>PITA01000002.1:536987-597685 GCA_004023965.1 Spilogale gracilis
AGAAAAAAATATGGGTAAGAAGGATACAGTTCTTCAACCACGCTCTAAAGGATATCATTTCAGCCAGAAAAAAAAAATTAGAAAGAAGGTACTGAATACTGGAAAAGAGCAAACGATGTGTGCTAAACAATTATATATCCAATAAATAATAAGAAGAGTTAACTGAAGTGGGGAGGAGGAAAGGCACTCATGGATAATAACACTAAAGAGGACAAGTGGGAACTGTTCATTCTTTCATTCATCAATTGAACAAATACTAATTAAATGGGTACTAATTCAGTGCCTTAGCACTTGTTCTATGGCCCTCAATACCAAACCAAGGGCTCCTGGGCCAGAGAGAGCTCCTGGAGGCTAAGCCATGGATCACTGCTGCCGCCGGGGAGCCAGCCTCGGCAGAGATGTGGGTCCCGAACCGCGGGATGTCTGGCGGGCGAAATAATAACTCGAACACGGAAGTCTGATGCAAGCTGACAGACCCAAGGTCAGTCAGGAGAGACCTATGAAGCAGGTTGAGCCTCACGCTCTGGCTTTTTAGCATTGGCTCTCTAGCTCTAGCTCTCTAGCTCTGGCTTTGGCCTTCTTGCTCTACTTCTCTTCTTCTGTCTCTATTACTCTCTGTCTGCTTCTCTTTCTGCTGCTTTCTTTGCTTCTCTGTTTCTGTCTCTCTCTTTGCAGGCTCTCTCTGATTCTTGCTGCTCTCTTGCTATTTCCTCACAGGCTCTCTTTCTGCCTCTGCCTGTCTCTCAGTCTCTCAGTCTCTCTGACTGTCAAGGGTCCCAGTCTTTTATTATTTAAAAGTGAGGAAGTTAGGTGGTGCAGTTAAATCTTTAACTGCTTTTGCACCCACCCTAGAGACAGGATTAGTATTGTTACTACAGGGTACAGAGTGATTGCTTAAACTCACAGAAGTTGAGACCATTGAGGCACAGGGATCAAGAAATACAGATAAGAGATACAGAGATATGATTATGAGGAGGAAACTATGTCTTGAATAAGCACACAAAGGACATATTGCCCTGACCCACAGGATATGTGGCTTTTCAGATTCTAGATGGGGAAAGCCCAGAGGGGCTTTCATTCACATTCACAGGTACCTCCACCAAAGTTTTCCGGTGGCTTGGGCATGGCGGGAGGGGTGGATCACCCACGTCCCCGACAGATCATTTCTATACACTGGAAGAGGGGAAAATCTACATTTTTTAAACTGCCAAAAATGGGAAGATGTTATGAGGAGAAGCAGCCCATATCTGAGGCCTCATCAGCTCATAACTGGAAAAAAACAACAACATAATAACCAACTCAAGAGTAATAAGGCTGCTCCACATGCTAAGATCTCTCCTTTCCCACATTTCACTATCAGTGAAGTTGAGTCCCCTTAGTGCCCATCAGTGCCCCAGCCCTCCCAATGTCCATTGTGCCTATGTATACAGAGTGCCTACCCAGTAAATATTTATTCATGGATCCTGCTTCTTGTCTGCAAAGGTCCAAGGAGGGTCAGGGCCAGGGTTGGTCAGTTGTCTAAGGGGCCAGAGAATCATAACCTAAGGCCAAGAGCATGACATGTGTCCCCTGGGAGGTGGTGGCAGATTTGTCACAATGGTTGATGAAGCAAAGGGTAGGGGTCAGAGATGCTTACAGTGAGAAACACGTAATGGATATTGGTATTTAAAACAGAAAGCAGCACTGGCTTTAAGTTAATGTTTCATATCCAATAAAGAAGGCTAAATATCTCTCGTTTTGATAGATTGCTATAAATGAAACATTAGAGGGGCTCTTAACCACCTTGTTTCAGATCTTCATTACATGAAATTAATCTTGAGCAGAGTCTCATACCCACTATGGCTGATTCCCATTAAGTAGCCAGTTAGAGAACACAGGCTGTGCTTTGTCTCATACGAACAGAATTAGGAAGGAGTCTAACTGCTTCTGCAGTCCTTCAGCACTGCAAGCCAGAGCAGCAGAGAATGTTTTCTAGAAATTCTCAAAGTGGCCATGATGCCCCTGGAGGAGATATGGAATAAATTCCCAGGGTCTTCCTAGAAGCCAGACAGTGACCAGGCTCAGTGTTTAACATCACATCATCAAAGAATTGAGCCTGCAGAGACCTCCAGTCTCCACTCCTGGCCCACCGGGAAATAGGAATTTGCTGCCTCCACACCCCTTGGTGGACTTCCACAGATGTACAATGTTGATGAAAACAGACTCTGAATTGTCTCGTAGCAACTTCTCTCACTATGCAGAAAGAGACCAAGAGCTCAAAATGAAATAAAATCAGAAGAAAGGGAAAGAAAAGAACACAAAGTCCCCAAAACAACTAATCCCGTCAGGCAAAAACCTGCCTGGGGAAAAAGTGCACATCTCCAGCCATGGAGAGAACTCAAATGTCGGAGGAACAGAGTTACTCTGCTGGCAACACCTATTCATTTATTCAGGCACGTGCCACATGACCACTTGGAGACTGCAGACTGTTCCATTAAAGAAGACATGAGGAGAACCTGGATAAGCAGACAGTGTTCCTTTCACCTTTGCATTCAAT
The DNA here is from genome assembly GCA_004023965.1 of Spilogale gracilis. NCBI lineage: Eukaryota > Metazoa > Chordata > Mammalia > Carnivora > Mephitidae > Spilogale > Spilogale gracilis. Next base: position 539,524 of record PITA01000002.1, read on the forward strand.
ATAGCAAGTAAGGACTATTTACCAGAAGACCCTACAAAACCTATTTCTCAACAAGTTAGTTAATCAATACATTTTTTTTTAACTAAGCCAGAAAAAAAAAAAAATCCTCTTCTGTGTTGGTTCTGTCCCTAAGACCATTTTGATCAGATTTCATTCCTACAATGAGGAAATAATCAGGCAGAATGAGACTACTGGTCAGTCACTCCCACAACACTTGGGATCCAGCTAACACATAGATGTTCCTGTTATCATCCTGGCTCTCCATGCCTTCAAAATGAAGCAAGTATTTCACCCAAGTATACCATCATCATGGACTTCAAGATCTAAATATTTTCTTCCTTTGATACTTTTGACCCACTTGAATTTCAGCAATATCTACCTTTTTCAATCAACCAATTATAGGAAGTCCATGCACTCTTCTACATGCATGTAGATAGAAGTATATATAGAAAATCAATCATCCTAACATGATGCAATCAGTACTATTACTGTTTCCATTTTAGATCTTCCCATTTTAGAGTTCCCATTCTAGAGGTGAGAAACATGAGCTTAGGGAGACAATAATTACTATCCTGCCTACACTTACAGCAATTACATCAAAGACCTATGATCTGAACCCAGCACTCTGGCTCTATCAACCTTGTTGTTTTTTCTTCCCAAAATGACATTGGATAGGTTTTATTCATCTACTCCAAAGCTGAATAATATGAATCCAGACATATGAACTAGAGAATAGGAGTAAGAGACAGAACTCACAGCATTCTTGGCCACATTTCTCCTCCATTCCTTCTACCTTACTCCCTAACTCCCAGTATGCAGCAATTAGGCATTTCTTCTGTCCCTTGAAACATGTTTTGATATAAAAATGGCCATAAGAAGTCCCAGCAAGCATGGGAGTGGCCAAAAACATCCAGTCAATTATATATTGTTACCGTGAGGTTGTGTCCTTGATAATGACATCTTAGCTGGAATTCTAGATTTTGGGTGTTTTGCATTAGTAGAAGGGGAAAAAAGAGAGAGAGAGATTAGGATTTACTGAGCACTTCCTCACCATGTGCCATATAATAGGCTTGGTGCTTTCACCCACACTGTTCTCTTTAATACCAAAAGGTGAACCCCCTAAGTAATGAATGGAATCTCCTTTTTAAAGACAAAGAAACAGACTCAGTTAAGTCTCATGGTCAAGGAGACTCACCTAGGAGTGATGGCATGGGGATTTAAGCCAACACCTGATCTAAAGCTGAGGCTATTTCTGTGACAGCATGCTGAGTAGTAGATACTCCGTCCTTTACAACCAGAAACCATTCTTAGATTTTTTTTTTTTCCCTCTGAGCAGTGAGTCTTTGCAGATTTACTGGTTGTTAAATGCTCCTGACTCTAGCTAATTCCCAAATTAACTAGATTCCTTTCAGAGCTTGTAAAATGTGCTACACACTCAACTTCTGAATTTAGCATGCAAGATGATGACCACAGCAGTTAAGGATGGTGCAACTTTCTTGTTAGGACAATGCACGCCTAAAAGCCTCTTTTTAATTTCTACCTTCTTATGAGGGCAACGTGAACGAGGACACACCTAGGATACTGCATATTAATTTCAACACAACTAATACCCAAAATGTCCCACCAATTTACTCTTCACTGACAATGTTAAAAGAAAATGATTTATGCAGATCAATCATCTCGCTCATCAAGTCCTACCCTGACAGCCAGCCTTCATCATTGCTATTTAAAAGGCACTGCTGACAGAAAAGACCGACTCTTTGATTAAGGGCCCTGTCTGGCTAACCTTTTATTTGAAGAATGATTGCCGCTGAGTGACAAATACTTTTCCATTCATTTCAAGGCAAAGATATTGACATTCAAATTCTTGATGGCTACACTGAGCAGATGCCACTGTTAGCAAGAGGCTTGTGAGCACCAGCAGGTACGCTGCAGCTCTGGGGGCAAAGAGGAGGAAAGAATAAAACCGCGACGCAAGGGCAAGCGCCGGGGGAAGGTTCTCCACAAGTGAAAGCAAACGGTCTCACAGCCAGATCCCTTTTCCTCAGTACTTATCAAAGAACATCTGTTTGTAGTTTGGGCCCAGTTCTCTTCTTAAAACTGCCCTTGCGTTACCTTGACCCTCCTTGGAACTGTGCAGGCGGCGGAGACTAAGAGCAAAAAGGAGCTCAAGGGCCTGCAGCTTCCAGCCCCGGGAAGAAGCCTCCGCCCTCATCCTGAGCTCCACGAGCCCGACACATCTCACGCTAAAAGCACTGGCCTGTTTTCATCCTCACGGGACCTTCAGGGACTACATACAGAGTGGAAGAGGCATCTGAAAAATCACCTACAAAAAAAGCAAAATAGGAACATTTTATCCCATCTGCTAAGGAGATAGAGGAAGAAAAAAAAATACAAGAGTGAGTCAGGGAATGGCAGAGAGAAACCGAGTGACCACAAGAGACAGAAATTGGGCTTCAAAAGGAAAAGGGAATTTTCTGTAATCCATTTGAGGTACATGCCTACCTTGGTTAGCACCACGTATATAATGTAAACGCATTCTCACAGCAGATTTATTTTCCTTCTTTTTATTTCTTAAATGTAAAATAGTACCTTTACAGAGAAGTGGGGAAATTATGGATTAAGGTAGGTTACTTGTGATGAGAGCCATCACAAAGCCTCAAAATTAATCATTTTGAGGAAGAAAATGAAATACCTCAGCAGGTCATCAGTGATTCCCTTTAAATCTTCCTGAGATGCAATGGGCAGGTCTCGCAAGGGACAAGGTATCAAAAAAACTGGAGCTGCGATCCTTCAACAAATTTCCACAGTAGGAGAGGTTGGGGGGGACAGCTGAGGCATAGACAGAAATTTCCCCTTGGTTATCCCAAGACCCAACAGGTGACCCAAACAGCAGAGTAGAAGAGAGAAAAAGACAGGGGCTTCAGAGAGAGAGAAAAACCCAGGTCTGAATCTCATCCCTGCTGCCTGGTAGCTGAAGGATCTGGAGCAAGTCACTTCCCCTCCCCAGGCCTCTGTTATCCCATCTGCAGGATGGGGATGGTATGGGCAACTCTGCAGAATTATTTGTAGATATTAAAAAATATATACGCATTAGATAAAGCCACTTTCCTTTACCTAAGCCCATTCTCCCCTCCTTTCTTCTCCTCTTCTCACCTTTACTCACTTACCTGTATTCAAGACTGGTGCAGAAGGGTAAGGGAAATAACCCAAGATTTATAGTTACAAGGCTAAGCTACAACTCCCAGTGCAGACACCTCCTATCTGCACAACTGCATAAGCTTTGACCAAGTTACATGTTAGACCCCAAGTTCCTCAGCTTTAGATGAGAGCAGTCATAATGGTCCTACTTCCCTTACTGTGTTAAGTGAGAACAAATAAGATAATGTTAATGCTAAAACACCTTATAAATTTTACATCAATACAGAAATGTTTGCTGTTGCTACTGCTGTTCTCCAAAAATGGAATACTCCAGCCCATTTTGATCTTTTTCCTTATTTATTTCTCCCATCTCTATTTCTCATGGCACATAATAAATCATAACCAATTAATCAATAATCATAACATCATCTCCATCCCATAGAACTATTAGTGGTTGCTTCTGCAGCTGTCTGGAAGAAGTACCAGGTAGAACTGGTGTTTCTTCCATCATAAAAATTTATTGGAGTTTATTATGAGCCAGGCATTGGGACAGGGAGGCGAATGAAAAATGCAAAATTCAGTGAAGTGGGGCAAACAGACAAAGAAATGATTTTACTATTGCTGTACAATATAAATTAAGCGCAAAGGATGCTCAGGGGGCCAATGAGGGAGGGTGTGACTCCCTGGGGAGGCAGGGAAGATTTCACCTTGAGAATATGAGACAGCTAGACCTTCAAGGGCAAGCAAGTCCTCACCAGGCAGAGAAAAAAGAAAAAGGTCTCTCAGGGAAAGAGAAGGCCAGGTACAAAGGCAGGGAGGCCGGAGAGAGACAATAGACTCTGGCAGAGATGAGGGTAAGTTCAAGACATTCTATAGATTTAAGATTTAGTCCTTTAAGCAATAAGGAGTTTGAGCTTCAAACTGCTGTGATATGACCCATGGCTTAGAAGCATGACCCCAGTCAAAGGCAGACATGCAAACATTCACTAGGCACCTATTGTGTGCAGGGAACGGTTGACAGAGATGGAAAAAAAAAAAACATCCCAACACTCCTTCTGTGTGGGGAGCTAGGTGTACTTGCCTTTATGCGACATCTGAGCGGCTGCCTGACTAGGGGCCCTGAGCTCCTGCAGGCCCCACCCCCACCCCCCAACCACAACCCAACACCCGTACCTGGGGCTTCGGAACCAGCCCTTCCCACCCAATTCACTGATGTGGGTTCCTGCATTCCTACTTGACCCTACTGCTTCATTTCTTTGAACTCTGGCATGACTATGGATCACCCCCACATGTGTTCAGAGCTCTTTTCTCTCGCCTTGTGTCTTCCTTCCCGGATGCTGGCCTCTCGCCGGCGTGCTTTGACTGGCAGCAGCCCTGCCCATGGCCCAGCTCCTGCAACTGTATATAAAAGTGGGTAGGTCTCGGTGCTACCCCTGTCCCTCGCTCCCTGCGTGGGCTCCCCGTACAACTGCGGCAACGGTGACGCTATGAGTTCACCAAAGCTTGTTTCACCATCCTCTGCCTGCGCACACAGAAGGACATGTGACGACCTCCCTTACCGGCAGTTTGGGTGTTGGTCAGTACAGGAAAAAAAGAGATGTCAGCCACTCCCAGAGCTGGCCCTTAAGAACATGCTAGTGTAGACCTTCTGTATTAGCTTTCCAGGACACTCAACGATTACCACAAATGTGGTGGCTTAAAACAACAGGAATTTTATTCTCTCATTTGGGTGGAAACCAGAAACACAAAAGCAAAATGTCAGTGAGGCCACATTCTACCGAGGCTCTAGGGGAGACTTTTGCCTGCCTCTTCCAGCTCCTGGCAACTCCTGGTGCGCCTTGGCTTGTGGCTGCCTCACTCCACACTCTGCCTCCATCCGTCCGTCTCTGCAGGATCTTCTTCCCTCCGCGTGTCGGCGTCCAAATCTCATTTTCCTTTCTCTTAGGAAGACACCAGTTTCGGGACTTCGCCCGCACTCTATATATCTGGTATGATTTAGGCTCCAGCTCCAGCTCCCTAAGTATTTACACCCCAAGACTGTATTGTCCAAATAAGCGCACACTGAGGTTCCAGTTGGGAATGAATTTGGGAGCATCACCGTTCAACCCACGACACCTCCCATCCACCTTGGCGGCCTCAGGATCCAGGCGGGGGCGGGGCAGTCACCAGATATCAGAACTAGAGCCTTGAATGACCATGTGAAGCGGACCCCCTCCCCCCGCCCCGCACGAACCCTCCCTGGGAGCCTAAGGTGAGTAGGAAACAAAAACTCATAATCTTAAGCCACTGAGATTCAGGGTTAATTTGTGAAAACTGCAGAGCCTGGCCTGGCTTGGCTACCACTCCAAGCCCCTGCCCTTGCTCGGCAATCCAAACACTATTTATGGGCTCAAGGCTAACAGGCCGTGTTTTCATTTGTGTCCAGTTCTTAACTCAAAAGCCCTTTTAGGCTGCTCTTGCAGAATGTCCCAGGAATTTCTCCCAGAGATTTGCTTGGCCTGGATATGGGTGTTTGGGCTGTTTCCTGTTTTCCCTGGGTCGTATCATTAGCCTTTCGCTGATAACATCGCTATTTTCTCTGCTGGCCTCAGAGGAGAATGTGGTAGCCAGTAGGAGTTAGCTCTTGCTTTTATTGGGGTAAGGGAGAGGGAGAAAAGGGGTTGATTTGAATGCTTCCTGGCTCAATTTATCCAAAAGGGAATCAAGAAAAACAGTGGCCAGTGTCACTCTCTTACAGATGTGGGAAGAGACAGGGTTTTAGAGTCATACTGACCTGGGTTAAAATTGCGCAATGCTGCAAATTCAACAGCTATCATTCTTTGCTACTTTTTATCTCAAGACCATAGTTTTCTTACCTTTAAAAAAGTGGGGGGGGGGCGGGATATCCGCTTTTCCACAGGGTGGCTGCAAAGTTTACAGAATATTAGATATGTGATTAGTTCCGTGTTCTCACCTTAGCAGTTACTACATAAACGTTAACTCCCTTTCTTCCTGTGGATAGGCCGATTCATTCCCACTTAGACCTTCTTCCCTTCTGAGGCAAGAGGAGCCAAGTTTGTGTAAAACCACATTCTTCACCTTTCCTCCAGGTCATCCTTGTAGATGCCCTCAGTCTATTCTTTAGAACTGCCTTACAAGACAGTGGAGAAACTGTCTAATCCCTTTAAACAGCTGAGTTTTGCTCTTAAACATCTCATGTGAGTTCATTCTGATATTCCAATGAGACCGAAAGCTCTCAAAGGCAGGGACTGCGGCTTCTCCCATGCCTGTAAATCCCAGAGCAAGCAGCACTGGGCCAAACTGCCCCGGATTCACGGACTATGAAGAGAAGGGATGATGGGAAATTCCCGGGATTAAGACACAATCTGGTCTCCAACAATGGGGATGATCACCAATTAGTGGGCTAGTGTTAGAGTTAGCTGGTCTACTCAAAGCAGAGGGAAGGCAGAAGGTGAAACACTGAAGAAACGGAGCAAAAGAAACAGGATCCGGCACCATTTGGAACTTGGTGGATCCTCCACTAATGGTTTCTCACTGTCTTCCCCGCTAGATCAGCAAAATGTATAGTCCTAGAAAGGCATTATAATACACTGTCATACATTGTATAGCATGTGTTGTATAATGTATCTTCCATATAAATTTTTGATACACACTTAGAGCCCTGGCTTTGGCTGGACACTGTTCTGTTTTACTCATATATTAATTCATTTTGTCTTCACAGCTCCACATCATAGATGCCACTGTAATCACCATGTTACAATAAAGAAACAAACCCAGGTGTGGGGGGGCGAGCGATTAATCAACCCAAAGTCACCAAACTACGAAGTAGCAAGGCCAGGAGGCAGATTCCGACTGCTTGGCTCCAGAGGCCATGCCCTCAGCCCTAGACAAGGCTGTTTCTCAAATGGGAGAGCCCAGGGGTGGAAGGAAAGAGGACCCCAGTCAAAATGGTGCCTGAAAGAGGGGGCTTATAAATTAAATGGATTCTGAAGAGCAAGCCCTTCAACCAAGGAAGCAGCTGCAAGAGCCCGGAGCTGATGTGGCAGCGACAGATGCCAGGGGACAGTCCTACAGGAGGGGTGGGAACAACCCACAGTCAGCAACAGGAGCCACATGGAAGCACCCCCCACCCTCCCCATACAGCTTTGGTTTGAGGCGGGGCTAACACCTAATTAAAGCGCTGAATAGCAGCACCACTTGGGGGCCCAGGAACACACAGCTCTAGCAGACCTGAAGACAAACGAGATAGAAGGAGCTGGGGAGAAGTTCCAGAAAGCTTGACAGGTCTGTGCTGAGCTCTGTATCTCTAACATACAAACTTCTAGGGGTAAGAGATAGCCAGCTTTTCCACCAGCCCTATGAAGCTCAGTGACCCAGACCCTACATTTGCTGGCCATTACCGAATAAGTCATTTCCATTTCCCCCAGATTTGGTCCTCCTCCACCATCCACAGACAGTGAACCTGGGCTCCCCACTCAAGGTCGTCATTAAAAGCAGAGAGGGAACTGGTGTTCTCCCCCAGGCTCTGCAGGCCTCGTGGGCGATGGCCCTGCCTCCTTCCTTAAGCAGAATGGAATGAGCGATATTTGACGGGTGATTCTTTCATCTCTGCAGCTTTGAAAACCTCAAACGTCACATCGAATCCACAACAAAGAACAGGGACTTCAGGGGCTGACAGCACGGCCGTAATTAAAGGCGACCATCAATAAGCTGCCATGTTCAACAATGCCATGTGATAGCTGCTCCAAAACCAACTGTTTACCTTTCAGACATTTCCATGGAAAGATTTAAACAGGTGCAATGTGAATTGTTTGCATGAAGCTAGGCAAACAGGAGATAGGAACTTCTAAGACCGAGCGTAATGTACAGCACACTATTCCCTTGCTTAGAGTGTCCAACAGATTTACTCAGGGGAAATGATCTCTGGTGACTGATAAGAATATGAATCCAAAAATAGCACCGAAAATATGGTGACATTGCGAATGAAGAAATGGAAAACAATCCAAAAATTTCCATTCTAAGTTCCTTCTGGCCCATGGACCTCAGTTCATGCCTCTGTAAATCACAAGAAGGTTGCACCTCAAGCTTATGTTGACAAGCAGAACCACTTCCCAAATCCAAGTCCAACAGACAGAAAAATTCAAGAGAGTTTTAGGGGTGGATCAGGGTCCCTCTTGGCCCACTATGCTTCCAGAAGAGTCTTAGATCTCAGAGAACAACTGGATTAAATCATCTCCAGGAGTTCTTTCTAGGACCAAGTTTCTCTGATTCTCAAGATCTAAAAAACAAAACAAAACAAAAACCCTGAATGAGGTCTTACGTTGATAAATTGTAAAGGAAGTTTTAAGTAACTTCCCTCCTTCTCCTTGAGTCTTGGGTAGGGTCAACTATATCACTAGCAAAGGGAAAGAGGCACCATTAAAACAAATTCTAAGAACCTGATTTAAAAAGTGAACTCCTAAGCTGGGTACTCAGAGCCGGCTCAGTGTTCTGGTTCCCAGACAGGTCTGAGGTGAGAAGAAATGTACTCCCCGTGCTTCTCTTCTGCCTTGCAATTTATGCCAGCTTCCTCCAGCCTGCGTTTTCCAGACTTCAAATTCTACCTGCATGCAGGACACCCCTGGAGGTTTCTGGAGCTCCTGAAAATCAGTCCATTTAAAGACAGCCAGGAACTTTGTGTGTCTTGAATGATGCATTAAAAAAAAATGGAGGAACATAAGGACTCTTCTTTTTTTTTTTTTTTTTTAAAGATTTTATTTATTTGACAGAGAGAAACACAGCCAGAGAGGGAACACAAACAGGGGGAGTGAGAGAGGGAGCAGCAGGCTTCCCGCCGAGCAGGGAGCCCGATGTGGGACTCCATCCCGGGTCTCTGGGATCGTGACCTGAGCCAAAGGCAGTCGCTTGACCAACTGAGCCACCCAGGCACCCCCAAAAGGACTCTTCTGTGGAGCCACCAAGAGATGCTTTTGGATCCCCTATAGCAGAGGTCTCTCAGTGGGATTTGGGAGGTTTCCCCATGTGCAAGGGCTGCTTTTCACTTTGCGTGAACAACTCACACACGGTAGGGGGACCCTTGGGCAAGGTTCACAGTGGCTGAATCCAAGGCCCCACATGGGACATCGTGACTCATGCTGATGAGTGGGAAATTTTCTCAAACCAGACAACATGACACTGTTGAATTAAGTATAAAAAGCTGTGGCCTTTTTTTTTTTTTTTCCCCAGAATGAAGATGATAAAATTTCTAACAAGATGAAAATCTCTGGAACTTGTTTGGGACAGACCCAAAGAAATACAAAAGCTGCATCTGACCTCTTTCTATGAAAACCATTTGAGAATCCTTGACTGGGCAGATCTGATCTTGCTAGCAGCACCCTCAGTGGGGGCCCCACGAAGTCTCCAAAGAGGAGAACCAAACCACAAAGTGTCTCACTTCTGTGAAGGGGGGGGGGGGGCGGTGATGTCCAGCTAGTTCCAACTGACTAAGACAGAGCCAACGAAAGTAAATAAAATCACCCTTCCTGACCGAGGCTGGGCCACAGGACCCTCCCCCACCCCTCCCACCACCGGTGACATCATTCTTGAGACCTCTGTTTCCTTCTAGCCTGGAGAACTCACTCCATTTTGAAAACAATGATCCTTTATGGAGGGCTTTCAACCCAGCTTAAGTTCTAAAAAATCAAATAGCCAATAAGTCTGAGCTGGAGAAAGCGTCTCTCAAGAATCTGGGAAAACTGCCTTGGGTGGTTTGTATTTAGTGGTATTATCTTCTCCTTTAACTTGTCAGATTTTGTCTTGCTGTTTTCAGAATGAAAACAGATATAAATAAAGCAAAAAAAGTGTTTGAGATAGGCTACTGATCACTGGTTTATTCTTTGAGCTGAGAAGCCACACAGTTTCCAAGCATAGTTACATTACGGTAATATGCTTTATCATAAGTGTGCTAGATCCGTCTGCTTGTCTATAAAACAGTCTGCTCCTCATCTTTCGAAACTTGGCCTGGATACAGAACTTTTGACTTAAAATATCTAACAATATGTCATATCCCCCAGAAGATACATGACAGCTATTTCTAAGACACATATTATTAATTGTTTTTGAATGTAATTGAGCTGTTATGAACCTTAAAAGTATAAAAATGACAATTAGCCATCAACAGTTCTTAAAATATTATAAACACAGAAGAAATACTAACAAGTCCAACAGTACTCACAATTTCAAAATTATACCCTTTGAAGCCAAAATGACATTAAGAGAAACAGAAAAAATGTAAAAACTTAAAAATAAAACTACCATGCTTGAAAATATTAAACTTACCTTCTCAGAAAAATTAAGTGTGAGCTAAATTATTTTTTATGTTTGCAGAACCGTCAGACAGTGTGCTATCTGAAGGGCGATGGCAGGAGGGTAGGGAGAGGGCCCAGGAGAGACAGTGCAGAGCAGAGAAACAAGAGCATTTACTTTGCTTTACTCCTGTGCACTTGGAATTCACTGAGCACCTACTATGTGTTCATACTATACTATGTGTCATGGAGGATAAAAAAGGAGATACAGCCAGAGTCTTAAGGGAGCCTGCAAACTTGTCTATTTTTAAATTTTAAAATGACAAAACCTTCTTTGATTCAACAGCCAAATGAGAGTTCTATTAAGTAAGTAACATGTGGCACTGTATCAGGAAGACCTCCACATGAGTCACGGTGGCTGAGGAAGCCCCCTGGAGGAGCCAGAATTTTAGCTGGGTCTTGAGACTGAGTCCTATTTAGTAAGAAATAAAAAAAGGCCAGAGTATTTACAGAAGGAGAGACAACTTCCATTATAGCTGAAAAGCTGACCTCAACAGAACTTTCTGGGAAAAGGGTGAGTTGAAAAGAGAACCCAAAGACCTGTCCCTCAGGTGACCCACAACTCAGGCACGTGGAAAACATTCACCTGACTCCTTCCTCCCAGCTGTTTCTCAGGGCCTGCTTCATCAGAGTCCCACCTGGCCTGAAAATTCTTAAGCTCCCAGTGTCCCTCAGTAGCTTGCTCCTCAGAACCTACATAGGAAGGACTCCACTGGGTTCATTATGAGTCAGAAACTTTCCTCCCTGACTCCAAGGACAGTGCTCATTTTCAGAACCAAATTGGCTAGAACTGGAAGTAGTCCCTCCCCTCGTGTATTGAAGACATTACGACCTTTATACTGGAGCTTTTTTGTACCATCCTACGGTCAGTGGCTCCCAACCAGGGACACTTTGCCCCCAAAGGAACAGTGGCCATATCTGCAGATATTTTTCACTTTATTACGAATGACAGGAGGATGTGTTATGCCTCTCTAGTGGGTACGGGCCAGGGATGCTGCTCAGTATTCTACAATACATGAGATAGCCCCCACAACAAAGAACTTTCCAGCTCAAAATGTCAGAATGGCAAGACTGAGATGCAATGAATAGCCGCGTTTATAATATCCTCTGAGCAAATTTATTTGAACGGGATGGAGAACGTTCTTTTATCTTTCTTCTTAAACCTGACCTAGATCCATTAATTTCCAGAAGCCTCAGCCCACATTCCAAGGTACTCTCCAGGGCAAAACTGCCTGCACCACACAGCCCTGATGAATGTCTCCCCACCTCCCATTCCCACCCCATAAGAGTTGTGCACTGAGAGGAGCATATACCCTGGCAATGAAATGTGTGCCCCCACTCAGGCCAATACACTCACACCTAAACCCAACAGAAATAAGAAGATACTGAAAGCCAACACATTTTGTACCCTTTGTGCCTTTTTGAAGCTACATGCACTTTACATATTTTAATTTTAATAGGAAAGAAATGAAATATCCAAATACTTGCTATCTGAGTCAAGTTTTGAATTTGTGCAGAGAAAAAGTCCTCTTAATTTGAAAAGATTCATTCATGAACTGACTGTTTATAAAACTGGTTCCCACTCAAATATCCCTTCCAAGGAGGATGCAGCCCCTAATGCATGTTTAGGCCTGTATGCGGCCAAGGGTTATATAAGCCCCCAGTGCAAATCAAATGAAAAATGAAACAGAAACTTCTGCAAAAGGTGTGGGGTTTCATGAACTCAACTGAAGTGATGTTGGACAAGTGCTCACATTACACTCAAAACCATTTACTTGCATCCTTAGCCCAACTGAAAGGGAGAAAAGGAAGAGAATAACACAACAGCAATTTTATGAGATTCATTTCAATATCGAAGGATCAAGAAAGGCTCACATAAGATTGATCAAGTCCTAATTTGACAGAAATAAACACCTCTTAAAATTGTACAATAAAAGCAAATATGAAGTAAAAGATATTTGGTGCCAGAATGTCATTTCATCAGAAAAATTAGGGAAAAAATTAAAATAATTGTTGAATAGTTTTGTTCTAAGAATTCGATCATAGTAGCAATTAAAGCTGAAAATGTTTTGGATACAAAATATATACATAATTCTGAGTTTCAGCATTCGTGATTATCCCAAATCTCTTTCTCCCAATGCTCCTCTTAAATTTTGCTTTCCGTTTTAGTTGATTCGCCTTAGGCGATCCTTCTCTCTTCATACCATGGGTCACCCCCTAAAGATCCAAATCCCCTGAAGCAAAAGCAAAACCAGAGGACAGGCTAAATCCCTTTCCTAGCCCCACCTCATTGCCAGACTTGCCTCTCCCACAGCTGGTGATGCTTCCTGGAAGGGTCCAACAGCCCTTCTGACCTCAGTCTGACAACCACAAATGACTTCCAAAAAATACAGACTAGAAGGTATAAAGTCTGAAAGTGGAAACCAAAGGCCCTTCAAAACCCATTCCCAGGGGTGCCTGAATGGCTCAGTCGGTTAAGTGGCTGCCTTCAGCTCAGGTCATGATCCCAGGGTCCTGGGATAGAGTCCAGCATCTGGCTCCTTGCTCAGTGGGGATCCTGCTTCTCCCTCTTCCTCTGTCCCTTTCCCTTGCTTATGCTCTTACGCTCTCCCTCTCTCTCAAATAAATAAATAAAATCTTTAATTTAAAAAAAAAAAAACCTATTCCCAAATCCCATTGTTCTTAGAATAAAATTCCACCTTCCAACCAGAGCCTGCCATCCCCTAAGTAATCTGGCCCCTGCCTGCCTCTCACCATCGTCTTAAACCTCTTGCAAGTATCTTTAGCCCTTCTAGCTACCGAGCCACATAGATCTCTAGGGCCCTCAGACCTGCCAAGTCTCCACACACCTGGTGGCCTTCATGCATGCTTCATCATCTGCCTGCGATGTTCTTCCCAGTTCTTCCCATCTAACTTATAAGTGTCAGCATAAATGTTCCCCCTTGAGGGAACTTTTCTCAGCAGCCTATTTAAAGTTACCTCAATAGTCCCATTACTTAGATGTTGAAAAATTTTGTGAAATGGAAGAATAAATGAGTGGATGGAAAGATGGATGGATGGAGTTCATTTGTGTGGCAGAGTCAGTCAATATTTGCTGTCAATAGCCATTATTCCCTAAGGCCATTTTCCAAGCAATTGTTTCTCTCCCTTGGATCATTTGAGATTGAATCAGTGAATCCAGGGCTAGGAGGAAAGAGCCTGATTAAGGTCACTGCACCACCCCCCGGGGACAGCTCCCTATCATCCATTTTCTCATGCTTTGTGTCAAGATTTGCTTCCAGCCCCTCCAGTGGCAAGGCTTCTCTTATGTCCCCATGGACAAGTCTATACACTCTCCCCATTGTGAAATTTGTCCTGATTTTCCCAGTCTAAATTCCTCTCTGCTTAACTTCACCCCATTACTCACAGCTATCTCCCTCTGGACAAGAGCAAATGACAACTCTGTGGAACTCACTTTCTCCTCCTGGCTTCCCACAGCTTTCCAGTTCCACAGCCTATTCCTTGATGGACTAACATGGCATGAGATCCATGCAAGAGTTTACACAAATGTTTTGAATTAAAACTTGGTCACCACCAGCCTCATCTCACCCAGCCCTCTCACTCATCCATCATTCCCCCTTGCCCCTTCCTCCCTCCCCAGCCTCCACAAGGCCAACTGGGTTCTATTTTCCCATTACACAATTCTTTCAGAATAGGGTCCTATGCTTGAATAAAATGGAAAGTTCCTGTAAGACTTCCCAAGAAGCTATTGATGACGGTGGCTTCTGGAGGATGGAGGGTTTTGGGGGACAAGACTTATATTTATCGCCAGTACCTTTTTGTGTCATTTGCCTTTTTAACTGTGTGCATACACCACTACTTTTTAAATTGTGGTCAAACACACAGAACATAAAGTTTTCCATCTTAACCATTTTTAAGTGTACAGTTTAGTGCTGTTAAGTACATTCACGTTGTTATACAACCACCACCACCACCATAGATACAACTTCATTCATTGAACATTTTTAAATTACATGTTTAAAGGTGCAGTTCTTGATCAAGTAGCTAGACAAGACAAAGGATAGAACAAGAAGGAGGATGCTACCCCTGACATGAGCCATAGAAAACAGACATCACTGCCACTTGGTCACTTTTGATGTGTCAAAGAGGCAACCCATGGAATGGGAGAAGATAATTGCAAATGGCACTACAGACAAAGGGCTGATATCCAAGATCTATAAAGAACTCCTCAAACTCCACACCCCCCAAAAAAAGATGATCACATCAAAAAATGGGCAGAAGGCATGAACAGACACTTCTCCAATGAAGACATACAAATGGCTAACAGACACATGAAAAAATGTTCATTATCATCAGCCATCAGGGAAATTCAAATCAAAAGCACACTTAGATACCACTTCATACCAGTTACAATGGCAAAATTTGACAAGACAAGAAATTACAAATGTTGGAGAAGCTGCGGAGGAAAGGGAACTGTCTTACACTGTTAGTGGAAATGCAAGTTGGTACAGCCACTCTGGAAAACAGTATGGAGGTACCTCAAAGAATTAAACATAGAGCTACCCTATGACCCTGCAATTGCACTACTGGGTATTTACCCCAAAGATACAGATGTACTGAAAAGAAGGGCCATATGCACCCTAGTGCTCCTAGTGGTAATGTCCACAATAGCCAAACTGTGGAAAGAGTTAAGGCGCCCTTTAACAGATGAATGGATAAAGAAGATGTGGTCCACATACACAATGGAATACTACTCAGCCACCAGAAAGGATGAATACCCAACTTTTACATCAACATGGATGGGACTGGAGAAGATTATGCTGAGTGAAATAAGCCAAGAAGAGAAAGTCAATTATCATACAGTTTCACTTACTTGTGGAACATAAGGAAGAGCATGGAGGACATTAGGAGAAGGAAGGGGGAAATGAAGGGGAGGAATCAGAATGGGAGATGAACCATGAGAGACTATGGACTCCAAGAAACAAACTGAGGGTTTTAGATGAGAAGGGTGTGGGGGGATGGGTTGGCCCAGTGATGGGTATTAAGTAGGGCATAAATTGCATGGAGCCCTGGGTGTTATATGCAAACAATGGATCATGGAACACTACACCAAAAACTAATGATGTACTGTATGGTGACTAACATAAACACAATAAAAAATAATAACAAAATATAATATAGGGTGGCAGATACTCTGTACAAATAAGGGGAGAAAAGGAATGAAAATACAAAATCAAAAATTTAAATGTGGCTTTACCCTCATACACATACTTATAATAATGATGGACCAAAATAAGTATGTGCGTTTTCAGTCAAGTATAGAGAACAGACGTCTTAACAAAACAGAATTATGGCTATCACAGCAGTTTGTGAAAGAAATTATTAGCTTTATTACTGCAAAAGTAGTTTGAATAGGAGTCTTCCAGCTGTTAAATCTGATCATCAGAACACTGCCAATTTTCTCTGCCACATAGTCTTTTTGTGCAGTGGGGAACTTGTGGCAATTAAGGGATTTTCTCACTCAATAATTCTCCGACTTGGAAGGTTTTTCGTGTAAGTAACAATCCAAGCAGTGGTATCATACTCAGCTCCTTTTACATAATTTCATCACTTGCTGGAAGTGGCAAAGACTGCCACATAGGAGGATGGGGATTTTCGGTATCTCTAGTAGCTGTACTCAAAATTAAAGTTTCCCAATCTGACAGCATGAAGGCTGAAGCAAACCTCTGATTGCAATTTCTGCCATCAAAACTCCCTCAGATCATGCACGTTTCATAGGACAGGCATGCTGTACCTGTCTCTGGTGGGTTCCAACTTCCAGGAAACCTCATTTCTCTTTGGGGTAAGTATTCTTTCAACGCAGATATCTTAGTTCTGAACTGCTGGATGTCTGAAAAAAGAGGGGCTCTAGGAGACCAGTTGTGCTTAGTCAAGAAAAAAATCCTCCCTAAGACACTTTTGGTTTGCAACTCAACACAATGAACCCTACACATTTGTTCTAATTCTCCTTCCAGCTCCCCATCCCACACAGTTGTTTTGTACTTTACACACACACACACACAGAGCCACCTGGCTATCAGGTTTGAATACTCTGACATAAGAGTCATCTTTTCTAGGTTGAATGAGCTTAATTTAATATAAGAGAAGCTGAGACTGAGGGGCCACAATCAGAGAATAGGAAATTAAAAAAAAAAAAACTTAGAGAAACATCTATGTGTCTGACCTTAGCTCAAGACTCTGCAAATGGTATGTGAACAGAAGTGAAAAATCATAGCATGCTATGAAGAATAAAATCCTAGACTAGGATCTGGGATCTTCACAATCAAATCCCAACTTCAGTGTTTACTAACTGGGTGTCTTTTCTTCAGTAAATTGCCACCTGCAAGTTCCCTTACCTATAAAATGGGGTATTACATCCAATGTGCAAGATTCTTATGGTAGTAAAGGCACAATGGAAAGAGTACTAAGGATATCTGTACAATAATCTGCCCCTTTTCCTTCCTTTAGAGACAGAAAAAATACATCAAGAAGCCTAAAGCAAGAAACTTACATCAATGCAGTAAAATGGGCTGTGCCATCAATACTAATGCCAGTCCGGCCTGCACAATGAGTAAGATACCAGCACCAGGGCCTTTAGGGGCCATATAAGGTTCCCATTCCTGCCCTAACAAACTACCATGACGTGGGGGCTCAAAGAACAAAATCTTCTTTCTCCCACAGTTCTGGAGGCTGCAAATGTGAAATCAGTATCTCGGAGTCAGAAATCAAGGTGTCAAGAGGGGTCCACTCCCACCAGAGGCTCTAGAGGAGAATCAGCTGGACGTCTCCTCCCGCTCCTCATAACTAGAACACGCCTTGCCCCATGGAGTCCAATCTGCACATCGCTCCAATCTCCAAAGCCAGAACTTCTTATGTGTTCTATCTCCACATTACCTTCTCCTCTGCGTGGGGGTCAAACCTCCCTCAGCCACCTTTGTAAGGACACACAGGATTGTAATTAGGACCTATCCAGATAACTGAGGATAATCTCCCCATCTCAAGAAAATAAATTTAATCACATGTGCAAAGAGTGCCATGCCAGGTGACATCAACAGATTCTAGAAATTGGGACATGATATCTTTTAGGGGCCATTTTAAGGACTACCAGAGCTACCCCAGAAACACAAAGCGCAAATCGATCAGGAAAATAAGCTATCCAAACAACTTTTAAAATTTCAAATCACCCTGGATTTGGGCCTAATTTACACTGTGGTATGAGTGAATGGTATCCATCTTCTTGGCAATACTAAGACAGTCATTAAATGGAAATGAATAAGGTTTAAGGAAAAAAAAAAAAAAGGAAAGATGAGCGCAGCTGCGCACCCGAGCAGGTGTCCAAGAGTCAAGACCAGGCAACACAAAAGCATGTGAATCCTTGGGAGGAGCTTGGAAGCATGAAACATGAAACCTAAAAGCTTCCCTTTCATTTCCCCACCTGAGCTGAGAGCCATCCCCATGGACAGCCTCCATGGAAAACAGCAAGCCCGTCCACCACATGCCATCCTGCCAGCTCATTCTTTGACCCATTTCAACAAATGTTTATCGATCACATACTATGTACCAGGCACGGCATACTTGCCCCAGTGAGGCCCATGCACTAGTGAGTTAAGCCAATTCAAGGCCGCAGTGGTCTACAGAGGACCTACAACGTGTCAGGCACTTTGGTGAACGTGACAAAATTTATTCCTGCCCAAACGCCCTTTACAAAATTAAGTTGGTGATATTTCCAAGAAAGCGGACTGTATCCTCTGAGGTAGACACTCAACCCTCCAAATAACCGATTTGCAGGTCGGAATGGAAGCCCAGGGTGACTCAGACAAGTCCCAACCTCAAGGGGACATTTTTTAGAATATGGTGTCGTACCTCGAGCCACTGTTCTCTATTCCCTCCTCACCTTGTCAGCCTCACATAATGGATTCTGAGAGCTCCTCCCGTCTATCTGATTACATACTCCATGCTTTCCACAGGAGGGTTGCATGATTAAGTGGCATTCAATCTTCGCTGCTGGGTGATGTCAGGCTCGGCGGCATCACCACACAGAGTGGGCACCCCGGCGGCTAGAGGGGGAGCAATTCCCAGCAAGTGAAGAATGGGGATGCAGGGGCGAAAGAGGAGAGGGGAAGGTGGCTCCTTTTCATTCTGCACGTGAGCTTCTCTGGGTCCCATAAATTCCTCTGCCCTGTATATTTCACTCAGCTGTCTAAATGAGGTTTGCTCATATAGCCACCACTGTGCAGAATCAATCATGCCCTTCTGCACAGAATGTTAATTGTGTGCCTCTCAAAAAAAAAAAAAAAAAAAAAAGGAAAGAAAGAAAAAGGGGGAAAAATTGGAGCACAGTGCAGAGACGCCTTAGAAGAAATTCAAAACCATTTTTTTTTTTATTTCACAATACTTTTTAAATTGCCAGGTGAAGTAAAGATTCACAGACCCAAAGCACAATCCAGCTGCAATCCAGGTGCCTTTTCCAAGGCTGGGAAGAGGAATATGAAGAAACCTCTCTGCATTTCGATCAGTTGTTCCACACAACACTTGCAGAGTCAGCTGCTGAGCTGCCCAAATAAAGGAGCTCTGAGCACTCCACACAAGTAGTGTCCTCGGTTAACTCCGCACAAAACAGCCCATTCAAATTAACCTGGGCCACAAACCTCGGTCTGTGTCTGACCGGGACTGACTCATCTCAGAGGTAGAAAAGGAAAAGGAAAACAACGAACAAAGAGCATTCTCCTCCCTCCCTTCCCTTATACCCCAAAGCAGTAAACACACGGGCTAGCTATTACCAAAGTAAATTCAGTAGATGAATGACAGCTAAAAAAGTCTTTATCAAGTCACCATCTAAGTGCCTGGAACCCAAAAGACATGTCTGTTTCAACTAAACCTCTATTTTCCTTCCGCAGAGATCACATTATTAAACTACAGATCATGAGATCATAGGCTTAAAGAGCACAGAGATGCTTTGAAAACACAAACACGCGTGCGCACATGCACACACGCACACACACACCTCTGCACAGAGGGCACAGAGTGACTACAACCAGAGCCTTCAAGGATCGCATTGTTTCCTAACAGGCCGGATGGACACCGTGACAACCACACTGCCTTCCACCACCAATTTTGGGAACATGTGAAAAATACGGTATGCTGCTTGCTGGTATGTGGTCCGAGATGACTCATAAATCTTCCTTTATCTCCTTCGTGGTGTTAGCAGAAAAGGATGAGTTGCTTTTTTCCATCTCATTCTCCCGTCTATCTGTCTGTTAGCCGTGCCCTTGAGCAAAGATTACTGATGCCCTGCCTTTGATATATGACACATCACCCACAGCAGCTTTTCATCAAGTGAATTAACCTGGAAAAATGCAAACCCACCTGCCAGTTGCTTCCAAACTTTGCACAATTCCTTTGTGTACTTCCTCTCTAATGTGCATCAGGCAGGAAGGCAGCAAGGGCAAGCCAAAGAAATGTGGAAAATTAAGAGAATTGAAATTGGGGGCTCTGTGAAATAACTCACTTGCTCCAATGGGCTGCTTTTGCATAAAGGTTTTGCAAGGGGGGGTGGGGCAACTGTTAAATGAAGAACTCAGCTAAGCCACAGTTTCTAATGCTTTGCACCTGAGCTGGAAAATGCCATTTCCCCCCAGCCATTTACTCTGTGTGGCTGGAATAATGACAAGAGCCTTAGCAGCCATTGATGACATGGTTACAGAAACTATTTGGTGATTTGCGATCAATAATCTAAAGGGGCTGGGGAATAGGCAGGAAGAAACAGACAGAAGAAAGAGAGAGGGAGGAAGTGAGGGGCCAAGGCAGGGTGGAGAGAAGGCTGAAGAGAAAGAAAAGCAAGCATGAAATGATTCTGGATTCTTCTGCCAGCCCCTCCCGCAACCAAGGCTCCCGCAACCAAGGCTCCACGCAACCAGATTCACTGACAATCGGTTCCTGAAGGCTCCCAGTTATCACGAAAGAGTAAATGAACACAGCACAATGGATAACTTGAAGGAACTCAGTCTACAGGTTCAAGCAGAAGGCACTGTGGAAACCATTGGTGGCACCCCTTCATCGCTCAGCAAGAGAGAGTGGGGGTTCAGAGAGACCCCTGCTGACCTAACCAAGATCACAGAGCTAAGCAAAGGGGGAATAAGGTTGGAAATCAAGTTCCCAGACTCCAGGGCTCTATCCAATCAACACACAGCTCCCAGCCCAGCTGGGACCCGACCCACCCCAGCCCACCCTTCCCCCTCAAAAAACTGTTCATATTGACTTGAAACTGGATAAAACTCATTGCATGGGGGACTAAGAAAGATCCTGAAGCTGGAACAAAGGTAGAGTCTGCATCTCTTGTTTACCGACGTAGTAAATGTTTTCTTCGTACTCCTCCTTGATTCTGATAATAAAGCATTCTTTTCAAGGTGACACCCACTGTGTGTGACTACATGAAGGTTCGTGATAAGATCTTCCTGGAATATATTCTTAAAAAAAGAAAAAAAACTAAAACCCAGAGAACCCAAACTATCAATCATAATTTTTTGGTCTATATTCTAATTCTAAGGGGAAGTTACAAAGACTGGGTTTATTTTTTTAAGGACATTATAAAAAAAAATCCATCTGGGAGGGCCTGCGCTCACTATACAGGCGGCCCAATCTGCTACATCCTCATTTATACTTCTGGCCCACACCAACAGATTTTCTGAAACGGCTCTGAAATCTTTCATTGTCAAGGAAAGATTAAATTTTATTATCCACTAGACTTCCTAAGGAAACAAAGGACATCACTGGATTTTAGAAAGACTTTTCACAAATAAAACTTGAAATCAAAGCGGTGTCTTGTAGGCATCCGTTAGTCAGAAAAATTCAATTACACAAGTCTCCCTGTTTCCTGAGTATTCTGGTGAAGTTTGGAAAAAAGCAATGAGAAAGGGACAATGTATGCACACCCATCGACTGATTAAAACAAAAGAGGTCTCAGTCCCTTCAGGGAGTCAGTTCGTTCCCTGATAGGAAGAGACGGATTCTTCCTTCTGCTCGGTCAAACCAACATTTGCCCAGAAAATGAGGCCCACCTGGCAAAGAGCGCGACAGGAGGCAGATGAAGACATTACACTGCACTGTGTCATCGATCTGACTATGAGTGAAACCATACACAGTCGTCACCAGAACAACACTGAGTGAGGGCCTACTAGGTGCTGGGTATACGAAAACCTTTATCTGCGTTGTATCATTGAAAGTCCCAACCACCCTCTCAGGCAGGTACTTGTATTCATCCCATTTCACTGATAAGGGAAAACTCTGTCACAGGTAAGGTTAGCACCTTGTGTCCACACATTGCAGCTGGTAAGCATGGGCGCCAAGATTTAAACCCTGAAGACCCATCTCTAAAGCCTGCCAACATTTTGCAGGGTGAACGTGACCCAGGTTTCTGGGACTGCATGTGGCTCACGTGCCTGGACACCACACATCTCCATTTATAGGAAAAACAGAACATGGTTCTGAAACCTGCCCAGTGTTAAAGATCTGACAATGTCTAAGCCCTTGCATTGTCACTGTGCCCTACTCACCTGCCACTCTCTGTCGGGGAGAGAAAACCGTGGTAGCCTTGAAAAAAGTATGCCAAAACCTCCCGGGATTAATTTCTGTCTCTTTAGAAGCTACATTCTCTTAAGAAGAATAGATATTCTTCTGAAATATTCCTCCATTTTTTTATTGCGCTAAAATGTACACATCATGGGGCACCTGAGTGGCTCAGTCATTAAGTGTCTGCCTTTGGCTCAAGTCATGACCAGGGTGGAGCCCTGCATCGGGGTCCATGCCCCGGGAATGGGGGGGGGGGGAAGCCTGCTTCTCCCTTTCCCACTCCCCCTGTTTGTGTTCCCTCTCTGGCTGTGTTTCTCTCTGTTAAATAAATAAATAAAATCTTAATAAAGTAAAATAAAATAAAATAAAATGTACGCACTGTAAGACTTACTACTACAACCATTTCTAAATGTGCAGTTTCACTGGGATTCAATACATTTTCATTGTGCAACCATCCCCACCATCTATTATCAGAACCTTTTCACTGTCCCAGAGAGAAATTCTGCCCGCACTGAACAGTAAATCCCCATTACTACCCCCCACCACCACCATTTGTAGCTGCCTTTCTACTTTCTGTCTCTATGACTATTCTAGATACCTCATATAAGTGGAATTATACAAAACTTGACCTTCCTTGTCTGGCTTCTTTCACTTAGGATACTGTGCTCAAGGTTCATCCATATTGAACCAAGTGTCAGAATTTTTTTTTTTTTTTGCTTAAATTCTCAACATCACTCAGCATCAGGGAAATACAAATCAAAACCACAATGAAATACCACCTCACAATAGTCAGAATGGCTAAAATTAACCAGTCAGGAAACGACAGATGTTGGCGGGGATGTGGGGAAAGGGGAACCCTCCTACACTGCTGGTGGGAAGGCAAGCTGGTGCAGCCACTCTGGAAAATAGTGTGAAGGTTCCTCAAAAAGTTGAAAATAGAGCTACCCTACGACCCAGCAATTGCACTACTCGGTATTTACCCCAAAGATACAAATGTAGTGATCCAAAGGGGCAGGTGCACCCCACTGTTTATAGAAGCAATGTCCACAATAGCCAAACTATGGGAAGAGCCCAGATTTCCACTGATAGCTGAATGGGTAAAGACATATACAATGGAATATTATGCAGCCACCAAAAGGAATGAAACCCTGACATTTAGAACGCCATGGATGGAACTAGAGGGTAATATGCTGAGCGAAATAAGTCAATCAGAGAAAGATAATTATCATATGATCTCACTCATATGTGGAATTTAAGAAACAAAACACAGGATCATAGGAGAAAAGAGGAAAAAATAAAACAAGATGAAACCAGAGAGGGAGACAAACCATAAAAGACTCTTAAGCATAGAAAACAAACGAGGGTTGCTGGAGGACAGGGTGGTGGGGGGATGGGATAACTGGGTGCTATAGAAAACTGGTGAATCACAGACCTATACCTCTGAAACCAACACCACATTTTCTGTTAATTAACAGAATTTAAATTTTAAAAAAATTTCTTTTCAAGGCTGGATCATATTCCACTGGATGTACTCGTCATATTTTGTTTATCCATTCCCTGGTGGATGGACATTTGGGTTGTTTCTACCTTTTGGCTACTGTGATTAGTGTTTCTATGCACAATGTGTGTGAGGGGTATCTGTCTGTCTCTGTTTTCAATTCTCCTAAGTATATACTTAAAAGTGGAATTGCTGAATCATAAGGTAATCCTATGTTTAACTTCTTCAGGACCTCTCCTTCGATTTCTGAAAATATTTCTCTGTGGAAGGTGAGTTGTTCCGGATGGACAAGAGCCTTATCTTAGGGACCATTGGATCCCAGGGCTCAGAATAGTAAGATTTCTCACTGAATTCTCAACAGTGTGTTTATACACACATAAATGCATCAAATAAAACTGTAGTTCTCTGGAATGAGGGCAGGACAGTACCTACTTACAGAATCCCTCCTGCCCATGGAGCCACCAATGTGACTCAAACAAACACTACATTCCCACTCCTTGACTTTTCTCTATTGTAAACGCACTGAAGCACACGAATGCCTTGATGCTAAGGAACATCAAAACAATCCAGGGCAAACACCAAAATGGTTGAAGAGAAATCCTTAAAGCATCAGCTGTTTCACTGATGGACCCGAGATCTTTTTCCACCACCTTCCTCCTCCTATAACCACCCCATGAAGAGTGAGGAGTGAACAAATCAGAAAAGACTTCTTTGAACTTTGCCCTTGTTGAGTTTTCTATTGTAAAATATGGGGACAGGGCCAGGAAGGGTTTGCTTCCACTCACTATATGAATATCAATACCTCTTTTAGTTCATTAATATATCAAGAAGGTATTTTTCAACACATTAAATTCAATCTCAAAAAAGAATGAGCCAATGCACTCAAACACACATGATGGAAACCCACAGTGGCCTTCCCCAGCTGTCCTTCCCAGCCATTCTCGCTCCCATCTTGGGGGTGCAGGCATCCATTCTGCAGCTAATTGGCAGGCCTGACTTCAGAAGGGGAAACTCCAGCCAGTCATCTGGGCATCTCGTGACTTAAGTGCACACTGACTTGAACGATATTAATGGAGCTCCAAATTTTAACTATTGATGGCTTTCAGTAGAAATTTACATTTCTGCCCTCCTGGGGCCCACAGATCACTAAATTCTCACCTGTGGTGAAGACAGCCATCAGGGGGAATTGGTTTCAAAGACAGAAAGGAGTGATAATACATGCATTGTACCTTCCTATGAGCAAATACACATAATTGTCTTTTGCCCCCCTTTTTTCTACATTAAATTTTCAACTCTTTACTACATCTTTTAATGAAAGCAGTGACTGAAAATATATAAACATGGATACATAATTCCCAATGAATTGGTCTAAGTGTAACTTGTAAAAACTGGATTAATGGTACAAAGCATGTACTTTATAAAAATAGCCTGTAGAAAAAAGCATTAAGCAATTACAACTCCAGCTCTGAAGGCTCCAATATTATAGGGTAATATTTCCTTAATGTTAGACTTCATTAACCCTAAGATAATCTCTCATAAATTTTGCTGATTTTTAAAGAGAAAAAAATAAATTATGTTTATTAAACTACTGAATATGTTTATGAAAACAAGACATAATCTAGTGCCATAAACTTCTTGTCTTTATCTGAATGATCAAGGAGCTCATAAATAAAATATCACATAACAAAGTGAGTGTTAAAATTCATTACTGTAATAGCTATGTTCATGATCTATTTCATTAACACTCCTCCTCTCCTTGGATAAATGGGCTTCTTAGCCGACGAAAGGAAAGCCATTTACAAGACAAAATACTAAGCCGCTTTTTCTCATTTTCCCTTATCTCTTCTATTCCTAACTTTCTAAATTAATTCTTCTCTTAAATCTTATTGTTCCTTCCAGTGTAACTCACAGCACATTAGAGAGAGTACAGAGAAATAGCAGCAAAGAAATGGGTCTATAGAGTATAAGTTAATTAGGGATCTAAGTGACTGGTGATGAGATTTGATGACATGGAGCCCCAAAGTGAATTTAGAAGCTTATCTTCTTAAAATATTTGAGAATGAAACACAAATAATAGAACTGCAAGAAATATTCAGTATATCAAGCAATCTACGTGAGCTTAATAACTGAACTCCATTTCCTGTTTAACTATATATTGCAGTACCACCGGCTGTTTCCCCATACAGAATTTTCTAACCTTTATCTTCAGCGATTTTGCAGGTGATTTTGCTTTTATAGATATGTGTGCACACACAGTCAGAGAGAAAGGTGAATGCTTTCCTTACCAAAAAGAAATAGATGTGCAAATATGGGACTCTAAACCCACCAGTGAAATGCACCAAACTCAAATCACCAAGTGGGATTCCTCGCTAGGAAAGGCAGGGCAAAGCAACAATGGTTCTGTGTCCTACCCTGACAATGTGTTTAATCTTAACTCAGCAGAGTCCTAGGATGCTGTATCCTCTACCCAGATAATAAGCAGAAGATGCTGCTTATGATAATCGCAGAAATTAAAACAGATTTTACAACCGCTGAGCTGAAAGGCAAAAAATCCCCACACGAATATTAAACAGTGTAAATAAAAAAGAATCCACTTGTTTTTACTCCAAACTACATACCAATTTATCTGCCACGGATTCCATGTAAAATTCACACTCTCCCCACTCGACATGTTGGGTGATAATGGAAGTCACCACGGCACTCAACAAGCACTTCTGGAGCATCTTCCCCAGGAAGGCATGAGGGACAGATGAAGAAGAACACGGTGCCCGCAAGAAGCCTCCATTTGGGCGAACCAGTGTGATCAGCAACTCGGCATGCTAGGAGACGGACGGCGTGCCGTGGTCTAGTAGAGCCGTACTAGAGCGGTAACAGTGTCGGGAAGGAGCGGTGCTGACCAGCCTCTAACCAGGGCTTTCAGGTGAGTGGACCATGAGCTGGGTCCACAAGGACAGATGAGATTCTGACTGCCTGAGATCCCAGGTAGAAGGCATTCCATGGACATTGTTCCTTACAGCAGACAGGAGACTGGCCCTGAGAACTTAGTTTCTAATGCCATGAACATATCAAGCACGGGGGGGGGGGGGCATCTTGCCCTTCAAGAGAGGCTGGGAGCGTTCACATGTGGGAGGGAACAGCAGGTTGCCAGGAGCGGCACTCCTGACGCCTCCACGCCATTGACCCCAGAAATAACTGGTAATTAGGATGCGTGGTTCTCAAAGTCCCTCATGTGCTACACGTGAACTCAGTAAGAACATTCTCTGCACAAAGAGATCCACAAACCCAGTCTGAGTGAGGGGCTTGGCTTTAGGTAAAAATAGCTGATGATTACTGAGCACTTCCCATGTCTCGGGCACTGCTCTAGGTACTGCACATACCACATTACCTCATTTAATCCTCAAAACAGCTCTAGGATTGCTTCCACAGTACACACAAAACATGGAAGTCAAAGAGGTCAAGTGATTTGCCCAAGTTCACAAAGCTGATAAGCAGCAAGGCTGGGATTTAAATGACAAGTAGGCTGACATCAGAAACCCCACTCCTGGCAATCGTATGTGGCAGAGATTGCTGTGTGCTCATCAAAACCCGTTTCCTCCATCTCCTGGGCACACCGCTAGAATAGATGTCCCATCCTCCTTGCAGACAGGTGTGACCACGTGACCCAGTTCCAGCCAATGGATGTGGAAAGGGACAGTTGCCATCTCCCTCAAAACCTTCCTGTGTAATCCTCCGCGTTTTCTCTTTTCCCCTGTGTGTTGGTGGGGTGGAAACATCCAGAGAATTCTGAGAGGCCCCGTGGAATGGGGAAGAGGATGTAGAAAGGATGGGAAATGGGGAAAGGTCTGGGTCCCTGAGTGACTGCCTGGAGCCCAGCTCCACCCCAAGTGCCAGCTGGATTTTATTGACTATAAAGAGATAAACTTCTACTGTGTTGAGACCTAGAAATCTGGTTACAGTGTTTAGCCAACATGACACAAATCTGCCTTCTGAATCATCCCTCTGCTCTCACCCTTTAAATGATTATAAAAGAGGTTTCAAAGTCATCATCAAAAATGTGGCAGTCTAAAGTGATGAAGAAAATAGTCTTCTACATCAGAAGCAGCTTGGGTGGCTCAGTGAATTAAATGCCTGCCTTGGGCTTGGGTCATGATCTCAGGGTCCTGGGATCAAGCCCCACATCGGGCTCCCTGCTACGAGGAGAGTCTGCGTCTCCCTCACCCTCTGCACTTCCCACTGCTTATGCACTCTAATAAATAAAAATAAAATCTTTTAGAAAAGAAAAGATAAAAAGACAATAGTCCAGGATCGAATGAGCCGGAATTGGAATCCAGGTCCTCCAATTTACTAACTATACGATCTTGGGCAAGTTACTCAATTTCTGTGTCTCAGAGTCCCAGATATAATACTTCCCCTATAGGATTGTTGCAAGGCTTTAGGGAAAACGGGCATGCAAAGGACTTAGAATAGAGATGGGCACATAGAAAGCAACCACTAATACTATTCTTATCATTATTGTTAATTAAGCCTTCCACAAAATGAACATCTGTATCAGTTAGGATGTTTAGCTGCACAGAACAAAGAACCAAACACTAAAATATCAAAGATCTAAATAAGACACAAGTTTATTTTTCAGATCCCCAGCAGATGACCAATGATAAATAATCCAGAGCTGGTATGGCATCTCCAAGAAGTCATCAGGGACACGGGCTCCTTCCAACTCTATGCCCCTCACTCCCTAGCATGTAGCCCTAGTCCTCATGGTCCAATGGAAATGCTGGCATTCCAGCCATCACAACCAGCTCCAGGCAATAGAATGGGAGGCAACACACAAACACACAAAAACCCTCTTGTTTTTAGGAAAACCTTCTGGAAAACACATGCAATACTTTCATTGAAGCCACGTGGCCACACTAGCTGCGAGCTGCAAGGGAGGAAGGGTGGCAATGTGCACAGTTAAAAACCAGAAATTCTGTCTTTAAAAGGATGGAGAAAACGAATGTGGGATGCAACCAGAAATTCTGCCCCAGCACACAAAAAAAAAAAATCAGTAAAGAAAGCAAGCTACACTCGTCCTCCAAAGATCTGATCAACTTTCAAGAAAAAGAAAAAAGAAAGAAAAACTCCTCAAAAAGGAAATACCTAGTCCATACCACTGCATTTTCTACTCTTGCCTTTCTACAACCCATTCGTCACACACAGCAGCCAGAGGGATATGTTAAAAATGTAAGCCATGTCCCCCACTTAAAACCCACCAAAGGCTTCCCCGCTGCAATCAAGTTAAGGAGTATGGATTGTATTCGTAACATAAGGTCCCACATCATCTGGCCCTGTGCACCCCCTGGACCCCGCCCCCCTCCAAGGGCCAGGGCTGTCTACTCCCCACAGCAAAGCCTGCCTGGTTTTGCTGCTGCCCCCCTGTGCCATGAACATGCCAGTCTGCCTCTGCCCCTAGAGACCGCGCACGGCCTGTTCTCCAACTCACATGGCTCCCTGATCTTCCGGACTGGGGGCTGCCTGTGGCTCAGATCTCAGCAGTAAACACCACCTTATCAGGGCCTTCCCTCACCCACCCCAAGTCCCACCTGCCTCACACACCGCACATCGCACTACTTTCATTCACCGCAAAGCACTCATTACTATTTGATATTTTTCTTGTTTCTTTATTTGTCTATTTGTTTCTTGGAATGTTCCAGTTGGAGGAATGTTCAGAAAATTCCCAACACCCCCACCCACTGCAAATCCTAACTGTCCTCTAAGTGGACATTCATTCGCCACACAAGTATTTACCAGACACCTGCTATGTCAGGCACAGCGACCTGGCAATGTGATGTGGCCCCATCCAAAGCCCCTGTTCATTACATGAGCTGCTGGGACAGACACGGACCCTTCTGTTTCAGTGATGGTTATTTAATGATAGACTTTTCTCACCTGAGACTCTGAGCACAATAAAATGATGTTCAAGGAGTCCCAGAAAGTAACATGCTGAATCTATTAACAGGATAAGAAAGGAGAGAGTAGAGGTGGTTTTTAGGGCATCTCAGAACCCTAAGTGAACAGCAGCTCGAATTTTTTTTTTTTTTTTTAATTTGCCCATGAGGTACAGGAACATATGCTTGCCCCAGACCTAATCCGCTTTATTTATTTATTTATTTTATCCTGAGAGGATAGATCTGTATCCACAGGCGTTATCCCAGGAAATCCAAGGAGCACAACGGCAGGAAAGGCTCTCCAGCGACAGTCTGTGGCTCCCACACACTCTGGCTGGCTGTGCAGATAAAGTCAAGACACGCAGATGATGCAGAGGAGTTGTGATGGAAGAAGAGGAGAAAGGGGTACAGGGGAGGGGGAAAGTGCATGCCAGCTGGAGGCGGGGAAATGAAAAAGGGAAAAGGAAGGAAAACAAATCAAAGAAAGAACAGCTATTAAAAATGCTGAGTTGAAAATGTTTCAGATGGCCTCTGACATCTAATAAGTCATCTGTCTTTCTCAATACAGAAAAGTCATTACTTACTAGTGAACTAATACCAGCAACTGTGACAAGTAAAAACAACAAAGCCTATAAAAATATAAAAGTTCACCCCTTGCAGTTAGGCGAAAAAAAAAATGTATTCAATTTTTCAGATGAAAAACATTTGAACTGACTGACTTTATTGTAATGCAACTTGTATTATATGTTGGGGAAAATGAAAAGGGAAAAAATAGCCACTGCTCAGCCCGTCTTCAACTTTTCCTTGGAAAACAGAATACAATACGTTTTTTGAGAGCATGAACTCTTCATAGAAACCAGTCATAAAACATCAAGCTGGCATTCTGGCTACAGGCCATCCATTCTCATAAAAGAGGAATGAATTACTAGCACCTCTGCCCTGCCCACAAGGCCCCCCATGTAACACCTCCTTGGAGGTTAGAACCTATGGCTTGGCACAGCATGAGGAATGCAGGTCAGAAAGAGGAAGGACCTGAGAGCCCTTGGGCTAACCAGAGGCATGGGAGGAGTCTTCTTCCCTGGGAGAGGCTGCAAGCAATCCTGTTCCTAAGCAGACCAGCCAATGACAACACAAGGATGTCATCAAAAGCAAACGGAGCTTTGCCTTCCCGTAGTCATAAATGTCATGACCATCCCAGGACTCATCTTTGATTCTTCTCTTTCATTTCTGCAGACATTCCACCAACAGGCACTGATGTTATATTAAAAATATAACCTGAATCTCCTTACTTTTTTGCACCTTTACTGCCCACTCCCTAGGTTTTACCACTGCATCTATCTTCAGAGGTCACCACAATGACCTTCTAACTGGACGCCCAGCTCCTATTCTTGCTGGCTGAATTTCCAACCAGCAGCCAGTTTTCCAAAACACAAATCAGATTCCATCATCTCACTGCTTAAAACCCGTCATTGGCTTCACTGGTTTCCCACCACACTTTGAATCAAATCCAAACTCCTTCCTAGGCTCAACATCTCCGCGGTGAGCCCTAACCTCCTCTTCCTCTATCAGCATTCTACTCCCACATTCCCAGTCTCCCACCAGTCTCCTTTGTCTCCCTTGAACTTGCCTGGGGCTTTGCATCTGCTGTTCCTTCCACCTGGACAATCTGTCCTGAGCTTCTCACAGCTGTATGCTCACCATGCCAACTCTCATCAAGAGCTGCCTTTTTGAAGAGGCCTCTCGTGGCCAGTGCATCAAAACTGGGACTCTTGCTCCAAGTCACTCTCAAGTCCATCCCTGTTCTTCAGGCCACAGGAAATCGCCTCATGTGAGACTTTCATTGACCATCATCCTTCCCAACAGGACGGTAAATTCCCCAGGTGTAATGTTGTCATCAGCCTCTTCCACGGACACATTTTCCACTGGCCCGATAGGAGCCTAGCATATAGAAGGTGGCCAATAAACGTCTGCAGGGCAAATGGATAAGTGACATGGAAGGGTTATAAAGATGAATGGGCCTCTTGGGACTCTAGAGAGTGTCAACTCAGGCCTCCACCTAGTTCACGTATGGAAGAACAGAGGCACAGCAAAGTCAAGCCAACTTCAGCCACAGTGAACACACAGTGTGGTACTCCTATCTTACACCCCATGTGCTCTTCCCCTTCTACCCAGGGCTTGGGTCTGAATCACACAATCCCAGACCACTCACAACAGGCAAAGAACAATGTAAACCTTGAGGAAGAATACTGCACAATGAAGAGGACTGAAAAGGTGAGTCGTGACACCACGCAGACCAGAACTGGTCTCAGAATTGCGGGAGTGCATGGATCCAAGACAAACCACAGAAGCAACAAACTCTACACAGAAAAGCACATCAGAAAAAACAAGTTCATTGCTTCAAAACAGTCTTCCTCTAACATGATCCTGGAGGATCAACACTAAGAAAATGTTTACAGCGAGATATGAAAACACACCCAAGATAAGGTCTCTGGTCCTACCTGGCCCAGTTGCTTAACCTCCCTGGGGCTCATTTAGGATTAAATCAGTCTGGCCCAGACTTGATGTCATTAGCATACACTTTCATGACTTTAAAATACCCGGGTATACCACATATACTCTTTACTGTATATTTTAAAGTCAACAAATTGATTTCTAGAAGAAATAGTGTATCATCTCCACAATAAAAGTATCACTTGGCAATGACCTACTGGACATACACACGTAGGAGGAAAACAAAATCCCATTACTCAACCCTACCAACTTCTCTTTGTTAAGTACTGAACACTCTGAGCCTGAGACCTCACCTCTATTTTTTAAAAGCATCTGTCAAGCATTAGGAAAGTATGAAAGAGAGACCAGCACAAATTGGTACTTTTTCCTAGATGTCATCCAAAGGATTGAAAGAAATTTGAAAAGGGAGTAACACTCCCACTATATGAGTCCATGCTGGCCCGTGCTTTGTCTGTTTATTAAGCCAAACGATTGTGCACACCGGGGACACATAGGCCACTTTGGGAAATACTGGTTTGAGCACAGAATCCTGAAGGCCTCCACTAATGTTCTACCACACTGTGACTGGAGATTAGTGTGTGTGACCCACATGACGAGAGAAGCAATGGACTTAATAATGCTGACAGGGCTGCAAGAGAATTTCCTGAGAGTAAATGAGAAACAAAGATCCTGTAGAGGATGGAGGGAGGAGGATAATGGTGATGATAATGACCACCGTAATAGCAACTAACATTTATTTGGTGCTTATGTGGGCAAGGGGTCATGCTCAGGAATTTGATCTTCACAGCTTTTCTTTGAAGAAGATGAGATTCCTTTTTAATGGCTTAAGTAAGGTACAAGGGATACACAGAAAAAAAAATTTAAAAACAGACATGTTGAATGTATATAATCTGATGAGTTTCAATATTTCTTACACCATGATACTATCACCACGATCAAGATAACAAACAACCATTCCCTCCAAAATTTTCTCATGTCCACGTTTTCTGAGGTAAGTACAGTTATATTCCTATATTAAATATGAAGAAATTTAAAGTTATATAAGAAAACAAAATGTTTATTATTTTGATGTATGACAGCTGAGGTTATTTAAATGTTCACCAAATGTTTCTGTCCATAACCCATAATAAAATATGGTAGGTTAAAGTAGATCCAATTCCCAATATTTGGCTATGTCTTTCCTACAGATGGCTACTTCATATGTCTAATCTAACGTACTTTATGTTGGAACTCAATACACAAAATAAATACATACACACAGATATGTATATACAGACACATACAGTCATCCTCATATTAATATATCTGTATGTATGTACATGTGCATATGCACATATAAATATATATCTGATAGAAAACTTGTGTCAACCTGGAAAAATCCTAATTATGTGCCATAATTAAATCTCTTAATGGCTGTATTTTACTTTAGAAGACAGAAGTTACATTGACCATTTTAAAAATTGAACTCTGATATTCTCTACTCTACTTTTTATAATGTTGGTTACAACCCACTAAATTGATTTTACAGATCACTAATGGGATGCAACTCCCAGCCTGAAAAATACTGAATTAAAAGAACTCTACTCATCCTCAAGAAGATCATGAGCTAGATGATGGCTAGCATTTCAGGCCATCTCAAGTTATAAAACAATGAGAAGCAATGGGCCTAGCCTGCCATGTTTGTCAAATAAACAGAATTTCTTTAATTGGACTCCAAGAGTAGCCATCATGCTAAATCACATATCGTAAGTTTAATTGTATAAAGGCAATTGTATAAAGGAAAAGCAACTTTGATAGATGTCTCTTTGTCCCTTCAATTACTTAAATATTTTAAAAAGAGGCTTTTATTGCTATAAGTATGAGGATAATACCAAATGATAGTTTGACAAACTGAAGGTGCTTTCCTGTGGGCAAAGGATTCAGAGCTAAAAAGGAGTAGGACATGAGGAGGGGCTGATAGTTTCTTATCTCAAATCTTAAGTCTAACAATGTCCTTTGACGCTAAATGGGATTCACATTTTATGCCAGGCTGGAAAAAAATATATATATTATATATATATTACTATATCTATACATTTATATATATTATATATAATAAATATATAATATATTATATATATATTATATATATGTAATATGTACATCTTTTACAAAATTCAATCTTAGTAACAATTCACTGTAGTAAACACTAGTTTAGAACTCTGAAGACCTGTGAGCCTGGGAAAGCCGACTTCTTAGATAAGGTTCAGACCCTGAAGCTTCCTCTACATCTACAATTTTAGGACTTCGTGACCATAATATATCAGGTAGTGATTTTCAGAATCATTTTAATGAAAGAGAATGGCATTCCCAAATCACCCACATGGTGAAAGGTCCAATCCGGCACATCAGAACCCAGAGCAAGCTAAGGGCCCTCATCACACAGCGAGAGAGAACTTCAGAGAACCCACTCAGTTGTGTTATTTCTTCTCAAGCCTGGATCCAACCACATTTCTTAAGTTATAATTTTATGTATCACATTACTTTTTTCATGTTAACCAAGCACGCTTCTTGGAGTTTCTTTCTTGAGTGCTTTCAATGTGGAGGCAAATTTTATTTGAATAACACCGTAATTAAATCTCTTAGCGGCTGTATTTTATTTTAGAAAATAGGAATTACATTGAACTTTTTTTTATTGAATTGTCATTTTTATCTTAACTGTGGCTTAACCTAATCTAATTATTTTTTCTAAGCCTACTTTACAGCTAATAAAAGAAAGTTATGAAAAATTAAATTACATAATAAAGCATACAGCAGGTGTAGCTATCATGAGACTCTCAGATTGAAAAACTAGCATGAAATAATTTACATTGTTCAGAAGCTGGGGGTTCTGTACTCATATTGTAAAACACATTAAATAAAATGAAGAAATCTTTTTAAATGGAATAGTAAATCAGGCTACTCTAATTCCTGTGTATACCTTTATTAAAGATTAAATCATCATAATGCCATGCCCACTTTTCAATCACAAGAGAAAGCCTCAATCCTACAAGACCGACTAGTAAGGTCCCTGCTAAAAGGATTTGTAGAACTACTACCACTTCCCTCTTACCTTTTTTTTTTTTTAAGATCTTATTTATTTGACAGAGAGAAACACAGCCAGAGAGGGAACACAAGCAGGGGGAATGAGAGAGGTAGAAGCAGGCTTCCCGCCGAGCAGGGAGCCTGATGTGGGGCTCGATTCCGGGTCTCTGGGATCATGACCTGAGCCAAAGGCAGTCGCTTAACCAACTGAGCCACCCAGGCGCCCCTTACCTCACTTTCAAAGAATTTTGTTTTCAACTTATTAAAAAAAAAAAAATCTTATTTCATCCTTCTTTTCCCCTAAGTGCTTCATTTTCCATGAAGGCCATGTCAAAATTTAGTCTTCGAAAAGTAGGGTGCCCATGCCCTCCAAAACACCTGCACAGATAAATGCTGTGAAAATGACTACCATGATGAAATAAAATGCATTCAGGTAATTCTCCTTGGCTGTTAGGAATCCATTAAATAATACCTTAGCTCCAGGATCATCAAAATCTCCAACAGATATTTGTAAGACTCAACAAACAGGGCCACCCTTGCTGCAGGTCAGCAGAAGGTATAAACGCATGTGCCTCCCTCATTTACACTGGGATTCTCCTGAATCCTGAACTCAAAGCTCTGATCTTAGCCAAGACAGCAGATAATCCTGTCTTCCTACTAGTTTGGCCAAAAAGAATTTTAAGTCGTTTTACCAATTACCCCTTCAGTGAAGTGAACAAATACCACCAAATTAGTTGCAAGGAGAATTCAGCAGGTTGGGATTTTTGTTGTTTTGGTTTGCTTAAGCCAATTGCCTCTTCTAGTCTGAAATTAAATCACTTATTTAATGCCCTCTCAACTAACTTTGGTGGAACACTTACTCTGTATAAAACATGGCATGGAGGGGCGCCTGGATGTCTCAGTTGTTTAAGGTCTTCTTCAGCTCAGGTCATGATCCCAGGGTCCTGGGACGCAGCCCTGCTCGGTGGGGAGCCTGCTTCTCCCTCTTCCTGCCCTCCCACCCCACTCATGCTTTCTCTCAAATAAAGAAAACTTTTTTTAAAAAAATGACATAGCATTCGGTACAACAAAAGATACAAAGAGCATTAAACAATGCCCCTGTTCCCAAGGGAGAATTGTTCATCTGTCTGGTGGTGAGACACTGATATGGCCCATAAAAGAGGCCAAATTAAGTCTAGACTGTAGAAACCTGGCAAAAAACTACTTTAAGTGATCGAGGTTAACCAAACCAGTGAGAAGCCAAGTGTACATCACGACCCCTTGAGATAAGGTGATAATAATTCCTTTATGATCTTTTCCCCCAAACCAATAATTCCAATATGATCATGAGAAAAGAAATCAGACAAACCCAAGCTGAGAGACCTTCAACAAAATACCTGAGCAGTACACCTCGAAACTGTCAAGGTCATGAAAAACAAGGCTGAATTGTCACAGACCAGAGGAAACCAACAAGACATGACACCTAGGTGCAGTGTGGTGCCCGGGACCCTGGACTGGAGGCTAGCCCCAAGAAAGGATATTAATGGAAAGAGTGATGGAACCCAAATAAAACCTGGAGTTTTAGTTAGTAATGTTCCATTATCAATTTCTTAAATTTGACACGAATATCATGGCGATATGAAATCCTAACAATAGGGGAAACTGGAAACTGGGCTGGAGTGTAGAAAAAGTCTGTACTATGTTTGAAACTTTTGTAAATCTAAAATCATAACAAAGTAAAATTTGTTTTAAGACGTTGATACGGTATACATACATACCTAATAGTGAAAAAGACATAATAAAAAAGGTATGTGGTACAGAGGTTTTCTAAAGATCACCTTTAGGTTGAATTTGATAAAATCGCTAATATTTCACCTTTTTTATTTTATTTTATTTGTTGGCTTATTTATTTATTTATTTACAGGGAGCACAACAGGAGGAGCAGAGGGGGAAGCAGACAGAGTCTTGAACAGAACCGGCACTCGGCACAGAGCTCAACGGGGCAGGGGCCTCGATGTCAGGACCCTGAGGTCACGACCTGAGCCAAAACCAAGAGTCAGGCCCTTAACCAAGTAAGCCACCCAGGAGCGCCTGACCTTTCTGACCTATTAAACAGCATTTTCATATAATTCAACCTAATAAATGGCTTTGGGCTGGGAATACCTCAGGATGAAATGGGGCTCATTTATTCGGAGTATGGAAGGAACTGAAAGGAGAAGGGGACAGTATGAGCTGAAGTGGGAACACATATGACATGGTCAAAGGTGGGGGAGAAACCCACCCATGTGTTTAGGCCAGGAAGTCGCAGAAGATTCTTTGTCAGGGGAAGGACACTGAGTCGGGTCCTAAATCGAAAGAGATCCAAGGGTGGGGGTGTGCCTGGGTGGCTCGGTCTGTTGAGCATCCAACTCTTGATTTTGGTTCAAGTCATGGTCTCAGTGAAGTCATGGTATGGAGTCCTGCTCCTTCTCTCTCTGTTCCTTCCTCTGCTCTCTCTCTCTCTCTCTCAGATAAATAACTTAAGAAAGAACTAATGAATGAGAGAACCTGGCCTCCAACCGAACAGGAATATCCTCTGAAAAGGACATTCTGCAACCCCTTGCGACACTGACACATGAGCTGTTCCTACTATACCAAGGGCCTCATCTTCCAGCCCAGAGTCAAATTCTAGCACAGTAGAAAGATCGTTATAAAGCCAGACGCCAGATGAAGTCCCAACACTGGCTCTGCTACCGAGGGGCTAAGATACCCTGAACAGGTCTCTGACTCTGTCTCCACCTCAGATCCCTCCCCCAGACAGAAGGGGAGGTGGAGGGTGGAGGGGTCGCTCTGTAAAGCCTCCTCCAATTCTAGAATACTAGCTCCAACATGGACTGTGCTTCCTGGCTCTCGGAAGCAACATGTGGTTCACTC
Organism: Spilogale gracilis; assembly: GCA_004023965.1. NCBI lineage: Eukaryota > Metazoa > Chordata > Mammalia > Carnivora > Mephitidae > Spilogale > Spilogale gracilis. The sequence continues at coordinate 577,506 of PITA01000002.1, forward strand.
AAGCAGAATGATGCAAGATCCGTGAAAGAAAAAACACTGAGAATAAAGGGACTGTGTTTTTATACACAAGAGCCTATTCTTTTATGATACATGTCTAGACCCCTCTAAATATTTAAACAACAATACTATACCAGTATGAAAACTCCCTAAATCAGGCTCTGTGGTTAAGGAGGATATATGAACAGATGTGATCTTATTAAGGCCCTAATGTAACTCACAAACAATTTGTCATATCTGACGGGTATTGTTAAATTATGTCCACCTGCCAGAGGCAACCACAGAAATTACCATCCGCCTTTACTCGGCTTCGACTCAAAATTCCCTAAAAAGCTCCTGTAGATGTGTCTAGGATATGTATTTTTTAAAGCAGTAACCTAATTGTCACCAGCACATAACAGCCCATGTCTCACAGTTCCTTTTCATGTATATTTTATTATGGGTCCAACTGTTTCAACACCCTAGTGGTTCAACTTTAATGTAGCTCAGGAAACCCCCTAAGTAATATCACAAAATGCTTAACATCTGTGAAACTTGGACCCAAAAATGTTGCAATTTTTTCTTTGGTTTGGGAGGGGGAAATGGGGAGGTGGAGGGGGCGGGAAGGGGCTCTGTGCCGGCCAGGGTTTTCATTAACGATCATGTTCGAGCTCACAGTTTTTCTTGATCACCTCGCAGGCAGGAGGAATGTTTGAGTTTACCTTACCAAATGCTCAAAATCATTTCAAACTGCAAGCACCAAGCTTGCTTAGACTCTGTTTAAAATGAACCCATTTCCTTTCCTTTCTCTAAATATTTGCCTCCTCTCCCCTTCTCGCATTACAATATTTTAATTAAGTGCCACAATGAAAAGAGAGAGGGGGATAAATGAAGTGTGAAGCATGTGGCACATTTCCCAAGGTAGTTCAAAACTTTGCAGAGCTCTCTGGCCTCCAGTGGTGTTTGAAATATTCTTTATCCCACTAAGGAAAAGATGAAAAATTGATCTCCTCCAAACTTCAAATACTGCGTATTTCCACAACTGCAGACTGTAGGAAAGAAAGGCAGGCTTAGGAGTTACCAGACCAAACAGGAAGCAGTTCTCAGAGGACCCACGGCTCATCCCAGGCATCTCCACCGGCACAGTGTGTACACAGAGCCGCTCAAAGAATAAACACCGCTCCACTTCTGAGAGAAATCAAAGCACATCTTAGAAAAACCAAACATGGAGTCAAACCTCAGTAATTTGGATTAACTAAGGGGAAGGTCAGGTTGGTTCAGGACAAAGCCTTGATAGTAAAGGAGGTTTTTGTTTTTGTTTTGCAAAATCCAACAACATTCATTGCAAGTTCGCCCCAACCCTTCCTTCTAGCTTCATGCTTTAGCAGCCTCGTGAGCTCCCCATCTCCCCTGTGCTGCACCAGTCTGCTCCTCACTAGTCTCCGTGCAGACCATCAAATTCCTCCATCCCTATGCTCCCCACCCTGGCCTGCAATGCCCCACCCACCCCCACCATCTGCTCGGTAATCTCCTTCTCAATTTTCAAGACCCCACCTCAAATGTCACCTCCCAAAGAGAATGAACAGCACCGATCCCACATTCACAGCACGTTGGGCACACCTAGGATATAGCAAAGTGGTCTCCCCCTAACTGAGTGGTATGAAAATCATCCGGCAAACTTCTCCCCGCACCTCATCTCTAGCAGTTCCGACAGTGGAAGTCAGACGTACTGCCTGAGCCATGCGATCGCTTTCTACGCATCCCCAGGTGATGGTTGCGTGCGGTCCTGTAAGTTGCAAACATTCTGTAAAGAACCGATCACACAGTTCAGAATAAGTTACCCATTCCCCAATGACAGAGAAACATTAAAAGGCCTCCTGTAGGCAGGTATGGAGAATGTGAATCCTTCAAGAGGTTTCTTTAAGAATAAGGAACTTTTAAAAAAATATTTATTTATTTGACAGAGACAGCAAGAGAGGGAGCACAAGCAGGGGGAGTGAAAGAGGGAGAAGCAGGCTCCCGGCTGAGCAGGGTGCCTAATGCGGGGCTCCATCCCAGGACCCTGGGAACATGACCTGAGCCAAAGGCAGACGCTCAACCGCTGAGCCACCCAGGTGCCCCAAGAATAAGGAACTTGATGTGATTTCAAAGCTTTTCCCCCATGCAGCTCACCATCAGCGCTCATTTCCTTTCCAGAGTGCACCTCCCACCCACCTCCACAAGGGGTAACACACCTACCCGGAAGTGGGGAGGACCTGCTATCCAGCTCCACTGGATTTCCCGTCACTTCCCCAACACGGTAGGTGCTCTGCCCCTTGCATGTTCTCGCCTGTCACCTCCATCTGGTCCAACTGTTGGCCTTGTTCAAGGCCTGAACATCATTTCCCCTCTTGAAGTCTTCTTCTGCCCACTTGTTTCCAGAGATTCTTCCCCGCTCAACTCCACTCAACTTAGCACCTATTCTCAAGTGCTTTGATTGGTGAATGATCTCATGGGATGCATCTGAGAAGCCTTGTCATGGAGAGAGTAAGGAACAAGTGTCTTACAGAGATTTTCACTCCCTGCTCCTAATGCAAGGCTGGACATGGTGCGGGCAGTGCGTATGGATCTGCGGCTAGACCTCACCCAGAGTCGGGTCTCTTCTTTCCCGGCCACGATGTGGGGCAACAAAAGGAAGGTAAGGACTAAGAAAAGCACTGCGCTACATACAAAATCCACACCATAAACATCACACCAAATGCCCCCAAGAGTAGAAAGAGTTCGACTCTGACCCCCATAACCTTTGCCCAGTGGTACTGCTTCCATGATTCGTTATGCTACATGGCAAAAAAGGATTTTGCAGATATAGTTAAGGATACTAATCAGTTGGCTTTAAGTCATAGAGAATCATCTGGCTGTGCTGTATTTAATCACATGAGCCCTATTTCAAGAATAGAGATTTTCTTTGGTAGCAGAAGGGTAAGTCCGAGAGACTCCAAGTAGGAGGAAGCGCCAACAGGAAAGAGAGAGTGCACTGTCTGCTTGAAGATGGGGGGGCCCACCAGGAAAGGGTCTGACAACATCCTCCAGAAGCTGGGAGTGAAACCTAGAAAATAACCTCCAAGAAAATAGGGATCAGTCCTACAAATTTAAGAAGCTCAGTTCATAAACATAGCTTAACATGCTTATTCTGGGTAACATATATTCCACACACATATAGATGACAGGCTTCTGAAAGTGTAGAAGGATCTAGAGCAAGGCAAGTTACCCAACCTACGCCTCCCAAAATCCACGCCTCCATTCTATTCTTCTATTAGGAAAGCAGGCAAAACGTCATAACGGTCTCCATAGTAAGTGCCATTAATGAGAGTCATTCGTGAATTACCAGAAATTGAGTAACACACCTTGTTATCTGTTTCATATGCTATTTACTTAGCACAGTTTGTCACTGGCCAACAGAACTTTGGATTCTTAGCTGAAACTCCATGAGTCTGATTATCTGGGGAGTACACAAGCAAGCACAGGATAAATACTCCTTGTCTCTGTGAAGGACTAAGGGAACCTGAGCACTCACGCTTTCTTAAGAAGCTAATAATCCTACTGATCCTTGGTCTCCCCACCTTGCCTCCTGACAGGTAAGAGGCAGGTGGTGACAGAGAGGCTCTTGGTGAGACATTCTCTATAGCCACTCTCCTGGGGTCGCCCAAAACCCACACATCACATAGGGCTCCCTCAAAGGCCACAGGAAGTCAGCCTCAACTACCTAGCCTAGGGCTGGGGGAGAATGAGAGCCATGACGGTCCTGCTCCAGCAGCCTCCCTTGCTTACGGATGGTGCCTCGGGCACACACATGCCTTCAGGCAGCCGTTCCTGAAGTCCCCTGCTAGGCCACCGCCCCTCGGCTGAGGGCTCCCATCTGTCTGCGTCAGCATTTGTCTGAACATCGCACCTCCATCATCTGCAGGGGAAATTGATGCTGACAGCATGGCAAAGGAATGTAACTACAGCCTATTCTAAAAGCACGCATTTATTTTATTTTATTTCAGAAATGTATGCATTATGTATGGCTGTACATAAACGTTTTTATAGAGCCTCTTAAGTGATTTACCATGAGGTATGTGTTGATTATAATCTCTTCTTATTGAAGAGAGCCTTGTTTACCCCCATAGTAGTTAATACATTGAGACGTGTTTCAACTAACAGTGACACCAGTAAACAAAAGTTACTGATCTACCTCGCGAGTTATAAAACTTGTAACATGTTGTAAACAGTTCTGTCATTTTCCTTAGCATATTGCATTGTGTGAGCTGCCTTATTTATCTCGTGGTAAATCTTTATGTATCAAAAATGCTACAGAAGGCACAACAGATAAATTACAGACAGACACTAACATCTGACTAGTTAATCAAACAAATAGGACATGTAACAAAGAGAAAAGCTATAAATATTGACAACAAGCTGCTTCAGTCACAAAAACATTCAATACTTCAGTTCTCAAGTGTGAGTTTTATATCAGTCCCCTGGAAACAGTTTGTATCCTCCAATAAATTTTTACAGTTGATTCACCTGCCTGATACCCCTCAGCCATTTCCTTCAGAAGCTGTCAAACCCGCCAACGATAATATATGGCCCGACCAACAAGAACAGCTGTAGCCATTCTCTCTGCAGGTTCTTGCACCCTGTTCTGCATAAAATAATACATCAAGATTAATTGATTTCCCGTCAGTCTCACAGAACAGAAAATTAATTTTCATGTAGCTATTTTCCCCAGCATATGAATTTTGTACACGGCAAGTAATTTAAGTTTTTAATTATTCATGAGCAAGGAGGGGGTGGGGAGAAACATGATAAAGTAAGCTTGCAAAAACCCCAAGGCCAATCCCTGGGCCTGGGTTTGTGCTGAGGCAACAATAGCATTCGCTAATGCCCATATAAATAATATATGTATTAACATACATCTTAGTACAACACCAATTTCTCTCACTCTGACCCAAGACTACCAGGTCACCCCGCGGTACTTTGTCAAAGTCGCTACGCTGGTTACATGTGACATGCTGTGGGGAAACACAGAACATGTCAGCCATATTGAATTGACCTCGGCCTGCCTCTCGGCGGCCACACAGCCCAGGCATGATAGGAGGTAATTTAACGGTCAGTGTGTGAGGGGGACCAAGCAACAAAAGTTGCTAATCAGCCAGGTGCTACCTCAGCAAGTCTTCCATTTGCAGGTGCCACTGACTTGTGAACAAGAAAAATGTAACTGGAAAATATAAAGAAAGCATTTGACTCACTCAGGCCTCATCTTTCACAGACTCTCAACAGACCAGCACGCGAAAAACCGTAGCCTCAGAAAGGAAAAAAACCACAACGTGAGCAGGTCTGGCAATCAAGTATATTTGCTAAAGCGCGAACTAAAATGCTCCCACAGTACCTCCTTAAAAATTTCATTGGCATACTTCATACAAACTGCAAGACAGGCAAATGTGCAGAGCCGGCCTCAAGCCACAGAGCTTGATTTAACCCCGTTAGGACCAAACCTAAAGCACCTCACAAAGCACTCTCCGGCACGGAGGAAATGGGCCGCCGGAGTCAAGGATTTTTGGTCACTGGTTATCTGAGGCCTTTTTCTGCCCAGAATATTGTTTCTTGTGAAATCAGGAGCTCACTATAAACAATTGATCTTCCCTCAGGTAAACAGTAACACCCCACCGGTATAAGGAAGAGGAGAGAATCTAACCAAATCACCACACTCATACTGGGCAAGAGGAGTCCAAAAGTGAGATGAGGAAAAAGAGGCCTCTCTCAACCCAGTAAGCGGCAGAGAAAGGACGCGAACCAAGTATTGCTGAGAGAAGAACTTGCCTTGGGTAGTCCGGAAGAGGCAGCTCTGCTTTGGGACATATCCCCCATACCATCCCCGACCCCTGACTCCAACCAGCAGAGGCCCAGTAGCCAGGGGAGTCCTTTGCTAGGGAAGAGACAAGCTGAAAGGGTCAAAAATAAAAACAAAAGAACTTGGGTGACTGGGTGGCTCAGTTGGTTAAGCGATTGCCTTCGGCTCAGGTCATGATCCCGGAGACCCGGCATTGAGCCCCACATCGGGCTCCCTGCTTGGCAGGAAGCCTGCTTCTCCCTCTCTCACTCCCCCTGCTTGTGTTCCCTCTCTCGCTGTGTTTCTCTCTGTCAAATAAATAAAATCTTAAAAAAAAAAAAAAAAAAAAAAAAAAAAAAAAAAAAAAAAAAAGAACTTAAGTCAAAACAAAGAAACATTTTTTAGTGGGGGAGGGGGCAGAAGTGAAGGTGGAGGTAGGGGGTACTTGGTTGGGGGAAGTGGTTGGGTTTGATGAATTTGATGAAATATTAATAAAGACACAAAAACAGAAATTTTTATGAACATCCTTCTCAACACCTGACACAAATGGACACTAAAATCGAAACCAGAGAAATCAAGAAACTGCTTCTCTGCTTCAAGTACTCATGCCTCACGCTGGAACAGCAGAGCAGAATCGTGCTCGCTGTCTTTCCAGCCTAAAACCTGCTTCCCAGTAACCAGTACAACCTGTAAGAACTCACTTCACCCCGGAATCTGGCACCCACGCAGCGGTGGAGCACAGGCTGTTTTAATACTGTTTCAGAACAGGCCTTCGGGATTCTATTTCTATTACCTTGATGGCTCCAGACAAAGGGGTAACATGATATATCATGTCAAGCAGCTAATTATTAGCACCAAGGACCAGCTAGGCAACTTAAGGCTCAGTTAACATTAAAAGGCGGGGAGGCACTCTCCATTGTTTCATGTGGTGTATTCGTGAAGGGAGGGTCAGTGAGGTTGGCTTGGCCGAAGAAGTCTTTGTACCTCTGGGTTTGAAAACAAAACAAAAACAGGATGAGGAAATTACCTCCAGCATCGAGACCCCCAACAACAAAGGCCTCCCCCAACGGCCGCCAGACAAAACCAGATCTCGGTGCCACAGCAGGGTGCCATGCCCAAGCAACGCATCCGGGCCCCCGTGACCTCCTCGAGAGGCCCGGGACCATGTTCCTGGGATGGCCTCCCAACACTGTGCCCAGCCGTGTTCGGGCGAAACCACAAGGCCTAGGGAACGCCAGGGAAGTTCTTGCTAATTATTTCTCGCTCCCGAACATACCTGACACACTTCTCACTGTGCTAAGAGTTCTGCCCTACTAGTAGATTTGAACAACCGGTTGACGAAGCCAAGCAGCAAGGAAGAGCTGCTCCTGTTCCTGCCGGGACGACTAGCGACGGAGGTCTGGGAAGGCAGCTGAGGGAGCCGATCCAAAGAAACAACGCTGGCAATCAGGTGTGTGCGTGCGCCGACACCGGGTTGGAGGAAAACATTAAGTGTTTAGAATGGCTCCAAAATCCCCATTAGCCATGCTCGCCTGCACAGCCCTGCTCCGCTCCCCTCCCCACCCCTGCCTCCACACCCAACAGCATGCCATCTGCATGACAACAAAGGTACATTTCAGATTCTACCTGTGTTTGTAGGTTTTCTTCATCTGACAGGGGAGGAGGTGGTGTGCATTATCTCATTTTGGGAAAATAATCCTATCGAGAACATAAATGAACTCATTATGCACACAGTAAAAATACATATATATGTGTTGGCAATTCTGTAACTAACAACGTAAAAAACTTCTTGAAGTCGATGCCACTAGTGGCATAGCTTAAAGGTCTTTGTTTCTGTAAATTCAATCGAGTGTTTCTATTTCCAAGTCTGGCAAGAGGTTCTAATTATTGTTAGAAGCCTAATTAGCATTTAGTATTACATTACAACAACTGCAGCAAAATTGTACCCATTCTCCAATAAACAGTATTCACAGTATGCAATCAAGCCGCTGTACCGAGCAATGAGAATTAATAGCACCGCACGACAATGGTAAATCCTCCATCTCCCGCTGTGTGTGTTTAATAATTTTTCACTCCTTCCAGATTGTTCCCATCAAGCACAATTCCCAAGGTCCTAATCAACCACCTTCCCCATCAATACTACACAGAGATCTGAGCACTGAAAATTATCTGCAATTTCAAAAAGTGCTTTGTTGCATTATTAGGCCACTGACCTAAGAGGTAATGGGTAAATAGTTTCTGAAAAATGTCCAAAGCACAACATAAATTAAAGCTTATAGTCTTGCCTGCTGTTCTCACCATAGCTATAACTGCGAACTATTACGGGTTTTACACAATATTCCTAACTATAATTTTACGCCATAATATTGGTGCAAAGCGCCAAATGTTCCACTTTCACGTGCCTTCATTTACTAAACAAGAAGGGGAGTCTGGGGAGGAATGGGACGTATTTGGTCCTTTAGAATTACTCTTGGCCGCCTGCCTCCCACTGCCTTGCCCCTTTGCCCACCCGCCCCCCATAAAAAACAATGTTCATAATAAACGTGGAAGCATTTTACAGTGAGCAGAGGTAAGAGACACTCACAAACAGTGTGTGTCAGGCTTTCTACGCCTCACACACATGGGTAAGCCCGTGAAATTACGATATGATGCTTCTGACGGACTTGAGGGTGAACTAGGTAATGTCAGCTGAGGGAATAGTTTCCAGTACCTTCTGTTGCCTGGTGACAAGTCTAACAGTGCCACACGAGCCCAAGGCAGGAGAAGAAACACTTTGTTTTCCACAATCTGAAAAGCGTACTTGGGGGCTCCTATGAAGAGAAGTTTTTGATCACGGACAACAGAGCATGGAGCCTCAAATCATAACATTGTGCAGGAGCAAGGCTCCGAAGGTCGCTAACCCGGAGGCGACACACAGCACACGGCAGCAACCCCCACTGAGAACACACATCAGTACTAAGGTAGGAGTTTGGGTCGGATACTGTTGCTGTTGCTGATTATTCGTTTGTTTCACACATGGGCCAAGAGAGAAGGGATTTCTGACAGCTCAACCCAACCTAACCAAGTAAACATCTGAGGGCCTTTCCTAAGCAAAGCTAGATGCTAGATTACCCTGTGGTTGGCCACACTCTACCAATATATATATATATATATATTTTATATTTTTTTTACCACTCTGCATCACGCCCATCAAAACAAAAGTCTTTCACAGCACTGGTAGATTAATGCCATCCGTTTATAAAGACTAATGACTTACTGCATAATATACCAAGTTCTTTCCACTATGGTTTTAATACTCTACTCCTTGGTCATACAGTCATTTATTAATCCATTCAACAAATATTTATCGAGTGCCTACTACTGTTCCAGGCATTTGGAATACATTGTTGAACAAAGCGCAAAGATTTCTGCCCTTGCAGAGCGTGCTTTCCAGCATGAGGTAGGCAGACCGTCTCCAATTATCCTAATAAATAAGTAAATTATATCCTATGTTGGAAGGCGCTAAGCCGTAAAAGGAATTGATACGAAAAAAGAAGAGCTGCGTGGAAGCAGGGGCTTCCCAGAGCAGAAACTGCAGTACTCAACCAAGTGGCCAGGGCAGGCCTCCACCAGAAAGTGGTATTTGAGCAAAGACTCTTAAAAAAAAAAAAAAAAGAAAGAAAGAAAGAAAGAAAGAAAAGAAAAGAAAAATGCTTGATAAATGTCTCAAACCTCTTGAATCTCCTCTAATTCCAGACACACCCTCCACCCTATTTTCTGAAGCCACGGCCTGCTGGACGGGTTAGGATTCACTGAGTGGCCAGGCTGCCCCACAGGAAGGTAGGTTCCTACTAGAGAAAAATCGCTCTCTCCTATTCACCTTGGTGTCCCCAACAGTGAGTGCCATGTCTAGTCAAGAGCAGATACTCAACAAACATGGAGTAAATGAGCACAGTAAATTCAGTGAATTGACAGTAACTCCTTTATTTTCAGAACCTCAAGGAATACCCCGAATATTGGCATCATGAAGGCCTTATGAGTAACACAATTTGTTTTCCCCAGCTGTACGGAGAGAAAACTGACATAACGTTGTAAAAATTTCAAGTGTACAATATAATTTGACATAAGTATATATTGTGAAACGATTACTCCAATAAGGTTAATTCACCCATCACCTGACATAGAATTTGTGTGTGCGCTAAGAACTTCTAACATCCACTCTTAGCAACTATCAAATATACAACACAGAATTGTTAGCTATACTCACCATGCTGTACATGACGTCCTCAGGACTCAATCAGCTTATAAAGGGAAGTTTGTACCATTCACACCCGCCCCCATCCCCGAGCAAACCACCAATATACTCTCTTTCTCTGATTTTGGTTTTTTAGATACTACTATAAGTGAGATCATACAGTATTTGTCTTTCCCTGTCTAACTTATTCATATTCAAGGTCCATCCATGTTATCACAAATGACAAAATTACCTTCTATTTCATGGCTGCAGAATATTCATAGATGGACTGAGCTACAGACAGATCTATCGAGAGACACAGGTTGACAGATGAAGCAGATAACCTGACATTTTCCTTATCCATTCACCTCTATGGATGCAGATTGTTTGCATAGCTTCGCTACTGTAGATAATGTTTCAGTGAATACAGGGGTGTAGATATCTTGAGACAGTCATTTCATTTCCTTTGGATATATACTGCAGAAGTGGAACTGCTAGATCAGCGTAGTTTTATTTTTATAGTTCTATTTTTAAATTTCTCAGGAAACTGTACTTTTTTTTCCCACAGTGGCTACACTAATTTATATCCCCACCAACAGTGAACAAGGGTTTCCTTTTCTCCACATCCTCACCAACACTTGTTAGCTCTTATCTTTTTGATAATACCCAAAGAGGTGTGACATCTTATTGCAATTTTCATTGTATTTTCCTAATGGTTAGTGATGTTGAGCACTGTTTCATATATCTGTTGGCCATCCAAATATCATCTTTGGTAAAAGGTCTGTTCAGGTCCTTTGTCCATTTTTTAAATGGATCATTTGGGTTTTTTGCTATCAAGTTGTAGGAATTCCTTATATATTTTAGATATTAACCCCTTATCAGATACATGGTTTATAAATATTTTCTTCCATCCCCTAGGTTGCTTTTTCATTTTGTTCAAAGAGGAAAAAAGCTCTGTAGTTTGGAATAGTCCCATGTGTTGAGTTTTGTTTTTGTTGGCCAAGCTTGGAGTGTCATATCCATGAAATCATTGCCAAGACGAATGTTAAGGATGTTTTTCCTTAGGTTTTCTTCTAGGAGTTTCATGGTTTCAGATCTTAAGTCTTTAATCCATTTCAAGTTAATTTTTGTGAGTGGTGTAAGACAGGGATCCAGTTTCATTCTTTTGCATTTGAATAGCCAGTCTTCCCAACACCATTTACTAAAGAGACTATATTTTCCTCATTGAGTATTTTGGATCCCTTCTCAAGTATTAGCGACCACACACGCATGAGTTCACACAGACATGAGTTTATATCTGGGCTCTCCTATTCAGTTCCACTAGTCTACATGCCTCTTTTTATTTCAGTACCACACTGTTTTGATTACTATTGCTTTTTCAGGAAGTGTGATGCCTCCAGCTTTAGTGTTCTTTCTCAGGATTCCTCTGGTTTATTCAATCTTCTGTGATTCCATATGGATTTTGGAATTATTTCCATGTCTGTGAAAATGCCATTGGAATTTGTGTAGAAATGCACTGAATCCACAAATGGCTTTCAATAGTGTGGATATCTTAACAATATTAATTCTTCTATGAACATGAGATATCTTTCCATTTATTAGTGTCTTTTCTCTCATCAGTGTCTTTCAGTTGTCAGTATACAGATATTTTACCTGCTTGGTTAAATTTTTTCCTATGTATTTTATTAATTTTCTTGCTATTGCAAATAGGTTTTCTTCATTTATTCTTCAGAGTTTGTTGTTAATGTATAGAAACACAGCTGATTTTTACATGCTGATTTTGCATTCTGTAACTTTACTGGATTTGTTTACTACATAATTTAGTTTTTTAATAAAGTCTTTAGGATTTTCTATATATGATGTTATCTGCAATCAGAGACCATTTTAATCATTCCTTTCTGATTAAGATGCATTTTATTGCACTTTCTTACCTGACTGCTCCAGCTGGGATTTCCATTATAATGTTAAATAGGAATGGTGAGAATGGGCACACTTGTCTTGTTCCCAATCCTAGAGGAAACATTTTCAACTTTTCACTATTGATTATGGTATTAGCTGTGGGGCTGTCCTACAGTCCTTTCTTTATGTTGAAGTGCATTCCCTCTATACTCGATTGTTCAGATATTTTATAATGATTGCATACTGAATTTTGTCAAATGCTTTTCCTGCACTATATGAAATGATCAGACCATTTTAATCTTTCATTCTATTAATGTGATATGACATTGATTCATCTGAGTATACTGTACCACCCTTGCATTTCAGTGATGACTCTCACTTGATCATGGTGTAATATTCTTTCAATGTGTTCTTAAATTTGATTTGCTAGTCTTTTGTTTAGGATATTCGTATCTATATTCATTAGAGATATTGGTCTGTAGTTTTCTAGTGGTGTCCTTAACTGGCTTTGGTATCAGGTAATGTTAGCCTAGTAAATAAAAGTGTTTGAGAGTGTTACTTCCTCTTCATTTTTTTTGGAAGACTTTGAAAAAGAATGGCATTAATTCTTCCTTAAACATCTGAATTCACCAGTGATACTATCTGGCCAAGGTTTTTTGTTGGGAGATTTTTGACTACTGATTCAATTTCTTTACTTGTTTTTCAGTCTATCCAGATTTTCCATTTCTTCAAGATTCAGGCTTGGTAGGTTGTGTGTTTCTAGGAATTTACCCATCTCTTCTGGGTTGCACAATTTGGTTGGTGTATAATGGCTCATCATAGTCTTCAATGTTTTTTTGTCTTTCTGTGGTATCAGCTATAATGTCTCCTCTTTCGTTAATTTGATTTGGGTCATCTCTTTTTCTTAGTCTAACTAAAGGTTTGTTCATTTTGTTTATCTTTTCAAAGAACCAACTCTTAGCTTTGTTCATCTTTTCTACCTCATTTATTTCTGCTCTAATCCATTTTTTTCCTTCCTTAATTTTGGACTTAGCTTGTTCTTTTTCGAGCTCCTTATGTTTAAAGTTTAGTTGTTTATTTGAACTTTTGTTTCTTGTGGTAGGCATTTATCACTATGAACTTCCTTGCTAGAACTACTTTTCTTGCATCCCATAAATTTTTGCTATGTTGTGTTTCCATTTTCATTTTCCATTTTGTCTCAAGATTTTTTTTATTTCCCTTTTGATTTCTTCTTTGAGCCACTGGCTGTTCAGGTTTTTAGCTTCCCTCCTGTTATGTGATTTCTAGTTTCATACTACCGTGGTCAGAGAATATACTGAATATAATTTCTATTTTCCTGAATTTGTTGAGACTTGCTTTCTGGCCTAACATAAGATCTGTCCAAGAAAATATTCCATTTCACTTAAGAAAAATGTATTTTCTGTTGCTGTTGAATGTAATTTATGTGTATTTCCATAAAGTCCATTTGTATTATTCAAATACAATTTCCTTACTGATTCTTTGTCTGGATGATCTGTCCACTACTGAGAGTGGGATATTCAAGTCTACAACTACTATAATATTGCCATGTATTTCTTCTTTTATGTCTTTTAGCATTTGTTTTATATATTTAGGTACTCCCGAGTTTGGTGTATAAATATTTGTATCATTACTCTTCTTGATGAACTGAACTCTTCATGATTATACAATGACCGTCTTTGTCCCTTTTGACCATTTCATCTTAAAGTCTACTTTGTCTAAGTATAGGTACCCCTGCTTTCTTCTGGTTACCATTTGCCTAAAGTAGCTTTCCCCATCCCTTCACTCTCAGTCTATGTGTACCCTAGCTAAAGTGAGTCTCTTCCAAGTAGCATGCATTGGATCTTATTTTTCTATCCATTTAGGCATTCTATGAGTTTTAAAGAACTCAACCCATTTACATTTAAAGAAATTAACAGGAAAGGACTTACTATTGCTGTTTTGTCCATTATTTCTGACTATTTTATGGATCCTTTATTCCTTGCTTCCTTTGTTTCTGCCTGCCTTTGTGATTTTATGACTGGTGGTGGTTTGCTTTGATTCCATCATAATCTTGTGTATCCACTACAGGCTGTTCCTTTGTTTTTATATAGTTTTATATAAAGTATCTCGTATTATATAAGAGTAACAAATGCTTAGTGCTGAAGGGAAATGAAAAATCTTCCAGTCTCAACGTTGGGGAAACTGAGACTTACAGCAGAAGCGGTATTTCCAGGACTACTGTCCAGCTCTTCTGAATACTCATTCTGTGACTTTTCACTCTTCACCAGACACCCAAAAACACGGCAGGGCATTTCAGAGGTCGACAGTTCTGCTTTATCCCTGCAAGTTCGCCCTGACAGTCGTTCTCTCTGTCCCTATGTGTATGATCTCATTCTTTTTCAATAACCATTGGATATTTTCTCCCTTTCAGTTCAGTCCCATTGTTTCAAATCATTTTTTCTTACTCCTCCAAGTTCTTCTCATCTGGGCCCACCAAATGTAACAGTTGACACAAGTAGTGAAGTGGAAGATGACAGAATACCCCAGCCTCTCACAGTCAGATGAAGAATGAGCCATCTATCTCTCGCTCCTCAACTAACTTGTAAATCCAGAAACCATCACCCTTGCATAACCTGGACATTACAAAGAGTGGGATGAGGCTCAGACAAAGGTAATAATCTTCAAAGTAAAGAGTTTAAAATGTTCTCCCTCTTAAAAAAAGAAAATCAGGTCGCCTAGGTGGCACAGTTAAGCGACTGCCTTCGGCTCAGGTCATGATCCCAGAGACCCGGGATTGAGCCCCACATTGGGCTTCCTGCTCGGCGGGAAACCTGCTTTTCCCTCTCTCACTCCCTCTGCTTGTGTTTCCTCTCTGGTTGTATTTCTCTCTGTCAAATAAATAAAATCTTTAAAAAAAATAATCCTCCCTCCATTTCCAAGGAAAGCAGAATATTAACAGTGAAAGCCTATTTCTACACCTCTCGTAGGCCTCATGACCCATCTCCTACTTTGGAACAACAAATCAAGTGGTATACAGAGATCTCTGGTTATCCCCAATATCCTTATCCACACTCCTCCAGCCCACCTACTTTGACCCTACTTAAAAATACAGGACATTAAAAGAGCCTGTTTCATAACTGAAAATTGTTTCCCTCCTCATTACTAACTCCTGAGAAAAGAATTTCCCTTGCCCTTTCTTTCTAGCAAAGATAAGGCAAGAAGAACTAAATTTCAAGGTAAGAAACCAATACATGACCCCTCCTTCTGCCTCAGTCACAGGCCGCATTATCGTCTCAATAAAATGTCCCATTAATTTTTGTTTACTCTGTATGAGAAAACAGTCATACTGTGGCACATTTAGAAAAGCCAAGAGAGCTTGCTCCGTAAGTTAGGGCAAGGGGATAAAAGAACATCTTTTATAGAGAGAATGGCAACAGTTTACCTGATGCTGACAGATAAGCATGACAAATATGACAATGACAAATGTGAATCGTACATACCCCTTCCTAGTTCTCATTCACACAAGAGAAAATTATACAATCTAGATGGCCTTTCTTTAATGGTAAAACATGGGGATCAATTCATAGTAACTGTAGGAACACTAACAGCAATGGCAGCTACCATTTATTAAGAGTTTACCATCGCACTAAGTGCCTTCCATGCATGTTTGGTCTTCCATGCATGTTGGGAATTTGGCAGTGGCCTGAGCACCGCTGTCATAATCCATGTGGGCATAGATAGTTCATCAAAATGTAGCCCAAGTAGTCATTTTAATCCCTTCCTGAGAGACTCCTATACACACTGGAATTTGAGACCACTGGATATTATGAACACTGGTCCAAATCAAAGATGGTGTTTGTGCCTGAAATTCAGGAAGCATGAGCTTGTCCCCAAATCGGAAGCCACAAAGCATTGGTTTTCCAGTGCATTTCTTTTATCACCAGCAGCACCACATCACACTGGAGCTAAAGGAGAGCCCTTCCCTGAGCTGCCTCACTCAGCTCTTTTCAAGCTGTGTGTGTCTGTATGGGATGTGAAGTCCTCAGGACGCAGGAACATACCACAGTGTACCTTCTACCTTTGATGACCCACTTTGGGTATCCAGAGCCCTCAAGTTCTCTGCCCAAAAGGCCCAGAGTTCACTTCCAGGGGTAGAACGTCCCTGGTCCACCGAGTAAACCAGTGTGGCCAAGTCTAATTTGCAAGATGGGTGTTCATGACACGTTGAGGATGGACGTGCAGAATGGACATGCAAGCACTTCCTAACATATGTGCAAGAGGCTCTTTACAGGATAAGACACAGCCAGTGGTAGGAAATGAGGGTGGGTGGGCCAAGGACCCAGGGCAGGCTTCCTCTATGCTACCATGTTCCAGCTTCAACGCCCAAGGAAGTGGAGAATTCTACTTCGAAATCTGAAATTTCAAGTTATTAATGCAAACATATTTGGCATGGTAAGAAGACAGAGCACAGTTTAGTTATCATATTCAGTTTGATTTATAACTTTAAATATTTAGACATTTGGTATGTCGGCTTCCATTGTGCTCTTGCCCCAAGTGTGTAAATGTTATGGATAAACCTGATCATTGCCCCAGTGTTTCTTCCTATGGTTTAATGTTCCATAGCAATTAATGCTTACTTTTCAAACATAGGTATGCCTCTCCTTAAGCAAAACCAATAGTTAAGTATCCTGATTTATACCAAAGGCACATTTGAGAGTAAGTGCTCCATTTACTAAAGGATCCCATTATTCAGCAAACTCCCCTGATGCATTTGGTTGAACCAGCTGATAAAAATTTATTATACACACACACACACACACACACACACACACACACACACACACACAATCTAACAAATTTATCTTTTCATGTGTAAAGTAAAGGCATTAGGAAAAGAAAACTTAAGCACCATCCCCTTCATCATTTGATTTCAGTTAATACTTAGTCACTCTAGAAAAATTAGAAAATGCAGATAAACCAAAGGGATGGCATAAAAATCATTTCCTACAGTACTTGGCAATATGAACACTATTAGCTTTGAAGAGCACATTTACTTCAGATTTCTTCAGCATCATTATGTGCACTTGAAAATACAGAGATATAGATGGTTAATTTTCTAAGAATTATGTCATACCATGACTACAAGCAATTATTCGTTACCACACATGTGCCAGGCATGGCAAGTCCAAGGTTAATAAAGACATGGTTTCTGCCCTATTAGATAGCACTCATGCTGTAATTGAAGAGACCAACATATAAACCAATAATTACATTAAATAATTACATAGGAAAGATGCCTTACCAGAAATCTATTCTAGAGAGAGTCCAGAGATGGGAATGACTTTTTCTGCCTGGAAAATGAGCTCAGGGTTTTGACAGCACTGATATTCAAACTCTGGGCTTCCTATTCTCATTCAACAAGTATTTACTGACCACTTATTATGGGCCTTATTGAACACTTAACTATTTTAAGTACTGCGTATACAGTGAGGAGCACAACAAAGTTCTCCCCTCACCGAGCTTACATAGACTAACAAATGTACCAGTAAATAGATAAAGCAGTGTCATACCCTCTCCTTGTCTGATATAGAGTGGGTGCTCAATAAATGGCTGTTGAATTAATAAAGGAATAAAGGTAAATGATGAGCACACCTCTTTGCACTTCCATTTCAAAGGCAAGATGCTGTCCTTGAAGTTAGCATAGCAGACAGTTTCGAAGTTTCAAAACACAACCTGGTACGCCTGCTCTGTTTCACTTAAAAATATGAATCCAATAGGCTTAATCCAAAATCTCTAGCTCTGAATTGGGTTACCATGTGTTGTATTTGATTTGTATTTCCATCAGTATCAACCCAAGCATCCTTAGACACCAGCAATGTACATGATTTATAGCAAGTCAGTCAAGGCAAAGCCTATAGCTTCCCTTCACATTTTGACGTTATCAGATTACTTCAGAAGCTGGCAGCAGCTACCATAAGTAACAAGCTGTCAGTGTAAATAAATCACTCTCTCAAAAAATAACTGCTAAAAAGTATAGATTAGTAGGAGCAGAGGTGGGCTTGGACTTTTTTTCATTTTCCCCTTCCCAACAAGACTCCTGTCCATTTAATTTTATATGGGGGGGGGGAGAGAAAAGAATTCATTTTCTGTGAATGAAAAAAAGGTTCCAGCTTAAGATCTGTATAAGAAACTCAACTCTTAAAAGCAAAGTTTGTGACTCTTGTGTATAAATCATAAGACAATTTGTCATCACCTACAGAAGCCCAAGGTGTAAGGAGTAACTAGCGAGTTTTGGGAAGAGCAGCCCATGCAAAGCCAATTCAATTTCCTTCTATGACAGTGATAGGCTGGGGACCATGGCAGGACTCTCTGTCTGGTCCACAGGATGCACTCATCAAAGAGCTAGAAAACCTAACCTTAGTCATTCTCAAGGTGCTGGTGCAACTCACCCCAAACGGGATGGCCAATGTCTGCACCGCCTGGGGTGCGGAGGGACATGTCATCTCCATCTTGAAGGGGTAAACAGTGGGGCTGTGGCCACTGTGTGAAGAACAGCACACAACTATCCTTGGAGACACTAAATAGAACAGGTGTGCAGAAATGAGGGACGCATAAACAGTGTTAAGTCTGAGACAAACTCTAGAAAGGTCCTAGGACAAGATAAATCATGGTAAATAAGACAAAGACAGTACTCTATAGAAAAATCTGAGTGTGTCTCATCCCCTTAGCCTATGTCACTAAGCTCTATCACGGCCAGTGACAGTGTGGGTCCCAGTGGTTTCAGGCAGAATATGAAAGAAAATTTTCAGGGAGGCAGTATAAAAAAGTTAGGATGACACAGGATTGAGTGAAAAGCAGCTGGATGCATGAGACTGAGGATCCATCCCATCACTTCATTTGGTGTGTATCAACCTATACTACCCTATCCCTGTTCAGTCATTGTACGCTACAGAGTGATGTCCCAGAGAGTCCACAGAAACTGACACTACACATGTACATAACACTTCCCACCATGGTTTGTAACAGCTTACTTTCTTTGCCTACCCTTCACTCCCCAAGAAACTAAACACTTTTTGGTCTCTGCAGCCATGCTTAAAAATTACTGAGGGTGACTGAGCAGTTGTACTATTCTGAAGGAAATAGCCAAACGCTCTCACACTGGCCACATGCTGGATCAGAAATTCCTGAGAGGGCAAGGAAGCATGAACCTGGGGACTTGTTGACACATTGGTCTTATTTGGTGGGTACGTCCCACTCGGCTACAGCATCATTAAATGAGCCAACCTTCTGACTTCAAAGGACATAGGGAACTACCTGGCTTTTCTAGTTGACTGATACACTTTAAATGTATTTACTTATTCATTAACTCTTTCAAAAATGATTTGATCACCTACTAATTCTGCACCTGATTCCGTGCTAACTGTCCTCCCTTTGTTGGCATTTACTGTCTAGTGAGAGAATTATTTGAGTTGTTACAATAAAATGCAACCAGTGATAGGTTGGCCAAACTAAGAGAGATGGCTAAGGGAACTCAAAGCAAAGGAACCAGACCCAAGGGGGAAATTAGGAAAGACTTCCCAGAAGAAGCAACATTATAATTTAGACCTGAAGGGTGATAGGTCAGTGTCATCTAGAGGGAGCAGTGGATGGAGAGCTTCAGAGGTGAGAAGGTAGGTTGAACTTAGACACTCCGAGAGGAGCTCAGCATGTCTTGGTATACCAGGACAGGGAAGAGTGGCAAGACCACCACCACCCTTGCCCCCGCCACACACACACACATGTGCGTGCACACCCCTACTTCTCCACCTACCCAAAATATACACTTCACCACCATTAGCCACCATCTCACTACCTCCCTTTCTCCACATGGGCTTGATGCCTCCTAGGCCCAGAAACACAGCACACTCATGTGCATATTGCAACACCAGACACTCTTTCCTGAGGCTCTGATCAAGACTCATGGTTCCTACTATGTTATCCACTCCCCAGGCACCCTCTCTTCTAAACCACTACCGCTCCTCCATCCTGACTCACAGGGGAACTTAGCCTTCTTCATGTGTTAAGTTCACCACTCATTCAAGTTGCAGATTAGTCTTCTCAAGTTGCAGGTTAGATCTTAAGGAACTGAACCATGTTTTCATGGTTCTAACATTATGTCATCACCATACCCAATACACACACACACACACACACACACACACACACACACCACTGCTTCAAGCACAGAAAGTACTAAGCACA
>PITA01000002.1:597785-703717 GCA_004023965.1 Spilogale gracilis
TCTCTCTCCCTCCCTCCCTCCCTCCCTCCGCCCCTCTCATGGCTCACACATGCTCTGCTCCCCCAGAATAAATAAATCTTTTTAAAAACCTGAAAAAGGGGTGCCTGGGTGGCTCAGTGGGTTAAAGGCTCTGCCTTCAGCTCAGGTCATGATCTCAGCCCGCATCGGGGTCTCTGCTCAGCAGGGAGCCTGCTTCCTGCTCTCTCTCTCTCTCTCTGCCTGCCTCTCTGCCTACTTTTGATCTCTCTCTCTGTCAAATAAATAAGTAAAATCTTAAAAAAAAAACCTGAAAATCTTATGTGTACAGTCTCTACCACCTTTCAGTATTATGGGTGACTGTTATTTGGGGCTCCTTTTCTAGGCTGGCTACAGATGTCATATATTTAGGAGTAAGACTGTGTAGTCTGGGACCAGGAAAAAAAGCACAGCTTTGGAGTCAAACCAACATCTTTCTCCCAGTCTCACTGACTGCTATATGTGTGTCTTTGGGCAAGTTATTTAACCTCTCTACACCTCAGTTTCCTCATCTGTGAAATTGGGATAACATCCTCAGAGGGTTATTATAAAAATTAAATGAAATAATGTGTAAAGTCATTGTCTGACTTATTATAAACAAAAAAATTATTCAAAAAATATATTTTCTTTCTTTTTTCCTTCTTTATTAAGGAGCAAAAAAAAAAAAAAAAGATGGCCTTAATGCAAACTTGAGTCAAGTGTTTCCCCCCCCCAAAAAACCCAGAACACTCCAGGAAACAAACCCATCTATGATGCAGACTGAAATGTATAGACATATCTCCTGGCAGACAACATTAGCATTTTTAGAGGAGAGAGGTATACAACAATAAAATTAAATTAGAAGAGCTTCACACCATCACTAGAAATGTCCTTTTTCAATTCTGTAAAATAAAAATAGAAAAGAAATTAACCGAGGGAAACAGAAACACCCACAGATTATAATCTTTTGTGATGTAAAATAATTTGCTAAAATCATATTTGAAGTTTTTTTTGCATTATCACGTTAAAGAACGTGTCTGCTGGTTAAAATAAGCATTCACAAAATGTACATGGGGTGACATTGTAATGTGTACATGTAATACACATTTTTTAAAGGTAGAGAAAAAAAGCGAGCGATAATACACATCTTACTGAAAAAAAAAAAAAAAAAAAAAAAAAGCCTGTGACCTTTCCAGATGAAGACAGGAATATAGCTCTTGTCCGGGATTTCCAAAATGATGCCCTAACATTCATATTTCCCCCAATAGCTATTTTGTTTTCACCTATCAGGCTGTCGAGGTAGCACTCTTCACATCCCTTATTTGTCTTCCGTGGTCAGCTGAGCTCAGCTACCCAAACACACATACAGAGGCTCTGCGGACAGATCTGTCATGCTGACCTTTCATATCTCCCACGCTTTTTAACTAATCGAGATTCCATCCCACGGAAACATGCACACAACATCACCACACGAGAGAGAAATCAGGTAAAGCCTGGCAAAGATAAATATCAGAGAAGCAAGCTAGAACCTGAGTGCAGAGGACATTGTTCACCGGCTTACTCAAGGGAGAAAAGCTAGTTGAAAGTTAGTGAAGCAGGCAGTACACAATGCAAAATTAACCAGTGACCTTTACCTGAACACCAAAGGTCAAAGTAATTTGTAAGGTAGCACTTACCAGGCGCCACGTGCTGGCCTATGCATGAACTAGAACCCTCTATAATCAAACACTGAGAAAACCAACACAATGAAAATGTCTTCTGCGTTTGGAAACAACTGGAGCTCTAAATGAAGGATGACTAGGAGTGTG
Source organism: Spilogale gracilis (assembly GCA_004023965.1). Taxonomy (NCBI): domain Eukaryota; kingdom Metazoa; phylum Chordata; class Mammalia; order Carnivora; family Mephitidae; genus Spilogale; species Spilogale gracilis. The sequence continues at coordinate 599,588 of PITA01000002.1, forward strand.
TCATCATACCCACAAATGGCTCCCCAACTTGCTGGCATAGGGAGTTACAGAGGTCTGGAATCCCAGAACACAACAAGCAATTTGCCTCCTACTCCCCAGCAGGCTTATCCTCTCAGGCTACATAAGCTTTCATTCTATGAACACCCCCCCCCCCCGTCTTCCAAGGGAGGGCTAAGGAGCTCTATCGGTCATATTTAAAACACTCTGGAAACCCCTGTATCATGATGAGTTTTACCCACTATATTTTCCCTCCACATGAGATGAGAGCTTCCCTCCCAGTAGGGGCCTTGGTCATGAGAAATGAGTGTTTTTCCCTTTTGCCAGTAAGAAATCTTAAGACCTGGTGTAAAAACCATTCAGGCATAACAACTTATAGCCCAGCGGGCGCACTGATTAGCTAGGTTCTATAACCATAAAGTCAACAATAATCTACCTACATGCCCTTTCTGCAGGTGGTTGACCTACGAATGCTAAGTAAGCCAGCAACAGTTCAGCCAAAATTACATTGGAGAGCATTATGCGTAAACATGACTGCTCCAGCTTGTCCTTAACTATACCACTGGGACTCCAGACCTGCAAAAGAATCCATTACCCCCACCCGCCAACAACCCCACTGCAACTTTTTTCCTTCTTCGTATGAATTTCCCCACTCTAACTGCATTCATGCTTCCTGGGTCTCCCGTGTGAGCATGGCCCTTCCTGCTTTCATTTGTGTCTTCCACACGTAGATTAGCCTTTATACCAAAGAGGAGGTGACGACTCCTCCCCCACAGCACATCAACTCTAAGTTGATTTTTTCCAGTAATGTTGACCAATCACACTACACTGTTTACAGGCTCTCCACAGTCCCCCCGTAGATATCAGCCACACATTAGAAACCCATGTCCCTGGAGTATAGGACCACGGGGCAGGGGACACATACATACACACCAACATACACACATACTTTTTTTTTTTCAACTTGTAAAGGAAAGGAAAAAATATTCAACTATGACCACTCATTCAATAGCTCTAGTCTAAAAGTCTGGGAAACATTCCCTCTGTCTTACCAAAATAAAAAGGACTTTAATAATCAAGCAAAAACCCTTGCACCTTTCGGTCAGACAAGGGTAGATACAGTCCTTGGTTGTTACCATTAAAATACCCCCCTTTTCTTAATGGCTTAGAATTTAGACCAAGTTAAACAGAAACAACCAAAAGGACAGTGCACCTCTTAGATTCTACTAGGAAGGACTAGGAATCCAAACCTACCCTTAAGAAAAGTCATTACTTCCTGTGGAAGCAGCAGGTATGAGGCCTAATGGCCTCTTGTAATGAAGGGTCAAGTATTTGACATGAGGACTAACACCACTGTGTGACATGGTGATTTACACAACCCCTACTCAAAAAAGGTATAGAAAGTTGGACAATTCATAAAATCATAAATTATAAATCAATTACTAGAGATGGGGAGATTGATTTATCCCTAGGCCCATTCATTCCCCTTTTATGGGGACCCCTTGAGCACAATGAGACAAAGCAAAGAAAGGCCCCTCAGGCCACTTCTACTGTCCCAGCCTTGCACTGCAAACCTAATGCTCCTGTAAGTCTCCCATCAGGCCAGTAATGCCCACCTCAAGAGATAAGCACTGGGTCAGAGGAATAAATTGAAAGAAGACAGAAATGGTGCTGGCCTTTAGGAAAAGGGTGCCTGGATTTTCCCAGTTCCCTAAATCCAGGTGAAAATGGAAAAAAAAATCCTATTATTTAGGACACTGAGGCAGCCAGCTTTGCACATCCCCACACGCAGAAACACCTGCACCCATAACCAACATTTTTAGGACTCATCTGACATTATTTAGGAATAACGGTCTTCTAAAAAGTTCATCAAATATGCTGTGTCCCTAAATTTCTATAGCACAAGAGTAGCTTTTTCCTTCTTTAAAAGAGTCCACGTGCTTACTCTACATTTGAGATGATACAAGTAAAACCATCTATTTTGGCAGAGCCCTGGGTTCCGTTCTGGAGACAGGCATTCACAGACATGTGTGATCAAGCAACACACGCTCAGAAGGAAATTCTACTCTAGTCACAGAGCTGAGCAAGCCTCACACCTGTCTACCTTGTGGCTCTAGTCCCTGAAACCACAGTAAAAAAAAAACAGCTGACAGCACCCTACCCCTGAACTTCTTCAAATTATTCATCTAAGGGCTCAGAACAGCACTAAGAACCACTTATCTTCACCCTCACACAGAGACTCTTAGGCGAGGGTATTATGATCCCCAATTCAGAGAAGGGGCAACTGAGGTCCAAAGTGAGTCAGTTCCCAAGAGGCAGCAGAAGGCAGGTCGAGAGGTGATTCTGACCATAATCCAGGCCTCCTGCCTCCCGGTGTCAGGCCTTCTTCCGGCACCGTGCTGTTGCTTAAGTCAGTGAAGACATCAGTATTTCTCGGGCCACAGAGCTGAAGAGACAAATCTCTCCCACCATACCTCTGATGAATTTTAAAACTAAGAGGATAAATGGCGATGCAAATACTACTCTTAGATATTTATTATGTTGCAAAGCTTGAAAACAGTCGGGAAAATGGAAAAGTTACTTTTTTCCTACACAAATTTGTTAATGGGTGGCATAATGGGGAGCCCTGTTTGCTGGCACTCTGTGAAACGTCTACAAATTGCCTCTGCAAAGCATTATAGGTTGTCAGACTAATGTAGTTGAAGATAATTTGGCCTTTCAGTGAATTGAACCTCACAGCACGATTATACTCCACAACCAAGTAGAGTGTCACAATTATTCTTTCATGCTGATTACCATATAATGTCATGAGTCTACCTGTCATAAGTCCTGTAGCCTAGCTTGAATTCTTTCCCCTAAATCTATGGTTCATGGCAAAAAAAAAAAAAAAATACATATATATATATATATATATATATATTTGCTTCTAATGGAAATCTGGTTGTTTTTATCAACAACAAATTTCATAGCAAATCAAAGGATATGCTTGGACAAACAATCCGATACTCAAGGTTAAAAAACACACAAATAATAAATTGCTGGTGTGTCATGTTCAATTTTTACTACAGCATTACACTGCAATAACCATAACAGGATCTAAATTGTTGTCAGAACATTAAACAAACCCCCATACTTCACAAAGGCATCCTGTCTGAGTAATTCATACAACGGAAACAACTATCAAATTTTCCACTGTCCCACCGCTGCACCATACATCAGTGCAATTTTATGTATTTGGACAATTCGTTGAATAAATTACTTCCATCCTGCCTGCTCTTGCCACTTCTGTTAAGAGTCATATCAGTTTTAATTGTCTTTCTGTCTGTATGGAGCCACTGTTTTTCTGGCCTTTTCCTGTGCTATTTCCTGAGGACCAAAATAAACTACGAACACCCATCAGAGCTGGGCGCCAGGGACACACGGCTACAAGAAGGGGTGTCTCGTCGGAAACCAAGAGCTTCTCCCCTCTCCCTTCACATCATCGTTGCTGAATGTGTGTTTGGGAGCCTAACAATCCAGGATGTGGGGTGGGAACATGGTGTCTATTCAAAATCATAGCTCTAACTAAAAGCTAAAGGTTTTTTAGTTTACCCCACCTTCTACTGTTTCTACTTGCTTGTTTACTTTCTTGGTTCATGACCACATCTAGCCTGACAAAGAAAACGGGCTCAGCTGATCAGTGTCTCCAGGTTTACTCAGAGTGTGAATCCAGACAGACTCAACACGGCTCATCAACTAGGTCATGGCGAAGCCCACAGACTCTTTCCCTTTGGTTTATTGCTCCCAAGCAAATGACAAGCCCACCCTTCCAGGCCGGATCGTGCACAGAGGCTCAGGCCACATGTATAGGTGTAGAACAAGTAACACCACCAGGAAGGGCACAAATGAACTTTGTCTCCACAGGGTGAAGTTAGTGACTTACCACCCTGTTTCTCAACACAGCCACACCACCCAAAAAGAATCGGATGAATCCGATGCAACTGTTTCCTCAATGAGGTCTTCTTGGGTTTGCCTACAGTTCAGCACGTGTATTTGCACAGCCAAAGTCAACCTACCAGGTCAGATACTTTCATGGAAAGAGAGGAGCAAAGGCTCCTAGGGACCCCAAACCAACTGGGGTGCTGTTTTAAAATTATCCCGTCACCAGTGTCACCGTAGCCAAATAAATAACCACACACTGAAATCTCATCACACTGGCTATTTGAAGCCTGATGCTGCCGAAGAAACTATTTTATGCGGAGCTACTTAGAACCGGCTCTGAAACAGATTCACTGTATACTTAACCCTGCCCTACAACATGACATTGGGTTTGTGACTCCAGCTGGCTTGGTTCTGTTTTTCACAGTGGTGTAACAGAAGGAAGCCCCATTCAGAGAGGTTATCCTGGACCTGGCACCCCCACGTTAACTCAGTAGCCTTGCTGGGTAGTAGAAAGTAACTCCTTATTTATAATCCCAAAAGCAATAATAAACACAAAACTATGATTTACTCTGAACCTTCCTATTATTAAAACACTTTGTCTTATAGTTTTATTGATTTACAATCTGTCCTACTTACTTTTTTAGCATCTGAAAACAATCAAGGCACAAAGCTGCAAAATGTTTGGACATTAATTGTTAGGAGACAGCATTTTATTCCAGGCGAGGGGTTTGAGGCCTCGACAGCGATGCATTCTGGTACCGGAATGATTTATGGTCTTGTAGCAATAACGATGCACCAGGGCCATTAACATATTGGCAGGCCCTAGGATGGATTAGTGGCATTGATTATTTCATGGGCCACTGATACCCATTTGTTACGAGGAGCTCAAAGATGGCCTCTCCCTAACTGAAATCTTTTTATGAGCAGACAGCATTCTAAGTATTAGGAACCTGGGATTTGGGCCATTTTTTATAATCTTGCTGTCGCCTCACCTTAGTATGCAACCCCCCCAAAAAAATGTCAAAAAATTAAAGTTCATTCTTTACCACCAGCCTTAATTCCTCAACTCGTCATAACCATGTCTTCTTTAAAAATTAATGAGTGTCAGCATTTAGCCACTGGTTGTTGCTATGAAGATCTATGCAAAAAGCAAGGATCCCTATAGAGTGCGTGATATATGGAATACTCTTTATTACTACAATAAAACTTACTGACATTTCAATACTTCTGCAAATAGCATTATAGTATCAATCTTCTGAATTAGGTTGAAAATTAAGTTGTAAATTAAAAGAAAGTGTACTTTGGAATACAACATGATATGTCACCTAGAGAAGGACCTTTGTGCATAACTGAGCCAAGCTGGGAAGAGCGAGACGAGCCCAGGGCCTCGGCAGTGCTGCTCACATTCTAAAGATCTAGGCTACACCGGAAGAATTCATCCAGAAATCCTGATACCCCATCTCTAGGGACATTTTCTTCCATTGTAAAAAGTCAAAGGATTTGACAACAGTCTTTTATGAATACAATGAAACCCTCAATCTTACTATATTTTTCTCCTTTGCCATATTCTTATCATACGTTTCAAATAGGGCACACAGAACTATAAATGCCTTATAAAACACACAGAAATTATATACCCATTATACTTACAATGTGTACATGCACATATAAAAATGTTTACCCTGTCTCACCAAATACAAAATTACTCTCATCCCCACCTATCCATGGCCTGGTCTTCAGAGATGCTCAAAGCAGAGAGCCATCCAGGACACTAAATGACAACTCCCATAGCTGGGACAGCTTTGAAACCGTTCGGTTCAAAGGCTAATGTCACATACTATAAATTGCAGAAAGCCTCAGATCGGAGCCAACACAAAATGGTGATGCAAAAGACTACTGACTTTCAAATATGTATTTGTTGAAAAGTATCTTACATCATCTCCACCCATCCTTCACAGCATTCTCTGTACCCATAAGATAGGACTACAGAGTTAAGACAGAGCTGTTCTTTGAAACATCTTAATGAAACTCCAGACTAACCTCAGCCCATGATCACTTCCCATACTTTCTTGCCTGTTTCTTTAGACTAGGAGCTCTTTTAAGTCAGCGTCTACTTCTCTTAGAACCCACCACCCACACCCGTCATTCCTTTAGGTCTACCCGGTCCAGGCCGGACAGAGTGAAGAGCACACTCTGCTCCCTTGGTAGTGGCAGGCAGTGATGAGAAGGATTCTGAAGCAGAGTTCTCACTCAACAGGAAGAGATGCCATGACTGGCCATGTGGGCTGAGAGTACGGGAGTGGAAGGGATGGTCCAAATGCTGATATCTGTGGCTGTGAATTCACAAGTCAACACACTTTCCTTAGCTAACCAGAAGACCGCTCAGCTACACTGGATAAAGACTAATGCTATGAGAGTATTTCCACTCACAGAATGGGCCTATGGAAACAAAGCATCTTCTCCAAGACAGTTGTAACACAGACCACAAATCAGAGGGTTTCTGAGTGAAAACGATCACAAAGTGGCCCAACCCAAGTCTTTTATTTCATAGGTGGATAAGCCAAGACCTATTGTTAAGTGATTCACATGAGGTCACACCAGTGGCGGTCTCCTGCACGCCTGTTCTCCCCTCACCACTTCCTATGTATGCCCTCTTGCATGCTTCTTGTTTTTCTTCCTTCCCGTGTACATAATTTTCATATGTTACTAAGGTTTGATGTACTGCTGCAGACTTCTCAGACACTGGATTATATGATAAGACATAAACTCAATCATCTATATTACTGCAAATTTAGGGAAACAATCTTGGAGTATAATGTATAGTAATTCAAGGTTAAGTAGAAAACAACACAAAGAATTTGCTATTTGTGAATTTTCGCATTTTATTTTAAGTAGGCAAGAAAGGCATCGTAAATGTGTACTTAAATACAAAGAAGTGCTCTGGGTTCTAGCTTCTAACTTACCAGGCCTTTGTATAAAATACCCAACATTAAAAGACAGAGGGAGAAGAACTTCTCAAAACTCTTTAATCAGCTCCGACCATATCCAGCTTATAAATCAACTGGTTAGATGGACCTTCCATTTCCCAAGGAAACTGAAATTCTCACTCTTTACAGCTCTCCATGGTAACAGTCCATGAGTAGACTGAATAGATCATGGCCTTCCCAGGATAACAAAGAGATGAAATAAGACTAAGGGGGACCACCTTCATTATTTCAGCCAGAAATCCTAAAAGGCTGTGTGCATCCCTACTTCCTCCTCAACATCCAGGAGCAGATTTTCAGCAAGATTCAAACTCCCTGCCTCCAGGGAGAATAATACATAACCACCCATAAGAGAAGGAGCTTCTTTCCCACAGAAAAGTTTTTTAAAAAATTAAATCTTGTCTGGAGAAACACTCCACAACTTGGAAACAACTCTGGGTCACCACTACGAAACTTAGCAAGTGAAATGGAGGTCTAACTTAATTTGAACAAGCTGAAAAGTCAACGTTTTCCTTTTTACTTACTTCCCAGTCAAGATGGAGAGCAGCTGGTTACCTGCTCAAATAAAACCACCATGGTACACCAGAAGAGCATCATTTAAGCTTCTCTTCTTCTAGGCAAATAATGGCAACCCCATAAAGCTCTTCAGATATATCATTTTGCAAATTATTGTTACCTCTACAGTTCCTCTGGACGTTTGCCAAATTTTCAACATCCTTTGTAAACTCGGTAGCCCAGATGGCATTGCAGGGCTGGGTGTTAATTGAAGAACCGCTTAACTGTTTGGACATGTTATCCATCTATTACCTAATTGTCAATCTTGGAATGTTTGCTGTATGACTATATCTTTGGGGAAATGAATGCCAAATGAAAATTTACCCTAATCTATTTCTCTTTTTATTCTCTTAGGGCTCTTTCTGATGATTTGCTAACCTGCTTCACTTTGTTCTATAAGCTCAAGTCTGTCACATAACCAAAATTAACAACCAAGACCAGGGATAGGGTAAATGGTTATTGACCAAGATACTTGTCCTCTTTGAAAAATCTATCCTTTTGTCTGGAACCATTCATAAACATGACTGTTCACATGTACAGTTATGAAGGGCACACAATGACGGCAAGGATTCTTAACATATATTATACTCCTGTTTCTAAGTTCTGCTTTTAATTTGTTAAATGCTTTCACTACTCTATTTTTACAGTAAAACCTTATTAATTCACTGAAGACATTGGAAGTTTTGAAAAATACTGAACATGGGATACCTGGGTGGCTCAGTCAGTTGGGCAGATGACTCTTGGTTTTGGCTCAGGTCATGATCTCATGGTCCTGCGATCAAGTCCCACTTCAGGCTCCTCACTCAGCTGGGAGCTTGCTTGAGGATCCTCTCTCTCCCTTCCTCTGTCCCTCCCTACCCACTTACTGTCTCTCTTCCTCTCCGTATTTCTCTCTAAAATAAATAAATTATTTTAGAGAGAAATACGGAAATAAATAAATAAATCTATTTCTCTTTTTATTCTCTTAGGGCTCTTTCTGATGATTTGCCTACCTGCTTCACTTTGTTCTACAAGCTCAAGTCTGTCACATAACCAAAATTAACAACCAAGACCAGGGATAGGGTAAATGGTTATTGACCAAGATACTTGTCCTCTTTGAAAAATCTATCCTCTCTCTCCCTTCCTCTGTCCCTCCCTACCCCCTTAGAGAGGATCTCTCTAAAATAAATAAATGAATCTTTAAAAAGGAAATAAAAGTTGAACTTCATCCCATTTCAGACCTAGAATGAACCAGGCTCATGACAGGTGCTTAGTACGAAACTTAGCAAGTGAAATGGAGGTCTGACTTAATTTGAACAAGCTGAAAAGTCAACGTTTTCCTTTTTACTTACTTCCCAGTCAAGATGGAGAGCAGCTGGTTACCTGCTCAAATAAAACCACCATGGTACACCAGAAGAGCATCATTTAAGCTTCTCTTCTTCTAGGCAAATAATGGCAACCCCATAAAGCTCTTCAGATATATCTTACATATCTTGACTCAATTAATAGCACATTGCAAGACTGTTGTCAGTTCTTCACCTGCCCTGTCACATACCCCCTGCCATGTGATTTGGTAGTTCCTACCACTGAAGAACTTATCCCTAACCCACTGATGATGCTTTTGACTGCAACCACAGAATGTGAACTGAAATCACAATAGGCCAGTTCTGAGACTATACTTCAAGGCATCACATATTTCCTCTGCCACATCTGAAGTCAGAAGACATACACTGGAAAGTCCACTGCTTCCAGGCCAAATAGAGATGCCTGAAGGAGAGCAGCACAACCAATGTACAGATCTATGCATGAAGTGGAGCTCTGTCTATCTGCAAACCCTTGAGGATGGAATTAACAGCTCATCACCCAGGGCCTCTAGATGTCGGAGGATTTTTTTTTTTTTTTAAGAGCAGCACTGTTGTGGCAACTGATACACAACAAATGGTGCAAAGATTGTAGGTTCAGGTTTGACCACCTTGACAAAAATCATCCACCTACACATGAAAAAAATTAAAAAGCTAATTATGTTCTGTCATTGTTGTTCATTGAACACATCCTCTAAGAATCCTTCACTAGCTGTGGACTACATTTTGAGGCAATAAAACATTTCCAAAATCAAAAAATTACATTTTTTGTCCAATAACCAGAACAAATCTTGGCTCCAAGTATTTCAACTACTAAAGTTTTACACACGGAGAATAACTAAATAAGGAAAGAAGGTGGCTTTCATAATCCTCACCAGAGGAGTTGCTAGCAGGTCCCTATTTGAATGAACACTCTGCTGGTCCTTAAAATGAACATATGTCCTCTGTTTTGAAGGGCATGCGGGCCAGTCTGTAGGTTCTGCAGTGAGACTGAAGAGCTAACTGAAGTTGTCCAGTCAAGTTAGCCAGAGGAGGCATCTCTGACCACTTATCATCCCCCACTTGCCCCGCAAGGGCCTCCTGTCCCATGGATGTACGTCAAGAGGACAGTGAGGTAGTGCATGCCCAGAGAGATCAACTGCATCAGAGAATTCTCTTCCAAAAGCACTTCCATGTGCCACCAAGGTGGCCTCTGCAGCTTGGCTGTAAGAGCCATGTCATTAAAGTCAAGTTTCCATTTTATGCGCTCAAGCTCTCTGTGGCAGGATCCCATGATTCCCCAGGAAACCTGATTTACCATCCCATCGGCCTGTTTTTATAGGGCTTGACTCTGCAAATGGAACTGATGGAGACCTCAACCACGAGTCACTGAGTCCTCAGGTATAACTGCAGATTTACAATGTCTACCAAGTCATTCTGTCATACTCATGTCTTCTCAACATGCCCCTGCAAGAGACTCCCTAAAGCTTCAGCTGAGTTCCATTTGCTATTCTCCTCAACCCCAAGCAAAAAAAGATTCTCCTCGTGGGAGCCCACTTTCCCTTACCCCAGAGTTCACAGTCCAGGAAGCCCTGTAAGGATCTGATGACCGCTAGTAAAGACAAGGCAATCACATGCAGGAAAGCTCACTTGTGGGGTTGCTGAGAAGGAATTATGGGGAGAAGTAGGGTGGGAAAAGGGAGAAAAGAAAAAGTGTACTCTGAGTCATACTAGTGAGATTTTTCACAGCTAATCACACACAAGAATGATTCACCACTCACTCTGCTCTGCTCACTCATTTTTCATATCATACTTTTCACTGCCCCATCAGCCTGTTCCACCAAGGTCAAATGAAGGGAATGATAGCATGTACACCACACTGAGATTTATTATAAACGAAGTCATTCACCTTTTATGTGGAGCGAATGGGCTCCGGAAATCACCATTTATGAAGATGGACCTGAGCAACAGTCATGTGAGGAGACAGCAGGGGAGGGAGACTCAGTCCAAAAGGCACTCTGGAACTCCCATAGTCCCCTTTCCCATGCGCAGAATACAGACTGAGCCTACCCACTAGCTTGAAATTTAGCATATGGAAGACTTTCCATCAATGTCAGAGACAAAGTTATGCCTCTGTCCTATTTAAACGGAGCGCTGGAGTGGCTCTTCCAGAGAAGGTAACATTTGAGCAGGTCTTAAATGAAATGCATCAGACAAAGAACACTGTGCCAAGATTTTTATAAAAGTTATTTGAATAATAAGGCTTTATTATATAATGGAAGTCCAAAGAGAAGAGGCTTTCTGGGGTTAACTCACCCATCTTGATATCACCAAGGATGCCAGTACTTCCATTTTCTGCTCTACCACCTTCAGTTCAAAACTCCTCCTCATAGAATTACAATGGCTGCTACAGGCATCACATGTAGGTACAAACACACCCACAGGATGTTCTCTCTTAATTGCGGAGGAAAGCTTTCCCGCAAGTCCCCATCTTACAGACCACACCTCATGACCACTGACAGCAGGAGGATCACATGCCTGTGCACAAACAAATCACAGGAGATGGGGGAGGAAATACTTTCCATGATTTTACAACATGAAGGTCATAAAGGTCCTTCAGGGACATGAAAAGTCAATTACATCAACCGGGCTCTGAGTATAAACATAAGGGAGAATAGAGGTGATTACTGGGAATAGGTTCTATACCTACCCTCAGGATTTTGTACTCACATTTCCCCCTAGTTTTCTATCCTTGGCTTCCTTCCTCACATCTCTGAGGTCTCTGCTCAAAAGTTAAGTTACGCAAGAGACCTTCCCTGACCCCTCCATCTCAAAGTGCTGTACACTTACACTCACCATTCCCTACTCTCTACATCAGTCTTCTTCATGGTGCTTACCAGCATCGTATGTGTGTGTGCATGTATTCATTTACCATTGGTCTTCCCCTGCTATAAGCTCTTTCAAGCACATAATAGACACTCAAGTATTTGTGGAATGAATGAAGAAAGAAATGGAATTCACTGGTATGTCCCAACCTTAGTCTTAATTCTCTACTGTTCGCCATGCCAGCAAACAGTTCTCCTTGCTCTTCTCTACTTTCCTGCCCCCACCACCTTTTTGCTCACACTATCCTCCTCCCACAGTGTCCTCTCCACTTTTCTTCTGCTTCCTTAAATCCTGTCTTTAAGAACCAACTCAAATTCCACTTCTTTCATGAGGCTGTCATGATGATCCAGACCTCACATGATCTCTGAATAGTACTTTCAACTTGCAAAGCTCACATTAATCCTTTCATAGTGTTTTCCTTGAACCCAAAACTGGAGCTGTCTGTACCCATAGTTCTTGACTCACTCAACACTATTTTTATAACTGAGGAAAGAGAGTCCCAAGATTGTTTCAACCTTCCCAGTAATGGGCCAGGAGAACACGTTCTAAGACTGACAGTCCCTATCTGATAATTAGCCAGTATTAAAATTTGTAGAATATTCTCAAGATGGTAATTTCTGATATTTGCTGCATAACTGGGTGTTTGGGGAAAATGAATGGCAAATGAATATGCAACTCTGGGCTAATAAGCAAAAGTAGATCACTCTGTCAGCCCCCAAACGGTGGAGTAAGTTTCAACTGAATGAGAGAAAGCTTCCTTACCCATATTTTCATGAGTCTGAGCTCACTGACAAAACAGAACAGGATAATGGGGCTGCCAGTTAAAGGAAATACAAAATGCCAGGGGACAGAGAATTGTGAAAGGTTTCAGTCACTGGATGTTTCTATGCTTCACTATCTTTATCTATGAGAGGAATGGGATCAGACTAGATGAACTAACTAGCAGGATTTGCTTTAAAAAAAAAAAAGCTGATGACAAACCCAAAAATTATAACTTCTTTGGTTGTGGCAGGTACTACTGATATCCTCACCCTCTGAATATCTTGCTTATCCCCAACAATAGGTCCTTCGCCAATGAATGGCTTAGTCTTTGGGGATATCTCTTCTAGCGTTGCGATATGATAGTTCTAAAAGAGAAGATCATGATACTGATAGTATTAAGAATACTGCAAGACTTCCATGACTTAGAGAACAATTTATACTCTCTCCACCCTCAGGAAGAAGTTATTAATATGGGACAGACACTGGTCTTGTGAAACCATGATGAATCAAGTGTTCATTAACCAGGAATGGATAGATGGATAAATGGACAGGAGGGAGGAAAGGCAATCTAACTTTCATTAATTTTAAAAAGAATAATCCAATCATCACTAATTGCCAATTAGACCAAAGTTCATCACAGATATATAGGAAACAGAAGTAAGTAGCCTAGATGCCCAACAATAAGAGACTACCCTGTGTCTCCGCCAGCTGCCATGTTTCAGAACAATTGCTAAGGGCAGGAGAATATACTAAAAATATATATTGATACACACAAAAGTTGCAGAAAAGATTATGGAGTGATCCACATTTCCAAAAATGTACTATATTTTGCTTTTTTTATAAAAAGACTGAAAGATCCAGAACAAAATATTAACAGTGGTAATTTCTGGGTGGTGGGATTACCGTTATCCTTTTTCTTCAGAATTTTCCTATTTTTTTTCAAACTTCCTACAGTAAACATATATTTCATATATGATAAGGAAAAAGGCTGAAATAAATTAAGAAGTAGGAAATAAAACTGAGTGAACATTCTATGTTTCTTACCGACTTAAAAGCTCAGAAGTCTAAGGGATTTGAAGGGATGTACCAGAACTAACCAAATGGACCCCAAAAGAACAAGAAGGGGAAAGGTGAATCTCTCTGGACCTCATGTCAGTATCCTTGGCATGGATCTCATCCCATCTGACTCTATCAGAATCCCGAAGTAGAGGGGCCTCGGACACCTATACTCTACTTCTGGGAAGCACAAGGGCAGTGATTCTTAGTAAGATGTGCTGGCAAACAGCATGTAAAGATCATGGGAGCTACGATAAATAAAGGCAAAACAAAACTCAGTTCTTAATATGCCTCCACAAATCAGGGATTCCCCTTTTCTCGAAAGTCTCCTGAGATGGCCTTTGAGATCCCAGGTTTCCATACTACAAAAAGGACCAGGATTCTCTGTGACCTGTTACACTGAACTGTATCTCTGGGCCACGCGTGAGCCAGCCTTAGTAAACTTAATTTTATCACTTGTCCAATTTTTCAATCTTTGAAAAATTCCTCAATAGCAGAATTAACATATGATATGATCTTCACGCAGTTCGCCAGGCCTGAACTCAAATGATCCCAGAACGAGGCAGGCTATCCACCTGAGGGTAGGTAGGGCTGCCTGGCTGCCATAGCCTTGAGTCTGCACGAGGAATGTGGGGAGTGAGCATGAGGGCAAATCTACTTTTCAACATCAGCAGAGTGATAGATAAGCAATGCCATACCTGAAAATATGTCTCATGGATCTCCATGCAATAGACAACATATTAATTTCATTTTTTTTAAACTCCCATTCATCATTTCCAGCAAGTCAACAGTCCTTCTCCCAAGACCTTGCTTTAATCGTGAAGGCAGCTGATAGTGCATTCTGGGCCAATATCTCTTAGAACTGTGTTGCTACCCCAGACATTCAGTTCTATGTGGAATCTGAGGAGAGAAAAAAGTGCAGTCTGAAGGAATGTCAGAAGGAAGATATCACCTCAAAACCAGGTATGTGCACACATTAAACCAGCACCCTTAAGGGGGAATTTTTGGGGGGGCATATTACAAAAACAAAAGAAGAAGAAGAAGAAAATCAGAATATCTTTGTATTTCCAGGTCATTTCTTTGAGGAGAGAGGGGGAAAGGGATGGGGAGGGGAAGAAGGAAAAAACAAACCTTATTAAAAGGATAGAAAGAGTATAAAGGATGTATTAGACCCATCAGCATCAATTCTGAAATACTAAGTTTTCTTCAGCATATTCCAAAACAAGAAAGAGATTTTCCAAGCTCCATAAGGTCCCAGGTTCCTTGAAAGAACCAAAGACACAATGGCTCATTTTGAAACCATCACACTTAAGACTGGATAGAATTAAGTTGGGGATAAGTCACCTTTTCACTTTTCCGACAATGTGTGCATGTGTGTGTGTGTGTGTGTGTGTGTGTGTGTGTGTTTATGTTTGTCTTTTAGAATTTTAGTAACACTAATTCTCATCCAAGACTCCATCAACTGGTCTCAGAAAATCACTTTATTCATACAATGAAACAAAATCCTAAATATATATTAGAGTATGGTATTCAATCATAATAATTTGATTTACCTTCTATTGCTTCATACAATCACTGACTGTATTTAAAAAGAACAAAAGCCTCTGATAGGTTTTGGACCATAGTCCACACTGTTCTTTTCTGAAGAAATCATTCCACAAATAGTAAACCTATTGTACCATACCCAAAACTATACATTTTTCTCGGGGGGGGGGGGGATAAGATTCACCTTTTTTCTGTCCCAATTTTTTGTGTTTGTTTTTTTTTAATTTAACTGTAGTAACACCTAACATGAGATCTACCCTGCTAAATTCTTTCTTTGCCTAATGTAATATATTGGGGTTTGGGTTAGAGCATATTTCCTACCTCAAAATAAAATGTTAGCAGCATTAAATATTGAGTCACTCATAAACATACATGGACTGGATATAGGTAGAGAGACACTAAGTTTTTCCTGCACAAAGGAGGCATGCATTCTCATGGCTATCACACTCCTTCATGAAGCAACAATAGATCTCCTTCTAGAAACATCATTTTCAAAAGAAGCAGGTAAATATTATTATTTACTACACTAAGGCAACAAGAACTGATTAAAGCAAATTTAGTGGAAACATTAAAATAATGGCAGGGGAAGAAAATTTATTCTACAGAAACACTGTGTGAACTTATTGGAAATAATCAGCCGCTCAGTTTGAATTAAATGAGTGAGAGTGAATGTGGTGGGCTTGGGGGTGGGGGCGCATAGAAGGAGGTTGGACGAGAAAGTCTGGCGCACGCTACCTGGAATCTGCTAGCTTCCCTCTGCCCTGGCAGCTAGGAGAATCTACAAAGATGCAAACAACCCTTGGGTGTTCAGTTAGCAGTGAGTAAATTGCTGTGGGATCTAAGGGCGGGCATACTTTAGCAGGCAATTCCTCTCTGTCTTTCATTCTGTTTGTCTGTGTTAAATTCCCCCTCTGCCCTCATCCATTCTCACATCCAGTTGCCTGCTTTGTCCATCCATCAATCGCCTCACTTTGTCAGTGCTGACTTCATCCCGGCTCCCAGAGCCGTGCTGCAGCCATCCCGAGGCCGCGGGGGAGCCCCCGCCTGCAGCAGCCTGCCTGCTGCCCGATCTGCTGACTGAGGACCCAGTCAGCCGCTTGTCGTTTTCTATTGCTCAGGCCAGCAAAAACACTAATACTCAACCTGATTCCTATCGTCCTGTTTTTCACCTTTTCTACTGAAGAGAATGGAAGACAGAAAGACACAAGGAAAGAGAAACAGGGAGGGGTGTGGAGAAAAAAATAGGGTGGCCGGGGTTGGCAGGGAACGGAGAGAGATGTTTGCTGAATTTTCTAGAACAATTTGCACACCAGTCAGGTGGAGGCTCAATCCACCTTCCTGTACCACACATCAATAGAAATCACAGGGAGAAAATGTAGCACTAATTAAGGGTTGATAAGCTGTAGTCAAGCGCAGGTTAGGAGCAAAAAAAAAAAACAAAACAAAACCAGTAGGCTACCCAAGCCTGTGCAAGCCCAGCCCTACACAGCACTTTCATCACAGTTTAGGAGGGAAAATTTGTGGTGGATTTTTTTCAAGTCTTACCTTCAAAATCAAACAGATATGCTGGGAGAAAAATATTAGATGATTGTTCTTATTCAAAAGATCATTTGCAAAACATTTTGTGGAGGGGGGGGAGCTTACTAAAGAGGAAAATAGTTACCTAGCAACAAAACTATTTTAAAACATTCTTCAGTGTACTGCCTGATTGTGTGCCCTTAATTCAAAGATGTATAATTCTGAGCACCTGCCGAATCATTAAAATATTTCTTCCCGAATTCTTAACTTCTCTCCCGCTCTGCTCCAAACAGGGCAAACTTCACAATAAGCCATAATCAGGATGATTAAAAAACTTTTCAAGGCTACATATTTCTTTAAATTTTTCTCTTAGGGTGGAAAGGAGAATTTCAGTTGAAATATGAACAATTAATTTCGTAAAACTATTTATACAACTGTGCTTAAAAGGACTTTAAAATAAATCAGTTCCGTGGGGTAGATTTTTCTGTAACCCCTGATAATTGTAACTAGCCTTTGGGAGGTCTTGCTACTTTCAAGGTGTTTTCATGTACTTTATTTGATCCTCGCACAGCACCTCGCACAGCACCGGGGATTGTTCCAGGGACTTTTGGAACTGAGAAAGCGGAAACCCAGCAATTCATTAACTTTCCCAAGATCATCCACTGCTAAGTAAAGGCATCAGAATTCAAACCTAGCTGTTGGAATTCCAACTCTTTGTCCAACAAGATGAGCACATTCAGTCACCTAGCTCCAAAGCCTCTTTGTCATTAAAGGAAAAAAAAACAAAAACAAAAACAAAACCCTGAAACATCTTATGGGTCAGAAATGACTTAACTGAACCCATTTCTCTATCCAAAGCATGACCACAAAATATTGAGAATGGTGCTTTAGTACAGCATCTGCAATTCTTTGGAGAGACTATTCACTTTTGTAGTGAATAAACTGACAACCTGTGTGAACAAACTAAGTTTCCAGAAGAAATTCTTGTGACTTAGGAATAAATGTATAGCCTTCCCAGGCCCCAACTTTGAAGAGCTAAGCCCTGGCTCAGATGTTTTAGAGTTTCAGGGTGCGTTAGGAAATCAATCGCAGTATCCTGTGACCCACCACACCCCCTATCAAGAACGATTTGGGAGGGGAACTGCAAAATAGCAACCGGGGCTGTGCAGGCAACAGCATGAAGAGAAAAGAGGACTGGCGATCGAGCAAGGCCTTCCTGCCTTCCAGCCTCCACACAGCACTATGTCACACAGCTAATCCAGAACCTTCACCCACCACTCATTCCTCATTCCTTTTGTTTTCTCGAACCCAGATGCCCAGACGGGCTTTGGCTGTGACACAAGAGACCAGGGGAAAGGGGAGGGAAACGGAAAGCGGTGGCACAAAGTCGTCTGCGTTGCCACTATACACATCAGACATCTCTAATTAGACAGCAACAAAATTTTATTAATAGGATGGACATTATAGAATGAGCTTGTTATAAATGGGCCCTGTCAGGCCTTCTTTAGCTACCAAATGAGTATTCTCAGTTCAGTGCTCTCATCTGAGGCATCACGCCTGGCGCTGGATAACAGATGATTGCTATTAACCGTATTGTTAGTAATGATGGCTGAAAACAAACAAAAACCCATAAATAACAGTCTACAGAAAAATTAACCCATAAACTTGATAGATATCCAGCTGAGAAATAATAAATGACACTTTGGGGCCTGCTGGGAGAAGCTAGTGGTTTTTGTTTTCCTCTCTGTCATTAACACATTTTCTGTGCTAAAAATTAGATTCTGATATATAATTATCAACGCTCCCAGATATTAATTCTGCTACTGCTCCCTCGGTTTCTCTTCTGGCTGGGCTCTAATGTTATTCACAGATTACTCTGAGAAAACACATCCAACACTTAAAAGAACAGGTCAAAGTGACAAGCAGCTTCTGCTGACAACACAACCTGCACTGTCTTTTAACCAGGGACACAAAACAAATTTCTCATATTAATTAACCAGGGTTTCCTTCCAGCCACAACAGGCCCGTACAACGTGATGTGAGCGAAGCAAATTCCCTACTTCTCTAATGAAGGCGGCCAAGGGGAGCGAGGAGTGACAAAATTATCTTGCATTTATGGCATTCAAATCCACATTCATTATGTCTTTCAGGGAGGAGACAGGCTTCAAAACAACTTTCCAACAGCAGAGTGTTCCTCACCTTGGGCCCCTTCCGCTCACAGGGCTCAGTGGAGGAGCAAGTACGTACAGCTCACAGATAAGCACGTAAGCGAGGGACCTTCCCCGAAAGGAGGCAGAACTTCGGCCACAGAATCCGAATTAGCGCTGTCCCTGAAAAGGACTTGAACTTCCCAGATGCCATGACTTCCACACAATTAAGTGACCTCGCCTGGAATAAGATCTCACCTGTCGATGGCTTGCATTTGCCTGGAACTACCAAGAGGAGTAAATTCACCAGGCTCCTCGATGGACTGAGCGTACCCTGTCAGCACACAAGACACGCACACACACACAGTACTCTCATGCACACACGCAAAGTCCTCGTTCCCGGTCTGGGCACCGTCAGTGCAATCTATTCTATGAATGTCTTCTGTTACCTCTCTGAAAATTTAAATTTCAAGGAAAATAACTGGGGGAAACTTTTTTTAAATCAAAATGATGAAAGGGTCCAACTTACAGAATACATATTTAATGGTTTTGTTTGGTTAAAATTAAAATAATGAAATTTGAGAAGACTAAAATGAGGCTAGCACAGAGGGTGGGGGTGGAGGGCAGGGATGAGGAGGAGGGTGGAGAAAATCTGTACAAATAGGCCAGTACAAATAAGTGAATGAATTAACAGATGCACCCTCCATTCCCCAAGCCTAGCCTTCTACTGGGGAAAAAGAGGCAGCAACTTCCTAGTCCTTAAACAAATGCCTTGAAATAGAAGCTCTTTTGCCAGTTAGGGCAACTAAACATTAAGAACAGGAAAATTATTTAAAATTAGACAATATGGCAAAGTCTCTAAAACACAGAAGCAAAAATGGAAGGAGGGCAGTGATGAATGCAGGAGGCCGAGAAGAGAGCACAGGTGACAAGAGAACCGAAGCCCCTGTGTTGAAAAGCTGGGGGGAAAAATAGGTGAGGTGTAGGTGTTTTAACCCTAAATTTAGAAAACCTTCCTGATTCCTAGCACTGGTGGAATGTTCCTTTTCTCCTT
Source organism: Spilogale gracilis (assembly GCA_004023965.1). NCBI lineage: Eukaryota > Metazoa > Chordata > Mammalia > Carnivora > Mephitidae > Spilogale > Spilogale gracilis. The sequence continues at coordinate 619,332 of PITA01000002.1, forward strand.
TCAAGCTCCATCAAGAAAACTGAGATGGCCACAATGACAGTAAGATTTTTACGATGGGACTTAAAAATAAATCTAAATAAATAAATAAATAAATAAATAAATAAATATAAATAAACAAGCAAGCAAGCAAGCAAGCAAGCAAATGATCTCCCATCTCCTGTGCCTCATCGTTAACCCTCGCACCTCCTCCCTGTGATCACGCTGCCCTGATGACAAGAGCCTACGCGGCAAATCCCTCACCCTCCATGCACTCCATTTTCTCACTATCTGGCATTGCGATATTAAATAACTATAAAACTAGAAAGCCAAAATAACTAAATCACCTGGCAGCCAATTTCTGAGAGTTAAACCACAAACCCGGAAAATGGTGGAGTGTGTTGAAACAATGTAAAGGAAACCCATAAATTCAAACTTTATGTTCTGTAAAGAACAAATATGAAAAAGGCATCAAAATAATGAAAGATTGTTTATGTATTCTGGCATGAAATGGGAACGTGTTATGAGAGCGCGAGCAGTGGTGGAGACAGATCGACGGAGCTGACAGTGTGGTATTCATCCTGCACGCTGGAGCAGACGCCCCGCTAGTGGCAGTAGACAGCACAATAAATCAAGGGCTCTCGAAGCTGTACCTACAGCTTATTACATCCAAGATGACAAATAAATAATAATCCCTGTCAGAGCGGCCCTTTGCTCAAGGATTGAGCCTGAAACCTTTGGCTCATCACTCCTCATCTTAAGTGAAAACACTAGAACCAGGGAATTGGAGGCCACGGTTTGCTAAGCTCATGAAACACAAAACAAGCGGGACCCGGGAACTAGGACTGAACAAGAAAGGTCAAGAAGGAAGGAAGGATAAACATTTAAATAATCCTGACCAAGAGGGGGCAAAGCAGCGAATGAACGTGGGTTAACACGTCCTCATCATCAGGGGGTTAAAAAATAAATATAAAACCCTGGCACCACCGATGCCTTGTCCCCACCTACCACGGAGAAATGCCAGGCTTCTGCTGAAATGCAGTACCGAGCAGTCAAAGAGACAGGGTGGTAGAGGCACCAGGAGTCCAACACCCGCGGCCACCAGCCTCCCTTCCCCTCACGGCCCCATTCATTTGCCTTCCCGCCTCATTTAAAGCCCAAACAAGTCGTGAAAAAGCATCCTCCCCACGCAGTTACCCCAGCTCCCTCAAAGCCTCAAGGAGAGGCGACAGTGCTGGCCAGGGCCCAGGCAAGAGGAAGACTGAATCACAGAGCCATTCCTGTCTCCAGCTCAGTGGCTTGGTCACCTCCTCTCATGTGCATCACTCACTGGCTCCTCAACACAGGCATGGAAGAGCCCTGCCTCCAAATTTGCCTAGCATCCATGGGCATGATGACCTTGAACTCATCTCTTAACTTTGAGCATCATGATTTCCCTACTGTTCCTCAGTGCTTAGGTGGAAAGTTTCTTCCAGACCATCCCTCTGTCTGGGTGGACTCTACAGCAACAGTTCCCAGTCCGGTTTCCCAAGCAAGACTATCTCGTCTTCCTATCTGACACATGTCTGTTCCCTCACTGCTTTTAGGAAAGCACACAGACAAAATCTGATAGGGCCAAGAGGGGCTGGGCTCCAGCCCTCTGAGAAGCCCCCCCAGCACATGCACACACACCCCCCATCTTAACGGTTCCGGAATCTGCTGCCCACTGCTCTTCAGCCAGTACAATACAAATCCCCACCACCTCTGGGCATTAAAACAAAATTAAGTTTTCTCATTTGAGAGAAGCGCATAAAGATGGCTCTGACAAAGGGCAAGGGAAACATTACAGAGACCTAAGTCCTAGCGGTGAAATAAGTTTCTGATGTTACAAAGGGGAAATGACCACCATCTTCCGCTCCTCTTAGAGTACAGCGGGGTGCCCCTAGGGCTTCACCTGCCCGCCACACAGATTGGAAGACTTCAGGTGGATCACTTAACCTCGATGGGCTTCCATTTCCTCATCTGGGAAGAAAACAGCCAGGGCTACTAATTCCCAACCTACAGGATTGTTTTGGGATTCAGTGGGATCAACACTGCTTGAAAGTTCCTAACAGATTCTGGCTGCCCAACAGATGCCAGTCCTTATTGCAGTTTGATTTTTTTCCTGATTTTCTGTCATCTACCAAAATAGAATTTTAAATGAGTGGTATCACCTACATGACTTTAGATCCTCATGAGCCTTCAAAATATCCAAAATTCTCTACAGAAACACAAGCTTCTTATAAAAATCATTGGAGTCTAAAGCATTTTACTTAGCCCAGAACTTGGAAGAAATTTATCTAAGGCTTTTAAGAGGTTTGGGGCTATAGGTAGGTAAGGGATAGAATAAAATGTAAACACTTCAACCCAATGATTCTATACCTGGGACTGTATTCCTAAGAAAACAAGCCAAAATATGGATAATTCATATGCACAAAGACATACATTACACTGTTACTATGGCAAAAAAAAAAAAAAATGGGAGCAAACTAATCAGCCCATAGGAAGATTTAAAAATATGTTTAAAATTATGGAATGCTTATTTGATGACATAATACACAGACTTCAAAACTGGTGATCATGAAGACCATGAAGCAAAACGGCAAAATGCATATTATTTAATGTAACATGAAAAAGGCTGAACATAAAATTGACACTTGGCTCTCCTTTTAACTATGCAGGATTATGCCTCTGGAAAAAGACAGAATATACACACATAATAATAGTTGTGCCAGTTTGGCAGAATTAGAGGGGTTTTTTTTTAATTCTTTCAGTTTTTTTCAAACTTTCTATGATTATGTTTCACATAGGTTTTGAATTAAAAATGTTTCAAAAACTCAAAGTTCAGTGAATTAAAATTGGAAATCTGGGAGTAAAACGTACAGCCACCAAGATTTTGTAGGTTCCCACTGCTTTCTGTCATCACAGACACCATTGTGGGGACCTCTTGTGAACTGGTAGATAAAAGATGGGACAGAAGTCTTTATGAAATGTTGCCATCCTAGACCAACCTCCTGCACGGTACAACCTTCCAACCAGTCTTTTCCCGTCAGCCCTGCACACTCCCGGCCTCACTGACGCAGTCACTCAGCCACTCCTGTTTAAAACCTCAGTGAGGGTTTAGAGTCCCTCCTGCAGGCCCTTTTAAGATCTTCCTTGTTATCAAGAGGGGCTGGGCTCCAAAAAAACTATTTCTAAAGTGAGCTGGAAACAAGACAAGGAGGGGAGATGGGAAAAAAAAAAAAAAAATCAAGAGAAAGTTGTCCTCTAAGTATCCCAAGCCCTGAGCCCATTTCCTTGGCCAGCATACAATTTCCAGTCCTTGGACTTCCCTCCTTTCTCATTTCATGAACTAAGTGGGGAAACTCTCAAACTGGAGAGTAATACCTTACCCTTCCATAAACATTCCAACTCAAACAACTTGCTGATACTTTGTAGAGTGCGGTTTTGTTACCAAAAGACAGCTAGGGGTGCTGTCCTTTCATGAAAACAAGGAAAAGAGAAAGTAATACTAGGGTCTTCTTCTGCGGTAAGTTCTTCAATAGACACCTTAACTCAGCAGCAACAGATTCAGGAGGTGACTGGACCTGGCCCCGCCCACAGCAGCTCTCCTGTCCTCTAGGTAAGGACATTCTCTCCAGGACGTATATCTACGCGGCCTAATACAGAAACCCTTTACTTGTGGCAGTTTGAATCTCAGGTCCGAATTTATTCTCCATGTATTCACCTTCCTCTCTTCCTCGCTGCTCCCTGGAAGGCACACCTAGCCCGGTCAACCAATTCAGTTTTCGGTTCCTTACTTTTGACCCAGAAAGGACTAACACTCGAGCTGCTTGTCTTTCTATACACCATGTTTCCACACAGTAGAAAAGTTAACACCCTCCCAGTATCTTGTAAGAAAGTATAAAAAGCAGTCCCATATGAGACCAAGACTCTCTCACTACCCCTGAAAAAGAACTGTCTCCCTAAACTGAGGTGCATCCCATGGTCACCAGTCACCATGAGCCTTTGGTGGGATAGAGGGGGGCAGCACCACACGAGGCCAAATTCTTAAAGCATGCCATGGTCCAAGATTAATTTTTAAGACATGTAATCTGAGATATGTTTGGGTTCACTGGCTCAAAATGAGTTAACTTAACAAAAGACCCAAGTAAACAACAATGCAATCATTTCATACAATATCACTGTCTAAAGATTCTTTTTAAATATAAACATGGCAATCCTGCTAATACGTATTACATACATTTGCAACAGTACACAAAAGCCAAAAGGTAGTTATTGTTGAACTGAAAAAGTCCCAGAGTCCCGCTAAGAAAATAATGCGAGACAATAATGCGTATTTCGGGTACACACTATAACTGACTTAAATTATTATGGGTGTACTTCATACTTAATTACCTTTCTAAAATATGTCGGGGTACTCTGTCATAACCTCTGCAGAGTCGGCTGCACCTCTACTAAATACTGCTCTGAAAGGCAAACCCTTCGCTAATGTTTTTATTTGAATAACTTATTACCCAATATAGCAAGCATCAACACATTTTATAGAACCAGAACTTGGCTCTCTGAAATTCCTCCTACCCTAATGCCAGTCACTGTTGGGAGCATTTAGTTATAAATTGTCTTTCAATAAAAGTAAAAGCTCCCAAAACAACAAAATGAAAAGACACAGCAGCTTAAATCAAGGGAAGTCAATTTCCACATGCCGATCCTAAATATTTCATGGCCCTATTTTATTCTGACATTTGTAGATGACTAAAGTGTTACAAAGGAAATAAAATGCTGATTAAAGAGTTCACTGTCATAAAGGTTACTGAATTGTAAATGGCCCTTTCCATCTTCCTGTTAATAGGTACCCAGCTGTAAACATCATGAAGGATGTGACGGGAGGGCGGCTTCCCTCCTTTAGGAGCTGTATATACATTAATCACCGAATCACCAAGCCATGCTTAATTGCAAGCTGTATATCACACAAATCCATGGTAAGTAGAAGGAAACTCGTTATTGCTGCTTCATAACTACTGGGTACTTCTCATTTTAACCTCCTCACACCTGGGACACTTTGTTGCTTTATAACAGGAATGAAGAGAAGGAATTACACCACTAATTACAGCCCACACCCGCACCTCCACCTCAGCTGCCTGAAAGAAAAAAAAAAAAAAAAAAAACGGAACTGTCTAGATCTGCTGCCATCCCAGACTTCTGCCTCATTGTCACTAAGTGAGTTTTTATATGTGGCTTCCCAAGCCGCCCCCCCCCCCCCCCCCCCCCCCCCCCCCCCCCCCCGGTTCCCTTCCTGGGGACAACATGTTGAAATTCATTACTCCTTGAGAGTTTACAGAACTGTTTAAATGATAAAGAAAAAAAAACTGCAGTATATTTTGCTTTGACAAAATTATTGATTTAAATCCCATACAATAGCACAATACTATTTAAAGGTCAACCCAAGAAAAATGAGTTTACACCCGAACAGAGCTGAGCTTATCTGTCATGAAAGTGTAATGATGTGTTTATTCCCTCACTAGGGTGTATATATTTTTCAGGAAGATATAACAGTCTACTTGCAGGTGAAATCTGCTCTTAAATGGGAATTTCAGGAGATATTTACATTTCAGATGCTGGAGCTGATATGTGAAGCCCTGAGACCCATGCCTGTACTTACTAGTCAGGTGAGTATTTATTTTCATCGCCTAAAAATTATTCTTCTCACTCCTGGGTCAAAAACGAGACGTTTACTTGAACACTGTAACCACAACTTATACGGGTATCTTTCAAGAAGGCTAAGGCTGCAAACAGAATGCAAAGGTTGCCATGAGAACAACCTTCTTCTCCTGTTTTGGTGTCTCTTTCACATTTCAAAAATATGGCAATAAAAGGCTCAGTTCATTATTTCTAGAAATATTTGTTATTAACGAATCTGTATATTTGTCTTTTTTTTCTTTCCAAAAGGCCAACTTATGTATCATTAATCCCTGACTACCACCATCACCCTTCCCTACTTGACCTCTAAAGGTACTGAGACCTGGGCCTCACTTGGAGGGAATAAAGGGGATGAGGCCTGATACCCTACAACCAAGTCACAGCCCCTAAAGCAAACCTGCCCCACTGCCTCTCCATTGAGCTCCATTCAACCAGTATTTATTAGATGCCAGGTACAACGCTGGTTGTGAGGGTACAAAACACAGTACTTTCTGTCTTAAAAAGCTTCATTCATTCATTTGGCAAATGGGCGGAGCACCTATCACGTGCCTGATACTGTGCAGTGACTTCTCAGAGACTACAGTCTTACAGGGCCCACAGACACTGCATATACAAATACACTGCAAATACAAGCTAAATAACTATCCCAAGAGTGAACTTTCAGGATGCTCCAGCTGCATATGGTAAGGGAAGGCAAACTAGCCAACATGGTTCAAAGAGGGCCTTCCTTCTTTGACCAGGGACTTGAAGGATGCAAAGGTATCCTCTGGATGGAACTGGAGAGGGCAGGTGAAGGGAGTGGGAAGGGCACATGCAAAGGCCCAAGACAAGATAGAATCTTCTGCCTAGAACAAGTTGCCTGTGACATATGATTTGGCTGAAGGGTAGAAGGGAAAAGAAAATCTTGCCGATAATAAGAGTTCTAAACCTAAGGGAAACCACTGGAAGGTATCCAGCCTGAGAGTGCCATGACCGAGGACAATATGGAAACCAGATGAGAGGTAAGCACATCTTACTGTTGGAATTCCCCTCTAGAAGGCTATTTAGGCAGTGGAAGCAATGACAATGGAGATCAACGTCAGTGACCTGAGGAACAGCAAAGAAACTACCCTAGTACTCCATCAACACCAGTGCACAAGAAGTACATTTCCAAGAACTGGCCTTTACTCTTACTCTTAGGATGCCAAGACTAAGGCAACCAGGCTCATGAGTCAGCTAATAAAGACACCTCCCCTTTCCACAGGTGCAATGCGGCTGGTCCAGGGATTATAACAGCTCCAAAATTCTTAATACCTGCCTTCAGCAGTCCCCCACCCTAGCTCACCGGTTATTTTCCTGTCATTATTAGCGCTATCAAAACATGAGCTGCAAGAAGGGTCATTTCCGAATCCAGTATATTGCTAACACTTGGACTGAAAGCTTCTTTTGTGTCTGGTCAAAAATAAGAGCAAAGATATTGACCAAAACTAGATCTGAAGGTTGTCAAAATTTAATTTAACCAAACATCTTCTTGCTCCCCACTATGGTGGGTGCTGGCATTTTGGTTGTCTAAATATCAATGTATGAATTTTACTTCTCTTCCAACACTCCTTATGGGGAAGAGGAGTTGGATCTTGAATCTTCTATTGTTCTATCGTTGGCAGATCCTCAAAGCCTCTCACATTCAGGCAAAAGCCTAAAGCTCCCTGCCTTGTTTGCTGTAGTGCAGGAAGACTGAGAACGGTCCCACATCCCACCCCACCGTAACTGCTCCCAAATCCCCTTACCACCATCCGCCACCATCACCCCCCACCACAGTCAACACAGTCATACCCAGGGAAGAAATCTCCTGCCTTTTCAGGGAATCCTTGGCATCGCACTTCTCACTCCCTCCCACCCCATCCCAATGCTGCATGAGACAATCCTACCTGTTCACCATTAAGTCTCACTTGTACCCTTCATGAAATTGTGAAATAGATGCTCTAACAAGCATACTTCTTCACAAGATGGCAAAGGGGGGAATATCACCTGTTTTGGAATCAAGCACACCACGGCCTAGAGCTAAGCCCCACTATCAGTGATGCTTTCTAGGCCCACTGCTTAGGGATCCTCCATCTTTCCATTATCTGTCCATCCATCCAGTCACTAAATGGTTACTGGATGCCTACCATGTTCCAAGACTCCTCATATTTATCTTGTTTAATCATGACACTAGTCCCTTAGAACAAGTGCCCCACAAATTTGTTTCATCATGCACCCCAACACGTTGATGCATTTATAAATTATACACACCACCTTACCAATGTATTCATAAACCCGAATTAATTAGGTACTTTAAAGGTAGGAAAGCAAATATCGAAATTGTAAATGCAATTTTTTCATCAGTAATGTCAAATCCTCTTTGAGCTTACTGAGAAACAGATAACTCTACATAATATATTAATTTTTTTCATTACAGAGATGTTATATATTTATGCCTCATTATTTTCTAGAATATAGGCTTAACACTTTGTAAAAAGCCAACTTAAAAGTTTAGTTCTAATTTCAGTTTAACACTATTTTAATAAATGAATCATAAATGTTAAAAGGTACTTAAGTATATGTATTGGTTTCTTGTGGCTACTGTAAAAAACTACCACAAACTTGGTGGCATTAAGAAAAATGCAGAAACTTACGCTCTTAGTCTTCTGGTACCCACACGTACCATTGGACCAAAATTAGGTGTTAATGGGGTCACACTCCCCTCAGAAGCTCTAGGAGAAAATCTGTCCCTTACCTCTTCAAGTCTTGGAAGTATGGTGGCATTCCCTAGCTTGTGACCATACCACTCTGCTTCTCTGGGCACCATTGCTTTTCCCTGTTACATGCCTGTCAGGTCTTCCTCTGCCTCTCTTTATAAAGACACCCGTGCTTATAATCAGGGCTCCCCAAGATAATCCAGGATAATCCCCTCATCTCAAAATTCTTAACATAATCACATTTGCAAAGACCCTTTTTCCATGGAAGGTTAATATTTACGGGTCCCAGGGATTAGGATAGGGTACTGTGGTGGGGGACCATTATTCAGTATCACAGTACATATGGAAGAAAGTGATCACTGGTTGAGTTCATTAAATCACAACTCTTTCTCAATCTCATTAACCAGTCATGATCACATTGTTTAAATTCAGGGGGTAAATTTCCACATTCCTTGATGTCCATTACCCACAATGTGTGGCAATTTTATTTTTCACCAGTGCATTCAAAACCCACCGAAATTATTCTTCTTAAGAAGACTTTTTAAACAGAAAATTCATTTTTCAATTTTTGTAAATGTTCAGAGGTGAGCATTTTTATAGATAACATACCAGCTACAGTTGGCAGCAAAGAGCTCATAGGATGATGGAAGTCTTTCCAAAAATCTGTTTTCAAATGTCCTCTCCATAGCATTAGTTTCTTTCATTAAGCATTTCTCAACTGTACTTTTTGCCAAATATAATCTGTTAGGATTTATATTTCTGCCAGACATTAGGAAAGAAAAAATTTAAAAAGCTTGAATTTTCATAAGAGAAAAATGGATAATTTGTATTTATATTTTTAAAAATTAAAAAAAAAAAAACTTCTAAGTTCTGTCTCCTGACATGGTCAGGGAATCTCTGTTGGCAGCTAAGATATTTGTACTCAGTCCCTAATTTATAATCAAGCAAGTAAAACGTAAGGGTTCTGTTATTTGAGGATATTTTAAATAAAATTAATCACATCACTGATAGGGAAGACAGTACTATGAAATGCTTCTCAAAGAATTCCCAGGTGGCCTGTGTAATAGCCCCCCACTGTGTGTGGCAGGTACTCTTTGGGAGACACCTGCACCACGTGAGGGCTCCAGTTTAGTCTGAATATCAAATACTGACCCAGCTTATTTCTTTCTTTTTTTTTAGATTATAAAAATTAGGAACAAAATTCTAACACTTTTCCAGCATTCCAGTGGTTCTTATGGTATATTCTGTGGGCATACACTCCTTTCTCTAAAAACTGTCCCTGAGTCATGGGTGAGTGTCCTTATCATAGTGATGGGGGAAAGAAGCTGAGAAAGGCAGAGGGAGTTGCTTAAAACAGCACAGACACGGAGCGCCTGGGTGGCTCAGTTGGTTGAGCGACTGCCTTCAGCTCAGGTCATGATCCTGGAGACCCGGGATCGAGCCCCACATTGGGCTCCCTGCTCGGCAGGGAGTCTGTTTCTCCCTCTCTCACTCCCGCTGCTTGTGTTCCCTCTCTCGCTGTGTTTCTCTCTGTCAAATAAATAAAATCTTAAAAAAAAAAAAAAAAACCAGCACAGACAGGAGGAATCGGAGCCAGATTTGATCCGATGTTCTGATTCCGTGTCTGGCTCATATGTCACTGCTCTGTAATTCCTCCCTTCCAGAATGGAGTGGGAAAGGTGAGGAAGGCAGTCCAGCAGGGTGGTTCAAACCAACAGGGATGTTCACCAGGTCTGCCTGCATTTGACTTTGGCTCCATCATATCCCAGCCATGTGACTTTAGGTGTTATTAGACTTCAGGTATATCTGCATTCACTTTTTCAACATGGGGATAATAAGAGTATCTGTTCCAAACGGTGATGGTAAGGAGAAAATGAATTAATTCATATAGAGCACATAAAACAACAACAAACACACAGTAAGCAAAAGTAAGCCCTCAGATGCTAGCCATGCGATGACACCTATTTCATAAAGCTGTTCTATGAACCAAGCAACAAACACAAATACCCTGACAGATGTGTGTACACACACACACAAAATATACAGACAGAGGATTAAGGAGAGGTGTATACATGCACCTGATATATCACAGGTACTTACTGGTTAGTTTTCTTGAGGCTTCATTAATTTTGAGTGAAATATCTTCATTAATTATGAGATATTACATATCTGTCATCAAGCTGATAAGGGTCCTCCACGGGCAAGAAAGCATCTTTCCGACGCCACATAGGCACACCACCCTCTGCCTCATCTCCCACAGATATCTGCCACTTAAGAATCCAAGGCTGGGGCACTGGGTGGCAGAATCAGTTACGCATCTGAATCTTGACTTTGGCTCAGGTCCTGATCCCAGGGTCGTGAGATCAAGCCCAGTGGCCGGCTCAGTGCTCTGCAAGAAGTCTGCTTGCATCTCTCTCTCTCTCTCTCTCCCCTTCTTTGCCCCCACTCCATCTCTCTCTAAATAAATAAATACATCTTTTAAAAAATATTTAAGAATCCAAGGCCAAAATCTCAGGCTTGGGGTCATTATAACCCATGCCCAGCTGATACTGTTTATGTCTATAATTGGGGGCATAAAAAGGCAACTAATACTCCCCAAGTTGAAAGGTCCAACCTGGGTCTTTCGTGAAAATCATTTGAAAAGCATAACCTGTTACGTGTTAATGGTGGCTAGTATCATAAGGTTTTCTGTTCCCATCTCAAAATCTTGAGTCTACCTACTTGGCCTCAATGTCCAAGTAGAAATTTGAACTAGTTAAAACAAATAAATAAAATTAAACTGGTAGAAATGCCAACCCAAACTTTGTCTTCTGACTCTGCTGACCATCACAACTAAAGGAAACAAGCCACTGTCCAGACCAAATCACAATTTCCCTCATATTCTCAAAGTATGGAGGATATCCATAAATCAATACACATTTCATCCTGTGGAGTTCCTCTTGGTCTGACCTCCTCCCAGAAACGCGTAAGACCCCATCACTGTCTCAACACCGCCCTATATACCTTGTGTCCTATTTCTGGAATTTGATAAAAGCATTCAAAATCTAGTACTTGAAACAAAATCAAGTGAACCTGCAGTTTCCTAACAAAGTATCATCCACAGGAAAATGACAGGATGGTGACCAAAGAGTCTGGAAAGGGGAAGCCAGGAAGCTAAGCAGGCCCAGAATGCTTAGACAAAGGGAAAACTGTCAGACTAATGACAATGCGAAGGCAGGACTTGCATGCCAACACATTCAGGTTTAGCAGCAAGCTGTAGAAGAACCTCGAGGCTCCCAAGATTGCAGGTAAGAGAGACAGGGAAGAAATTACACTGAATTCAGGTCAAAAAAACTGAGTTTACATCCCTATTTTGCTCCTCTCCAATGCTACAACCTTGGGGAAATCATTTCCCATCTTGGCAACTCTGTGTCCTCATCTGCAAAAGTGAGAGGGTTGAACGAGCTCATTTTTTAGACGCTTTGCACTGAATTATTCCAGTGGTCATTCCCAATCTGTGTACTCTTAAGGCCAATAACATGTTTCTTAGGTTCAGAGAAGTTTTTCAATTTAATAACTATTATTAGCTATGACTAATACTTGTTATACTAGTTATAACAGATAATACTAGTCATAACCAATGTTGGCCATAACAAATCAGTCTTGTTAGAGCTGTTCACCAAGCATGACTAGTCTACCCTCTTTGGATCCCAAAGAAAGACCAGAGCTTTGTGATTAGTTCTGCCAAAGAGCTGTGGTACATTCACTTGCCAGTGCAGAACACCTCAGAACTCTTTCCCCTTTGCTCAGTGCCCAGCAGTGTTGAAGGGGTCAAGTGCTCTGCCATTCGAAATCCCTGCGTGACTAAAATGATCGGAGCCCTTCTCCTAAGCTACCATGTTCATGAAGCATAGCAAGAAACAGACCCTTACTGTCTTACACCTTTGAGATTCTGGAGTTGTTAGAGCAGTCTCGGGTAGCCAGCCCTAACTGATAAAAGAAGTAGTCTGAAATTAAAATTACTATTTTTCCTCCATTATTCCCTGTAACTATGGCCTATAATGAAATATGTTTTTTAAACTGTTTCTCAAGCTAAACCAGGTACCGTACACCTGAAGCTAATGACTCACTTTCCCGGGTTTATGCCCATTATTCCAGCTTCTCAAGGGGTCTCCTTGAAAGGACAACGACAATCGCCAGTAAGAATAAAGAAGGGGAGAACACAGCAATCACACTTCAGTATCAAGAAAAACATCCTTTCTTAAGGGAAAAAAAAAATCAGGCTACAGAAGAATATGACACAATATCTTTTTAAAAAATGGCTTGTTGTAGGCTAGAGCAGACAGAAAGCAAGTGAAAAGAAGCCACCTTCCGTGGGGCCTGAATGTAAATTACCAAAGACTTAAGGTCAATTAACAACTACTAAAGAGAGGGATACAGCTATAAAAGATGAGTTTATGAGGCCTTGTTGGAAGAAAAAGGGGAAAAGAAAGAACAAAGACATGCAAGCATAAAGATTAAATTTAAAAAAAAAATAACTCTGAGGTATCAGAAATGTAGAAGCATATAAACACATACAAGATTCAAGCAGCGAAAAAGCTAGATGGATCAAAAAAAAATCTAACTTTCAAAAGGCACAGGAAGAGGAAAAAAAGGTAAAATAAAAGCAATTGTATTTCAATCAATTGATAATTTGCTATCCGAGGCTTTCGGGCAAATAATGTGAATGTGAAGAACTTCCGCAGATAAAACACTTAAGAAAACTGATTTTTTTTTTAACCCAGAGTCAAACTCTTATAGGTATTTCTGGATTTCAAAGGAGAAAGACACACCTCCCATCTTGGTTAATCACAGTCTCTCCTTTTGACAGAGACCACCAGCGTGACCTCGACTCTCATCTACTCCATAGCCACCCCTCGGGTACCAGATACACAGGCCTGACTTACAACAGGCAAATGGTGGGCAAACTCCCAGGCGGCGTGCCAAGGTTGTGTTTCTCACCGATGGGAGGATGTGTCGATGAATTAGCAGTCAGGCAGTGACTGTCATTGGTAATAACTTCTTATTATGTCAAGGAATTTACATGCAGATCAATGCGAGCCATGCGCACTTGCTTATCCTCGCCATCAATCACTATCGATTGGCACACCAATTCCTCGCCATAATTAGGAGCTATAGACGGGGCTGCAATATTATCTTAAAACACTGTGTCACTCTACCCTCCATAGAACAGCTGGCATCACGGCGACACTGCTGCTGTTGTTATTTGGGGTGAGACGTGGGGAGATAAGTGAATAAAATGTCCCCGTGTGCAGTGTCTCCTTGAGAGATTCCCTGTACCCTATTAGAGATTTAAAAAATGGGAATTCCTCCACACCCATGTTGAATTCCTGTGTGCAAATGCGAAAGTTGGCAACATGCAGCTCTTAATCTGATTTATGCACCAATTTATTTTATACATTAGGCACACTGTATGCAGGCTGACTGATGCATAAAAATTTCATGCAAAAAAGGACTCACTCCCATACAACTGCCTCTCAGTTATTATCACCTCTTGTCGTTCCCATCCTACAGTGGGTTAGGGGGACACATGACTCCTATACCAAATGCATTTTGCCCACTATACAAACATTTTAATCTATTTCTATTTCCCCTCGGCTCTAACTCCAGAGAGCTAAAATTGCTGTATCTTAACTTTCTGAAATCCTTTAATGCTACAAAACACCCACTTATGCAGAGAACTTCCCTCCATGTTCCCTCTTTAACTGTGTATCATAAACACACAAACATGCACTACAGAGGCAAACAAATAGAGACAGACAGACACATACCCATGACACACCTGGTAGGTCTAGTTTTTCTTTTCTCCTTTTTTTTTTTTTTTTTTGGTTCAACATTTTTTTCTCCGCATATCATAACCACCATGCATTTTGCATTACTTTTCTAATTACCTTCCCAGGGATATGTTCCCCAGGATATTAGTAACAGCAAAAATGCAAACAAACAGAAAAGCTTTGGGGGTAGGGTTTTAGTTAAGAAAAAACCAGCTAGAAAAAGCATCTTTCTGTATTTTCCTTTTATTAGAAGTCTCCTTTCATCCAAGAAATATGGGGCCTGAAATAAATTGTACCATCCTGCTTTTTTTTTATTCAAATCCTTGCCAGAGCTAGGCAGTATGCTAATGAAAACAGGTTGATAAATGACTCCCTGATATTTTCCAGACATTTTTCTCTCAGAAGTGCTCTAAACTGATGTAGCTCAAAGAGAATAAGGCGCATTAAGTCATTATATCAATTTTTGTTACCCAGATACTTCAGTCCCAGTTAAGCGCTGACAGCCAATATAAAACAAGGCAAGGGCATCATACGACTCCATCGATCAAATCTTGTCGTAGATAGATTGCCTATTACACAAATAGAACTAGCGGATTCAGTTTGTAGTTTTATGCTCTCCAATTAAAGGATAACAGGGTACTTTCCCATAAATCTGCTAATTGCAACTGAATTAATTTAACAAATTTCTCCAAGCACACAGGAAAAAGCGATTGGTTAAGCTAATATAAACTAGCACAGGTTGTCACAAAGAGGCTCCCATAACATCCTTTTGCTATACCTTGATTGGGCAAGGTGTCACAAGAATTTAGCTACATTGTGGTTCTCTGGCAACAGACAGCTGACAAGCATAAAACATTGCACAAATAGGAGATAATTTATTTGTGGTACTTTTTTTCTCTCCCTGGCTCCCCAGTCTCCCCCCACCCGCAAGAGGAAATAACTCCCTCTTTGCATCTAATTAATGTTTCTCTCCAAGTGAAGCTGTTTTTCTAAATCAGAATTACACCAGCCAAAGCACTATATTACGGAAAGGGGTCCCTCCGCGCCACTCAGCCAACAGTAGGAGTGATGGGCAAAAACCAGAAAGGCCATCTATCGCATTCCAAAGGAGGAAATAGCTCAGGGCTCCTCAACAGAGCAGGGCAAATGTGATACGGGTGTGGCACCCACTCTCACAAGTTCAAATACACTGGTAGCCCTAGTGGCCCAGGTGCCAGAATCAAAGGGAGACGATCCCAAGCCACCAAATGATGCATCACAGTTGAATTTGACACCCGCTGTGCCCAGCATTATGGAGAGAAGGTTGTAATGACTGCACGGGCACAGAGGCATTCCAGCGACGCTCGTCTGCTTCTTTCACCTCTCCACCCCTCCTCGTCATGCCTCTGCCAGGGATTTGAGGACTGGAAACTCCCACAAGGGCCTCAGGGCCTCAGACCCTCAGGCGGCTAAAGCTGGGGGACACCCAGGTGAGCGGGGGCTGACAAACAGTGTATTTTCCACACTTGGTGAAATAGGTCAGATTTTAAACATCTAGTCGCATCAGACCTCTCTTTTTAGACGGGATATTGTCAGTGTGCACTGGCCAAATACCACTGCCATCTCCACCCGCGGCCGAGGCGCCACCTGCTACGGAAAGGGGATAGATTTCCGTTCTAGAACAGGTGGCGGAGCCCAGGGATGAGCAAGGAGAAGCCATGGAGGCCACGGAGAAGGGGGAAGGCAAGACAACAATAACCAGGATGATGGACCTTGTCAGTTCCAACTAAGGTCAGGTGTCTCCGGCACCGCTCACTCCCTTCTCTTGTGATCAGAGCTTTAGGCTTCCTTGCTATTGAAGCCGAGTCTTTTTTATAGGAAAAAAAAACCAAAAAACCCTCAGAGTAGACCCTCTTTTCCAAAGCACTAATCTCACACCCTGTTTATCCACCCTACCATTCTGCTGGTAGAATGATGGCCTGGCATGTCACCTCCATGGGACGGTATGCTGTTTGAAGACAAGAACCACGTGCGTTGTGGACGGTGGGCCCAAGGCAGTAGCAACAGTGCATGCTGCCTCTGGGTGTGCAACGTACACAACGACTTGAAACTGGCTCAGGCACCTGGCCAAGAGGCAGCAGGGTTCTTAGAAGGGAGAGAAGGTGTGGGTTAGGTCCAGGCAGGAATGTATAGGGTGTTGAATCCTATAGACTATTCATTTGCCATTTGGTAGCTAACCAGAAAAGATACACACAACACTATATTTTGAGTAATAGATATTTATGTAAAGATACTAGATCAAAGTCATGACACCTGGGTGACAGCCCCAACTTAGCCATTAACTAGTTGTGGGATACTGGGATAACACATAAGCATCTCTTCCTCAAACACAAAAGAAGCTATCAGCGTGATCTGGGCATTAGATCTGATGACGGCCAGGAGATTTAGCCACTGTTTTTCAAAAAGCAGCTGCAGGTGGAATGGAACAGAGTGCTTCCAGCCTCTGTTACAGAACGTAACATAGCAGAGCACACTGCCCCTAGTAAGGCTAAGTATTGTTTTGTGACGCTTCTCATTCAATTGCATAAATACAAACATGTGTGTGGACTATAATGGGAAATACATTCTTCCTGGTCATGGTCAAAAAAATGTTAAAATTCAAAGCCACAGAACCAGCCCCCCCCCCCCGATGATTGAACGTGGAGGTCCTGCGCTCGCATATAGAGCCACCGGGCGCCATGGTGGGAGGAAGCCTCCTCTCCCCATGGCGGCATCTCTGTCACTTGTGAGGAAGATGAGCCGGGACAACCCTCATCTTGGGAAAGTCACCTGGGTGCACAGCAGGAAGGGAATCCTTTCAGGAAGGGCCCCAGCGAAGCCCGCCTCCCAGCTGGTCTGAGAAGCGTAAGAGTTCAGAATGAGGGGACCTGGTTACACACTATCCCCCCCACCCCGGTTCCTGAACACCAGGCACCCCAGAAACATGCAGAGCGCCGACCAGAGGGAGAGTGCTCCCATTTTCAGGGGGCAAAGGCTGGCTCGTCTAGCAATCGTGGGACACATTTCACAGAACACGTTGTGATTCACAGGTGTGCAGATACAAGAGCCAGCCCCGTTCCCCTCCGGATCTGAGAGGGGATGACCTGGGGGAGAAGCACATCAGCCTGAAAGAATCAGGTGGCCACCTTTGAGAATCCACAGAGGATGAAACAGGATCTGAGTAATTCCCCAAACCGTCTGCCTCTCCAGCTATGCTGAGCCTCCTGCTCGACTATTATTTTTACCGTGCCTTGTTATGAGCTATAATCCGATGTGCCGGTTGGAAGGAAATCTAAAATAAGAAGTGATTTCATCCTACAAACATGTTATGTTGAGTCAAAGCTTCCGGAAGGAAAATGTGCCTTTAGCTAAAATATTTGCTATTATTTGAATACCTCCAAATGAAGATGACTGAAGGCTCATGCCACCTGGTTTACAGAAGATGCGGGAGATACACTATGAAAATAAAGAACAACAGAGGAGTCGTTAATGAGGAAAGTAAATAAAGGGTCTAGAAACTAAACAGGTAACCGGCCAACAAAAATTTATTGAGCACCTGCTGTGTGCCAGGCATTGAACATTAGGACGCAAGGTGAACACAGCAGAACAGTCCCTTCTCTCCAGAGCTTACAGACTGGTTGGGGAGAATGCTGCCGCTTAAGTAGGTTTTGTAGATTAAGCAAGCACTATAAAAGAAAAACAAAAATAAGGGAGGACTCTTACTTAGCTGGGAGCTTAGGGACCGCCTCCCTGAACAAGTGTCATATTTAAGCTGAGTCTTAAAGATCAATAGAAGGAGCAGGCAGAGGGCAAGAGGATGACACCAGGCACACTCCAGGGCTCAGGCCCCCCACCCCAGCCTGCACCACCACACCCACCCACAGCCACCCAAGAGGTCCACTCAGTCATGCTGGACCTCTCTCCTCCCTCAGGCCTTCTCTTTCACAGGCCCTGCCGGCCATTCCTTTGGCAAAGAATATGTTTCTGGGCAGAGCTCCTGCTTTCCAACCTTCTCAGGTTCAACGGCCAGCACTATGGCTCCGTACCTATGTGACCTTAAATTTCTTCATCTCTCCGGCACCTCATAAAAGTCCTCATCTATAAAGCACAGATGACCCTGGGCCCTACGCCTCATGTGTTTGGTACAAGGATTAGATGAGGTGATACAGGCAAAGCATTAAGGACCTGGCGCAGAGCAAGCAGCCAATAAACGTGAACAACTGTTGTCATTTTATTTGTTACGGTGATGGCTGTGGCTCATTTTTCGGGTTTTGTTTTCTATATTCCACTCTTTGATCCCACAGTCGGATCAAACCGCCCTTTTACTACAAAGCTCTCCAGACTCCCCCTCACCAATATGCCCCCTTCTAAGTACACTGTGCAGCCCTCAATCATAGCCTTTATCACATGATGCTGAAATTATTTACATATCTTGGTTCTCTGGATGAAAGCCACAAGCCAAGTCTTATTTATCTTGCTTCCCCAGTGTGTGGAAATCAACGAGCTCTCAACAAACACGCTGGAAGACAGACGGATGAATGAATTGATACTGGGTGGCCGGATGGATGGGGCAGGCCAGAAAACTCCCCTTGGCCCTCTCTCTTTCTCTAAGGAGGTATCCCTCCAAGTAATGGACCAAATGGGTTGAAATCTTCCTAGCCATATAGTGACCTCTGCCTTGAAATGCTACTACTGTCCATGTTCATTTGAAAGGCACAGGGGAGGGGGGCAGTAAACCTGTCCATCAGAGGCCAGGAGAACCCTCTAAACGTTCAAATCCTCAAGGAAAAGAAATGTCTTTTCTCAAAACACTTCTAAATATAGTGAGGCACATTTTAACCCTCGAGCTAAAAAGCCTGAAAGCATCTTTCTATTTATTGGTATCGTTATGTGTATAGTAACATTCCCAGAAGCAGGGCATGGCTGCACTAGCTTTATGTCTGGCAAAATCAGTGTCTGTATTATCCGAACTCAAAAAGACTACAAAATTAAATTTAAGTGACTCACTTAAATAGCAGAAGGAGAAAAAATCCAATTTTCAAACTGAAAAAACAAAAAGAAATAATTGCTGCTATTTGGTGGGAGTTTATTATGTAAATAAGTAGAGGACATGTCAACAAACACAGATGCCCAACCACATTTGCACGGTAATGAGGAACAACTTGAGATAGAGTGGGAAACATGTTCTCTTTGGTGGGATCAGAGATAACATCCCCTCCGACACTCCAGGCTGCTCTTGGCATCCTCACAGAGCCGGGAGGCCGGAGGCCACTGGGTTCCAACTCTGATATGCCATGAATTCTTTTCATGGCAGGACATGGGGTGCACTAACCCCCAGATAATTTCTCTTTGTCACTTTCTTCCCTTGGCATCTCAACATGGCAGATTCTGAAGTCTTTGGAAAATGTTTTAGCTCTAATTAAAGGAAGAATTTATAATGTCTCAACAGAGTTGAAAGCAAAATTGGACCAGACTGAGGAAGAACTGACAGCGGGTTGTAATAGAGCCTTCGAGAAGCTTCTGCATTCTAATGCTACCTTGTAAGCACCAAGTTGAGACAGAGGTCTACAGCAAACCCCAAGCCACAGCTTTTCTCATTTTTTAAGTCTTAAGAATTTGGGCTAAGAACTTTCTCACAATTAGTCCTTTCCTACAGTAAAATCTAAAGTTAAAGTCAGAGCCTCCTACAAAACAGACCCAGCGGTAAAATTTCATTTTGATGACAGTTATTGGAAAGAGGAGGAGGACAGAAGTAAAAGATAACTCCTCCTATCACATGCCTAGAATTCTAGGTCTGAGAGAAATCCTTTGACCTAACTCAGCCTTAAGATTCTACTAATTTTAAAAAATTCTCAAGGAAATTCCAGAATCCTTCATGTGAACCAATTTTCCTATTTATCTCAGTGGCTGGTAATTCTGGGAGTGGTGGGGTGGGGACATTAATAATCTTCATTCAACTGTCCAGTTAGTATTTAAGATTTATTTGAGAGAGAGAAAATGAGTGTGTGTGTGTGTGTGTGTGTGTGTGTGTGTGTGTGTGTGTGTGTGAGAGAGAGAGCGGGGGGAGTTTCAGGCAGGAAAGCGGGTAGAAGGGGCAGAGGGAGAGGGAGAAAGAATCCTCAGGGAGACGCCCTGCTGACTGTGGAGCCTGATGCAGTGCTCTATTCCGGGACTCTGAGATCATGGCCTGAGCTGAAATCCAGAGTTGGCTGCTTAACTGACTGAGCCACCCACGCACCACTGTCTGGTTAATAACTCTAAGAACCAAGTATTTTTGCCCAAACTGGAATGGGAATGGCAAAACGTCTCACCCTTGGGCACAGATAGTATCAGAACTAATCTCTAAAGATCTTTCAAAAGCACCTGGGTGGCTCAGTTGGTTAAGCGTCTGCCTTTGGCTCAGGTCATGATTCCAGGGTCCTGGGATCAAGTTCCCCACAAATTCCCTGTTTCTCCCTCTGCTCTCCCTCTGCTCTCCTCTCCCTGCTCATGCTCATTTAGCTGTCTCTCTCAAAAATTTTAAAAAATAAAGATCTTTCAAGGATCCCTTAAAGATATGTGCAGGTCTACCTCAGTTAAGAATCAGACCCATAAAAATCTGTTAGAAGAGGTGGGCGACACATTCCAAAATTGCACTGAACTCCCTGTTTCCTAGAGGCTCAGGCAGAGGCAGCTCCGTGAGGGGAGGAACTGAGTCACAAGCACCTTGAAATCCTCACACTTAGCACTGTGTCCGGCATTTACTATGTGATCAATCTTACAAAAATGAAGGAAGACCTTTGTTAGTGTCTGCCCAGCCGAAGATGCCCAGAGCAGACCTCTTCCACATGCCCAAGTTCACTCTGATGATAAATTCCAGAAAGACACAAGGCCCACCTCAGCCAACTTTCATGCAGGGTAAAGGAGAAGAAATAAACGCCACCTAGAAACCTTGTCTGACCCCCTAAACAGAGTGCATGACATTTTATTCTCCATTAATGTGGATATACAGTATTTGTTTCTGATTCCTATAGCACCCAATGTTCTTATAAGGTTATGAACTGGTTTTGCATCATTCCGTCGCTGGAATTTAATATCGTACTAAGTGTGATATATCTCGGCCATGATTAATCCTGCCCGGTTCTGCAGCAACTTTCTGTAAAAACCAGCTTGAAATACAGGACTCTTAAAGCCCTTGCCAAATCCGCAAGATGTGATATGAACACGGATCCCATCCAGGCAAGCATGTCTAACTTACGCTGAGCCTATCTCCATGTTTCCCTTTGTGCTCCTCGAGCAGTTAGCTATTTATCCTATTGCTGAAGCTGAGAAAATGTGGCGAGGGCTGCCCTGGCCTGGTTTACAACAGCATTATTAATACTGCTCAACAACAAAGTAAAATTACAGATAAAATCTGAATAGGCCCATTATTGGTTTTAGAGGGAGTTAAATAAGCTATATAATTTCTTTGGGCCTGCAGAAAGCTCAGCCCAGCAACGACAGGAGAAGAAATGCACGCGGCGGCCAACTAGCCACAGGAGCTCAGCGATGTGTAAATCCCTTCTTCGAACATCGTGAATTAAAGCAGATGAAAGTTTTAAAATGTCAGGCGAGTCCCTGGGGATGGATATGCTTTATGTTTTTTATACAGTGAACATTAATTTCAAATGGAAAGGGAAAGCAGTCCTCTATCTCCCACCATTTGCTCAGTTTTTCTTACGTTCCATGTGTCCCCTTTTAAGAGGGCCGTCTCGGGGGAATTGATGTGGCGCTGAGTCAGAGAGTCAGGCTCAAGGTAAAAGCAAAGTCCTTGTGAGAAGGAAAATAAAAATTCACCACCCACTTCCGAGAAGTGACCCTAATATGGAACATCTGACTTGGAGTCTGACAACAGACGTCCAAAGCCTACTCCCTCTCTTTCTCAGGTGTTTGACATTTGCAAAACCTAGCTTCTCTGACTATTACTTTCCCTCTTCACAGGTTTATCAGGAAAACTGGCTAGTACTTGCATACATGCTATGTGATATATAGTAGCTATATGAGCACACTTGTGTATCTGCACACTTTCATATGTACGTGTGCATATATATGTATTTGTGTTTTTATCACACACACACTCTTCAGGTTGTTGCTTTTACTCCTAACAGCTTTTCCTTCTATTCAACTTCTGCATGCATTCCCAGCCCTGTTTAACTGTTCTACAAAGGAAACAAGACAGTCATTCATTATTCATTCATTCATTCATATAATACATACCGAGGGGCTATTACATGCTAAGTCCTTTGGGAGCCAAAAGAAAACAAAATGTCCTCTAGAACTTCACAACCTACAGTAGTGGTCTCTGCCTAAGTTGAATCCTAAGTAAAATTCAGAAGCCTTGTTTTCCCAGTTCAGGTCAAGAAATCAGTTTGATACCATGATGGTGATGACAAACAACTGGTCTAGGAGTTATGAGGCCAGACATCCATGATCATTGGATTATTGTCCAGCAAACTGTCATTCCCTTCCTTTCCTACTATGGGCACAGTTTACCTCTGACCCACTGATACTGGTCCAGACTGTGACACTTGCTCAGGCCAATGACATTTAGCAATGCGATGTCAGCAGAGACCCTAGGTGTGCTCACATCACACAGAAATTTGGCTTGGCTCATGCATTCCACCGATGCACCACCATGAGAAGAACACACTTCAGGAAGCCTCTACTGTGTCAGCCCCAGAACAAACAGGCCTGAAGCCGACCTGAAGCCAGCACACAGCCTGGGATGAGGGCAGCAACCCCTACTGCTGAGAGCAGAGCCACCCAGGTTAGATCAGCCAAACCACAGTCAACCTGCACAGTATGAACCGAAAGACTAATGGGGCGGTTTCTTAGGTAGCAATATTGTGGAAACAGCTGACCAATGTAAGCTCTAAGCAGGATCCCAATCCATTGCCTCATCAAAAGCAATTTGGCACAACTTAACTACTGAAGCATTAAAATGAGATTATGGTACAAAACATGCTTTTCATGGTCAAATCAATCATTCTGTCTCAACTCCTCTATGCTTGATTTCAGCTCTCTCTGTGTTGAAGGAAATTAACACAAAATAAGTTGATCTTGATGAGTAGGATTCCAATCAATAATGTTAATTGGGCTCCTGAGCCTAAGATAAAATGACTTCAAATCAACAAGAGGTTAATATAACTTTCCCTTCATGCAGCACTACCTATGATAAATCTATAGTGGTCTGAAATTTCCAATTTAATTAACACACTTAACACACTAAAAATATAGAAACGTTCTCCTTACATAGTATTTTCTCTGTTCCCACCAGCAGGTTAACTCACTATTGCAATGCATATCCAATTATGTAATTAAGTTATACCTAAATAAGCAAGGGATGTACTTGGTGGTGAAGACTTATTTTAAACTTTTATTATTGTCTTCATGCTCTACCTACTTCCCCCTCCCAATGGCAGTTTACAGAATTACTGAATATTTTCTTTTACAGCATATTTCATTCGAGCTAGCATTATTATCTAGCACAGAAAAAAAAAATCACTCAACGTTGTTACTGTGTATCTATAGTATGTAGGGAGGTGTGAGATGAGCTGCTGTAGATGAAAATAGATTTTAAAAAACAACAGTATTGTAAATTCCTTGTCCTCAAGGGACTTTCAGTCTGTTATGACTTATAAATGACTTGATACTCAATAAAATACACAAATGAGTCACAGTCACTGGACAACTGTTGGCTACTTCTCTCTTACCCATCTCCCCTTTTCTTTTCCTAACATTTTCCTAGATTTCCCTAAATTCTTCTATGTGCAATCAACTCTGTCCTCCTGTCCCAGAATAGAGCCTGACTGCCTTACTCCTATCAGCAGAATGCCAACCCCTCAGCCTGCCAGAGTATAGGAGAGAACCCTTGATTAATCCATGCAGTCTGCTATAGCACATTACCCTAAACTAGGTGGCTTAAATGACAAACATTTCTTCCTCCCAGTTATCGAGGCTGTAAGCCCAAGATCCGGTACCCATGTGGTCAGGTTCTGAGGCTTTGCTGAGAGTCTTCTTTGGGGTTGCAGACTGCCGACTTCTCATTATATCCTCCCGGCCCTGGGCTCTCGGGTCCCTTTTGTAAGGACACTAATCTAATTATTTTTATTGTTATTATTATGTTATCATAATCACCATACAGTACATCATTAGTTTTTGATGTAGTGTCCCATGATTCATTGCCTGAGTATAACACCCAGTGCACTAATCTCATTCTTGAGAGCTCCACCCTCACAACCAAATGATGATCCCAACGCCCCATCTCCTAATACTATCACATATGAATTTAGGGAAGACACAGACATTCAACTCACTGCAGACCCCATTTAGACCTATCAAGCCAGTGAAATGCAATTTGGGGAATTTTGTTTGAGCCCTAAGGGAACTGAATTCTCCCACTAGATTTGAACCAGGATATGCATATGCTTAGTTATCAGACATCACCTCACAACAAGACAATGCTTTCGTGGGGGAAGAGCCCCTGAGAAACAGAGAACAACTAGATCTCATCAGACTCAGTTTCTGGGTCATGCCTCACCTGAGACCAGTGCTATCATGAGAACCAACACTAATCCTTTTTGCCTTTAAGACAGTTTGACAAGTTGTTTTTGTTTTCCTCTGATTTGCCACTAAAAATAACTAAACAATAGAACATACAACAGAGCTCCAAAGAAGGAGAAATCATTGCATACCAAAGAAATCTAAACAAGATCCAAAGAGGAAACAGGGTTTCTCCTGGGCCTTGAAAAATAGACAAACTCTCAATTAGTGGGAAGAGGGGGAGTGGTGATAGGATAGAAAGAAAAAAATAAAGCAAACCAACCAACGTAGGTAATGCTGACAGATTGACAATAATCCTAAGGATGTTTGTGATGTTGTTCATGGAATGTCACACGTGTGTACGTGAGGCACAGGAAACACCACACATGTCACTGTACTGTTCTATCCTCACAAATATCCTAGGAGGCATGCATGAACATCCCGAGAAGATAGATGGGAAAAGGGGGCCCAGAGAAGTTTTGTGACTTATGCACAGTCACAGAGGACTGGCTGAACCTCCCACAGAACTGGACAAGAAGGCGGGACCTGCCACTTGCTGTGTGAACCTTTGGCGAGTTACCCCAACCTCTCTGAGACTCGATTTCTTCAAATTAGGTGTAACAGGAAGACCTCCTTGCCAAAGTTGCGAGGATGAAGATAATGCATTTAAAAGTGCTTACCTTCATGCCTACCACAATGAATACGATCCCCAAACAGCAGTCATTATTTTTTTTTATTTTTATTTTTTATTTAAGTCTTTTTAAAAACTACATTTTAGACTTCCCAGCAACCAGAGAGGAGAATCGGGACCAGTGGGTAAAAATGACAACATGGACGCTTTGGACTCAACTTAAGAAACAGGTTTCAAATATTTAGTGCTTTCTAGAGACAGAACAGATGGATAATAAACTTCCAGTTCTAGAGGTTTCCACTCAGAAAAGGAGGATTCTCTGTTTAAAGACACCATGACAGGGGTTGAGCGTTAGAAGCATGATTTTAAGAACGTTATCTCAAGGATTCTTTCACCACTGAGACTTTTCAACCCTATGAGGGACCATTATCCTGCCAGTTTAATTTCCAGAGTATCCCAAAACCAGGGAGAGAGAACCGGATCCTCCACCCACATCTTTCCAATCCTCTGTCCTTAACAAGACTTGCAATCACTTACACATTAAAGCACTGTGATACAAATTTGACCGGACTCACTACACCCGCGCTATCCTCCTATACTGTGAAAAGCTAATTTCAGCTGTCACTTACTGGAAGTAAAATGACAAATATCTGTAATATCTGTCAGGTTATGAAGGCTTTAAAAAGAGTTATGCAGCTGTCAACATTCTGATGACAAGATAAAAGTAAACGAAGAACAGGCAACTGCACGTCTGTGGAGTACCCAGTCGCCAAACTTCTCTGTGACTTATATTAATAAAAATCAAATTACCTCCATAAAAAATGCAAACAACAAAGGCTTCTAGAGGAAATCAACAGAGGCAAATCTGTTAATAATGCTGCCAATGCAATAGATGAGATCATCAGAATTAGTTTCAACACTTCAGTAGAAAATGACTAATTCTACCAAGGGATGTGAAGTCTTTACTAAATTTCTCTCCACCATGGATGGTATTGGAACAAAGGCATAAAACTCCAGAACAGAGGGACCAATCTTACTGAGAGCTTCCTGTCATACTGGAAGACCGTATATAAGTGGGTGACTACACATCCCAGGTTGACTAGGAGAGTCCTAGTCCGTATCCGTTATCTTGGTGTAATTATAAATAAAGCATGTTAGTTTGGATAGTAAGTTACTGCAGTGTGTATACATGTATACTTTTATGTATGTGTGTGCAATTGTGTGTTCATGTATGCATGTGCATGTATGTATAATTCTGTGTACCATGTAGGTTTGTGAATGTGTTTATACATGCACGTGTGCATGTATATATGAACGTCCATGTGTAGGGAGAACTCATTTTCTTCCATTTCGATAGATCTCGTCTATAACTTAGCTTTGGGGGACAAACACTACATTTTACAACAAGTATTTCCACAGTTAAAAAACACTGAGTATTTGCCGTTCAATTAAAACAAAATAAATAGGAGAGGCAACAATAACTCTATGCTTTATTCACATTTTTACAAACTGAATGCTACCAACAAATTATCTCTCTGGAAACAGGGATGGGTGGCCCAATTTTTAGTTGAGGAGGAGGCTTTTTAACTTAGTGGATAGTTGGCCTCAATGTAAAACTCTAAACCAAAATTCACGCTGTCAATCATTAAATGGTACCTGGTCTTCTATATTACTGCTGCTTCTCCACTATCAAGGAAGGACAAAACAACAAATAAGAATAATCAGTGTGAAAATAAAGTTTCCTCCATGGGCTTGAGTGAGCTATTTTTGCATATGGAAGCTGGCGAGTGTTGTCCTCCGCTTGTATAACCATTTATTCACATGCATTTTTTTTTCTTTAGGTCTACTCGGTGCATTTTTAGGTATTTACTATGTGCACCTTTCAGGATAATATACATTGTGGATTCGCAGAACTGTGACCTTTTTTTAATGAAATAACTGAGAAAAGCCCAACCACTAAGAATGAATGGGCCTTATTTTTTTATACCTTGATTCATCCCTGGTATGTTTTTTGGCCTGTGACATCTGCATCTACATTTTTTTCCTCAAACATTCATGAAAATTCTCTTCCATCCCTCTCCCAGTTTCAAGAAATTAAACCAGATGGGAATCCTTCCAGCCAGCGATGTCACTCTTTTAGGGTAACTCTATACCAAGAATATCTAAGCCCCTTCTTGCTCTATAAATTAAATCATTAACAAATATACACAGTTTGAAGAGGAATGCAATGTTCTGCAACAAATCAAATTCCATGTAGCATAGGGCACTGGCACTATTCCCGTAGAAATAAATAGGTTTTGTGACAAACCAACGTCTTTTCTCCAACACATTCCAGAGATAGCATGCACTTTTTGGTGCTTCTCATAAATCCGAGAAAATTAAAAGTTAACACACCATGATACATTCATTACTAGCTCCAGTGCAATAAATAGTCAAATAACAGTAAATGTAGAGCTGGGGAGTACAAGAGAAAAATCTCAAGGCTCTCACAGTTTGGGAGTAGGTGGCAGTATACAAGCAAGGTGAGGCCAAAGGTGGAAAATGAGAAGGTGAAGAGCCACAATTCCCTCGTGGGTGGAGGTATATGAATCAGGCACCTGCTTTGGAAGCCATGTTTTTTTGTCCAAATTATAATGACAGGAGTGTAGAGAATCACTCCCTTGGGGAAATTTACTTTAAAAAGACATCATTCAAAAAAATTAATAAAGATGAAAAAATTGGGGAAAAATATTGGAAAGGAGTCAGGGCGCCTGGGTGGCTCAAATTGGTTAAGCGACTGCTTTCAGCTCAGGTCATGATCCTGGAGACCGGGGATCAAGCCCCACATCGGGCTTCCTGCTCGGCAGGAAGCCTGCTTCTCCCTCTCTCAGTCCCTTTGCTTGTGTTCCCTCTCTAGCTGTGTTTCTCTCTGTCAAATAAATAAATAAAATCTTTAAAAAATATATTGGAAAAGAGGGCAAACAGAGGGATGACCATTCACAGTCAAATATCATCATCAGTCAAGGGGGAAAAAATACCCTTTAGGAGAAAATGGGAATTCGATGAACAGCCCCAAAAGAAATGCTGCCTTTGAAATGAGGAGTGGTGAGTTTGTACCTGCCTGTTGCAAGGGGCTGATGTGATGAGGCCAGGTGTGGAGAAGACACTGTCCCCTCCACCCCCAGGAACCATATTTTCAGATGAGAACTAGGTATTATAACAATGTCAAAAAATACTAGAATTCAAAGAAAACTCTGATCATTTTCATCCAAACTATCTTCAGTATTAGAAATTTGTCTTGCAGTAGCCCATTCAGCTTCTATCTAGACACAGGCTAGTCATAGCCACAAATTAAGAAGGATATCCAGAAGTCTAAGCAATCTACTTCCTGGAATCAGAAAAGAAAGTACTTTCCTCAAGCCAAGTATCCAGAAATGGGGCCACAGAACCGACTAGTCAGAGATACAGCTAAACGTAGGGGCAAAGCCTGGGATGTTTTCCCTAGAAAGAGAACAAGTTTTTGAAGGGTTTTAACCCTACCACCATACCTACCAGTGACGGCAACAAAAACCTTCCCATGCCTAGAAGATTCCACATCAGTGAACATTCAGAACATTTCAAAAGCCTTCCATCTTTGTAACCCTCTCCAACTCAGCAGAGAGAATGGTGGGATACCATGGGCCATGGGCCATACTTCGACAATCAGTGCTCTAAACTACAGAGGCAAGGGACAGAAAGAAATACTGGGCCTGGATAATTATGCTTAGATCATACTTTGAAAAGTATCTTTTCAAAGGATATAACCCACACTCCCAAGAAGGCTTCCATAAAATGAAATGAGATCTTAAAGATCAGCTGGTATGATGGGTACTGAGGGCACCTATTGGTGCTCTATGGAGCACTGGGTGTGGAACATGGGCAATGAATCTTGGAACACTGAAAAAATAAAATAAATTTAAAGTAAAAAAAAAATCAGCTGGTATGATGGGTGCTTTTTCAAACTATAGGTCATGATCAACATGACTCTGTGTGTGTTAGGGCTGGATTACAAAGCAAAATGTTTATTCTTATGAGATGTGTAGTTTAAAAAAAAGTATTTGAACAAGTTTCCTGGTACAACCCCTTCATTTTATAAATGGATTCCCTGCAAGCCGGGAAGAAGACATAACCTGTCCAATGTGAGAGAACTGGGTAAATTCAGGAGGAACAGACCCAGCCTCTAAGAACGGCCCCATGCTGCGTCTGTCAAATTACCTCTATAAAAATCTGCTAAATCACTCAGGGTGCATAGGCACCCTAATCCAAAGGACCTCTGGTCATAGTCTGAAGTTGTCTTCTCCCTACCCACTTGCCCATAGGAATCCCCATAGCCTAAGCTGCAAGTGACCAGGGTCTCAGCTTCTTTTAGGAGAGGATTTTGAAGGAGTATCAATTCTTTTGGATCCATGGACAACATTTCCCAGCAGAGAAGAGCAACCAGTAAATGTACAAACTGAGATCCAGCTCACACCCCACCACCTCCAGGGTAGAGTATGTATTTGCTCCAATAAAAGATTTTACCTTCATTTGTGTCAACTGTGCCTATAAATAACAGACTTCATCTGAATTCCACAGCTCCCTCTGAATTCCGCCCTACTGAGTTTAACAGGACCAACATAAGATCCTATAACCATTGTCAAGGACTGAAAATTATGATCAATACACAAGCTTGCAACCAAACCAACATTGAGTTAGCCTTCACAACTATGTGGAAAGGAAAAAGCTGTTGCACTGACTTGCCAACCCTTCCCAGAGAAAAAGAAGGTGTCCTCATGGTCACCTGATAGAAACCATGATGAGACTTACACATGGCAGACACAGCCCCAGGCTGTTCCGTCCCACCTGCTGCCCACCTGCTGATCCCAGGCAGAAATAGGATGCCTTAGCGCAGAAATTTCTGACCACAGATCCCCAATATCCAGCAGTTCCACACCTATGCAGAGTTAATAAAAGCAAAGGCAAAAAGTCTAGGAAATCTTGACCCATAAGATTCCCTCCCCACTTACCATGAAAGTATCCTCATTTGGGCCATAACCCCAGAATCGCAAGTGCTTCTAACTGAACAGGAAGGGACAATTATCTGAGGCAGTGGGGCCTCTTTAAGGTTAACTTTATTCAAGACAGAAGAGTCAAACAGTAACATTCAATCACTGGGTGAGGACACTTATTTAGATAGAGATAATATTCCCTAAGGAAAAAAAGAAAAATGAAACTCTAGTTTCTCCATATATTTATATGTCTGAACAAAGCCATGAGAAGAAACTTGCAAGAGATGTAAGAAATTGGAGCTTTCAAACATGCTGTTTCCACCTTATCATTCTTATCTGCTATAAAAAAAATACAAACAGCTGCATTTAAAGATAAGGTGTTGTGTATGTTGCCCAGATGTCTCTGAAATCCTTCCCTGTTGAACTTATCTCCCCTCAACTAAAGACACTTCTAATCTTTTCTAATGGCTTAATCAAATGAAATAAATGGCCTGGCATAGTATCTTCTTTAAAACTTATACTATGAGTTGTGTGAACATGTATGCACACCACGCACACATGATACACAATAGCAGGGATATTTTTAAATACTGTTCAAGGAAAAGCAAGTACCAGCCCCGAAGTGTTATTCACATAATATATTTTCTCAAAGACAAGAAGCTGCAAAATAAGTTAAGATTTCCAATCTTTTCTTTTTTTTTTCCTAATCTTCAAAATTCTCTTTTTCACAGAAGGTGACAATTCCTTTCATTCATTACTCCAAACATTTATTCCCTTCCTACTGGGTGTCTGGCAGTGTGCTAAGAATGGAGTAGAGAAAATAAATAGGAAAAGGATATGAAGAGGAAATTGGAGAATGGTGTGAGAGATAAAAGATGGAAAGTTGTAAAGAAGGGTTGTATAAAGGGTGAGGAAAGAGAATAAAGAAAGAATATTGACTATCTGTCCAGTTGAGGTCCCGGCCCCTAGTAGCATCCCCAGACACAGAAGGTCAGAGTGCAGAGAAAAAATATTCTACACCCAGTTTGTTACCCTTTTGTAAGCTAGTTTCACATTTCTGTTCCACAATTTATCATTCTGGAACACAGAATTGAGAGTCAAAGTGTCATTAGAGAATACATGGCATATATCCATGTTTTATCCCAAGTCTAGGGGCCACCCAAGGGCAGGGTCCGGGTATAACAAGAGTGTCAGAACAGACCCCGCTCCATACATGCACTGAGCATGTTTCCTGTTTGTATTCAACAATTTGTATTTATTGAATAACAAAGTCAAGACGCACAATACCAAATACTATGTCTGTTTTCTCAGCTGAAAAATGAAGGTTTTTAAACCAGGTGACCTGCAAGTTCTTTTCTAGTTCTGACAATCTATGTTGTGAGGCCTAAGCAATTTTCAGATTTCCTTTATCCACACTTTTGGTGGGTGAGGAGACTTAAATGACATGGCATGGCTCTAAAAGGTTTTGCCTGCAACCCTACAACACACTCACAAGGTTCCATAAAGCACACCCTTAAATGAAATGGGTAATCCAGCAAACACAATCCTTTTTTGTTTTTTTAATGCATATGCGGGAAGCATGTGGCTCCTGTCAGGTTCCATATCACACACTAGAAGCAAGGAAGGAAAGTATGGAATAGACTATACTTAGCTTACTGCATCATTCTTATGATGGCATCATTTCATCTCTTAGAACCAATTACAGTTTACAGGCAAAAAGGCAAACAGTGTGTATTACCAGGCAACCCCTTGAGTGGAACTAGGAACCATTAAAAGCCAATGGTGGAAAGAAAAGATACAAGTAAGCATCACAGCAAAGAAAAGAAGGCCCCAGTGGCTGGAGCCAATGGTTTCTATAGGAAACAAAACAAAAATGAACTTTGGAGACCTCATCAAGATAAAAACCTTCTGCACAGCAAAGGAAACAGTCAACAAAACAAAGAGACAACCCATGGAATGGGAGAAAATATTTGCAAATGACAATACACTCAAAGGGCTGATATCCAAGATCTATAAAGAACTTCTCAAACTCAACACCCAAAAAAAACCCCCAAATAATTAAGTTTAAAAATCAGTAGAAGACATGAACAGACACTTCTCCAATGAAGACAAACAAATGGCTAACAGACACATGAAAAAATGTTCATCATCATTAGCCATGAGGGAAATTCAAATCAAAACCACTTTGAGATACCACCTTATACCAGTTAGCATGGAAAAAATTAACAAGGCAAGAAACAACAAATGTTGGAGAGGTTGTGGAGAAAGGGGAACCCTCTTCCACTGTTGGTGGGAATGCAAGTTGGTGCAGCCTCTTTGGAAAACACTGTGGAGGTTTCTCAAAAAATTAAAAATAGAGCTACCCTATGACCCAGCAATTGCACTACTGGGTATTTAGGACACAGATATAGTGAAAAAAAGGCCATATGCACCCCAATGTTCATAGCAGCAATGTCCACAATAGCCAAACTGTAGAAAGACCGAGATGCCCTTCAGTAGACAAATGGATAACGATGTGGTCCATATACACAATGGAATATTACTCAGCCACCAGAAAGGATAAATACCCAACTTTTGCATCTACATGGATGGGACTGGAGGAGATTACACTGAGTGAAATAAGCCAAGCAGAGAAAGTCAATTATCATACAGTTTTACTTAATTGTGGAACATAAGGAATAGCATAGAGGACAATAGGAAAAGAAGGGGAAAATGAAGGAGGGGAAATTGGAGGGGGAGAGGAACCATGAGAGACTGTGGACTCTGAAAAACAAACTGAGGGTTTTAAAAGGGAGGGTGTGGAGGGATGGGTGGGCCTGGTGATGGGTATTAAGGAGAGCACCAATTGCCTGGAGCACTGGGTGTTATATATAAACAATGAATCTTGGAACACTACATCAAAAACTAATGATGTACTGTATGGTGACTATCATCATCATCATCATCATCATCATCATCATCATCAAGAAATCATACCTGGAAGGAGAAAACCAGTGCCTTCAAAGAGGCCTGCCAGACAGGCCCAAAGAGAAATCATCATCGGCATTACTATAGTTACTTACACAAAATCTCAAAGGCACCATCCTCTACTTGCCAAAATGCCCCTCTTTCTAAGCTTATCTAGGTCAACTATGGAGCTCTCGAAAAGCCACTCAGCTTAGAATAAAAATATTCTTCCCTGATGACCATACAAGAAAATAAAATAAATAAGATTATGATAGTAACATTAGATTCCATTAATTTGAAATCCCTTTCCTAGATATGTGTTACTCTCAAGTTTCTTCTGAGTTTCTGTCCCAGAGTAGCCTGAGGCAAGTGGAGCCATCACAAATGAAATAAGGGGTCTACCTAACCCATAAACAAAGAGAGGAGGTTAGAAAGTTCTTTCTTGTGAGTAACAAAAAATTAATAAGAAGGAATCAAAGGGCAGCTGTGGAGTAGAGAAAGTCCTTTTTAAAACATGATTTACTTCTGAAACCAAAATCTTTATTGTATAAGCAGTACATGCAAAACCACGTCCTCTTGAAAGAAAAGTGAGACGGGACTATTCAAGGGAAGGTGCACAGAACACTGGGTTTTTCTTACAGGTTTGTTTCGCAAAGGAAGGCACATGATATCTATAGGACCAAAGAAAACTCAGGAAGAGGAGCTGTCATGGGAATCCCTGTGGACATAACCAGAGTCATGACTAAAGGTCCTGGCACACTTGGACACGAACCACCCTTCCATGCATCAGGCAGCAGCCAAGTCCCTGAAGGTAAAGGACTAGACTGTCCATAGGTATTGAGGCTATGTGATGAGAACAGAGTTTCATGATACAATTGCCCCTAGCTTGTTTTTATGTTTGAAGTTTCTGACAATAAATTTAAATTGAAAAAAATTTTTTAAATATTAAAAGGCTAGGGGCACCTGGGTGGCTCAGTTGGTTAAGCTACTGCCTTCAGCTCAGGTCATGATCCTGGAGTCCCGGGATGGAGTCCCACATCAGGGTCCCAGCTCTGCAGGGAGTCTGCTTCTCCCTCTGACCTTCTCCCCTCTCCTGCTCTCTCTCTCTCTCACTCTCTCCCTCTCGAATAAATAAAATATTTTAAAATATATATTAAAGAACCAGGGACTCCCAGGTGGCTCAGTTGGTTAAGCTTCTTCTGCCTTAGGCTCAGGTCATGATGCCAGAGTCCTGGGATCAAGTCCCACATCCTGCTCCTTGCTCAGCAGGGAGCCTGCTTCTCTCCCTCTCCCTGCTGTTCTGCTGCTTGTGTGTTCTCTTTCTCTCTCTCTCTCTCTCTGACAGATAAATAAAATCTGTGTGTTCTCTCTCTCTCTCTCTCTCTCTCTGACAGATAAATAAAATCTTAAAAAAAAAAAATTAAAGGGCCAAAAATTTCCCCACTTCCCTCTTGGAGAACATATTGAAGCCAAGTCTGATGTAGACACCCTATGAACCCCTTACCACGGTAACAGGACCAGGGGCAGCAAGTGTGTCTGAGAAGGAGCAAGCAGAATTGCTCCCTTGAGTATCTCATGTAAAGTTCCCAAGTCTCCAGGAAAGAAAAGAGGTCATGGAGAGGTGGAATGGACACGTGCTGATCTGCAAGGAAGAGAAGAGAAAGCGGAGTTGTCAAGAGAAGAACAGAAATCCCCGCACGCAAAGGAGACCGGAATCCTCAAAGGCAGGCCAGGTTCACTGGCTTGTGCCCCACCGTGTCAGGAGGAGGAGCTGTGACCTTGAGGCCCCACAGTGTATTCCTTTAGGCATTCTTATCTCTGCCCTCTCCCCTCTTGTTTAGCGGGATTTCAGATCTTTGCAAACAAAAGAAGCCTGGATCTATGACCAGGAGGGGAGGATAAAGAACTAATCTAGTGACCCAAGAGTATCGGAGATGGAGAAATCAGCACCTAAAAGCAGGGCTGTTGGCTCCCCCAGAGGCCTGCTGGGAGCCGGGACTGGAGGAGAAGGAAATGGAGAAAATGAGAATGACAGGCTCTCAGCATCCCTTCTTCCCAACAGAAACACTCCGGCACAGCCACACCTCTCACTGTTTTCAAGCCTCACAATTTCTGGGCAGAACTTAACAAGGGAAATTTATACAGCAAATGAAAACAAAAAAGCTAGTCATGTTTTCCCATTTACCTTTTTTGACCCAGTTTTATTCAGAAAAAAATGGACATACGTTTCTGTGTAAGTTTAAGGCCTCCAGATGATAGTGTGTTTTACCTACATTGTGTAATGATAACCTCAATAGGGTCCGCTAACAGCCACCTTCTCCATTTATTTATTTATTTTGGCACACATAACGTTTTTTATTTTAAAGGTAAGTTAATGAAAATATAAGTCGTTCCACAGTTTAGTTACTAATATATTACTGACATCTTTCTAGGTGAATATATATGTATCTCACTCATTTTTAAATGGCTCTATCATCTTTCATGTAACTGATATACCTTAATAGACTCAAGCATTTACTTAAACGTTAGGTATTATACCAGAAGTCCCATAATATGTCCCCTCAGGCCACCTCTGATTTCAGCTGCACTTGAAGTGGATGATTCCATGCAAATGCAGAATCAGCTTAAGCTGATTGCACATTTGTTGTCGTTTTTTAACTGTTGGTGGCATTATTGGGATGTTTGGATAGAATAGACTCCTCCCTTCCACAGTTGTTCACACATCCTTTCTAATGCTTTGTTATTGTATCTCTGGCACTCCGTTGACCTCCTCCTCAGTTACTGTGTGGTTCACCCACATATGACTGCTTAACTACAAAAGGGCCACTCAAGG
Organism: Spilogale gracilis; assembly: GCA_004023965.1. Classification (NCBI taxonomy): domain Eukaryota; kingdom Metazoa; phylum Chordata; class Mammalia; order Carnivora; family Mephitidae; genus Spilogale; species Spilogale gracilis. Next base: position 655,550 of record PITA01000002.1, read on the forward strand.
ACTGGGACTATCTCCTCTATCTATCTCACTCTGTTTCTATCCTAGTCCTCAAGTCACAGCAGGTGCTTAATAAACAGTTCTCCATTTATTTTTAGAGGGAAAAAAAATAGATTTCCTGTGGTAAAGGGAAGGGAGGGTAACAACAAGAAAGATCTTAAAGTTTTCTTCCCTCTGTGCTGCGTTGGACCGTCTGGTTTCTACAGAGAAGGAGCCTGCACATTTCAAAGTCACTTTAGAGCTTGCAAAGTAAACACGCATTCCAAGTTACTCCTTTTTGCTAATAAAGGAGATTTCTCTTTCCTGCCTAAAGGTCATTTATACCCTTGATATTCTGAGAACAAGTAGCCAGTGACCAAGTGGGGACATTACGGTGAGGTTTTATAAAAAGGCAAATATTGCTCCTACTATCACACCAGATCTATAACATCAGACAATGTTTCATTAGCTAACAAGACATTTGCTTCCAATGAATGAAAACTATAAAAACAGAGTTGCTATATTTTAAAAAGTAATGAATGTAATTTTTTCTCTATTTTATGTTGCTATAAAAAAGGGCCTTAAGTGTACTTCTCATCTGCTCCTCTTCTTTAACTACCATAATTTATGCAGATAAATGTTGGACGAATTGCATCAAGAACACTATTCAGATTGCTACCCATAAAAGTACTTAGCTATCATTTTCTTTTCCTCCTATTTATATGTCTTTGTATTACAAAAATTAAGTTACCAACATTAAAAATGATCTATTATCACCAAAAGTACTGAGGCATAACACTGAATAATAAATGATTAGTCTTTGAAGGTTAAGACCAAGTTTAACAGACAGCAAAGCTTTTGTTACGGTGGACTCTTTGCAAACTGCCGTTGATGGAGGAAGTTTACAAGTGACAAAAACTGACACCCTGCTAATGCTCTCAGCCTACAGATTTACTGCAAAACTCTAAAGTACTGTCAAGGGCAGATCAATGTTTGTGATAATTCACAAAATAATTTGGCTTTACATAATAGGCATAACGTTATGTGACTCAGAAAGGCAACCCTTGGTGTGTAAAAGCAAACATGGGGAGGTGGCTCGTGGCCTCTCCACCCTTCCCATCAGGGGCTCAGGGTGAAGGAGGAGAACAGGCTCCATCAAGGGGATTCTCACCATTCCCATTTCCTTATCCACCTACCTCAAAGAACTCCATAGGGAAAAAGATCCGCCCTCTGAGAAAGCACTGCTCCATCCCTCCTTGTTTCCAAGTACAGACCCCAACACTAAAATGTGACAGAGTGAGAATAAAGCCATACGTTCGGAAATGGGAGTGATATCAGTCCATATATGAAAGGACCTGCCAAACCAAAGATGTGGGGATCCCAAATGCTGCATACTGACCTGAAAAGGTGGAGCAGAGAAGGCTAGTAGTTGACAGCATACTACTTGTCAACCTTTTACACCAAAATGGAAGTCCCTCAGAATTAATACATTGTTTAAGCCCTTTTGTGCCTTAAGAGATATTTACAAACTTGACCCACAATTTAATCCTAACCATAGGATGGCCAAGAAGGAATCTACTAGACTCTAATACCATGAGGGCAGGGAGCAGAACACTTGGCATATAATAGATGCATTTTACCTATGCGTTGACTAAATTAGCAAAGCAGCAATTTCCAACTGATTTATTCACAGGAGTTCCCACACTCCTACTATCCCAATCTTCATGCTAGAACACTTTAAAAAAACTTGAGGTAATCTAGTTTATTAACTATGTATTCTTAGACCACTGGTTAAAAGTTCATACTTAAATGAAGTTTAGAACAAAGGTTCCTATTCCTTTCAGTAATTCATTCATGGGGGGGAAAAAGCCCTGAATTCATGGTATTTGCATCTGGGAACTAATCTAAGAATAGCAATAGAAATCACTGACCCGATCAATAAATACATACTGGTGGCCTGCAAAGGACTGGCACACCCGGGGCGTCCATGCCTGTCCACCGCCACTTCTTATGCTTGTGATCATCAGAGACACTGATGATTAATTAGAGCACACTCTCAAGGAGGCAAGACTGAGGATCCTCAACACAAGCATCCCAGGCCGCCGCATCCACGGAATCAGAGCCTGTGAACAAGATGGTGTACGTTTACCGAGTTACAACGCAAAGTGGAAAAAGCTTGAGATGGAGATCCAGCCCACAGTAGGCTTCCAGTCTACTTGAGGAAAAGAACCTTTCGCAAAAAAATAGTAATGTAGCCTGATACAAGCCGTTGCAGGGGTTTACTGCAAAATAATTCAGACAAGAACGGTCAGATCACAGGTAGGGGTGGAACCGCCAATATGCTATTCCAGTTTCAGATTTGCAGCCCTTCTTTTTCTTTTTTTTTAAGATTTTATTTATTTGACAGAGAGAAACACAGCTAGAGAGGGAACACAAGCAGGGGGAGTGAGAGAGGCAGACGCAGGATTCTTACTGAGCAGGGAGCCTGATGCGGGGCTCGATCCAGGGACTCCGGGACCATGACCTGAGCGGAAGGCAGACGCCCAGCGACTGAGCCACCCAGGTGCCACCCTCTTGGCCTCATTTTGACACAGTTGCTGCTAGAGCCCCAGGAGAGGCTCTCCAAGTGTTGTATGTAATTTCTATTTTATAATTAACAAAGGGAATGGAGGGGACAGGTGGTGGGATCAGTGGTATAGTTTTTAAGGGGCCAAGGATGGGCTTTCTTCTCAGTTATCTACTCAGAACAACCTGCCCCAAGTTAGCATTAATGGCAAAAGAAAAGCCTTGCTTTAAAAACTGAGCAGGAAAGACATGCTAATTATAAATAGAAGTAGTAAGTTTCTTCATCTGTTGTTAAAATAAGGAATTTGTACCATCTCTCTTGCTCTCTGATTCTAAGCAATACAGGCTTTAAAGCTCCGTTAACCACAGTTAAGGTCCTGCCCGACGAAAAAGGCAGTCCATCAGGAGACCTTCACTTAAGTTAAAACCAAACTCCACTCAGTAAAAGGATGCATTCAGTGTAATCTATATTCTTAAAAGTTCATTCTTAGTGGTGTTATAAAATCATTAGCTAAGGGCAAATAATTTACTAAATATACAACAGGAGTAAGGAAAATAGGGACATAATAAATATTGCATTAATCCAAAATGTTTATTCTACTAGAAGTTATATGTATTACATTATATAGCACGAAACTAATACAACATTCACTTCCCAGTTCTAGGCTTCCTGGAGAGGGAGGCTGTACAGATTTTCACATCCATGCCACTTGTCCTCCTCTTCCTCCTCCCAGCCACCTTCCAGAAAAGAGGCCATTTACTGCATTTAACATCTTGTAACTGATTGAGCAAACCAGTACTTACTTCTCAAGCGAGAACCTGTGGATATGTCCTTGGGAATCTACAGACATGAGAAATTTATATATCTAGGTTTAGGTCTTAATGCTAAGCCTAAAAAGTAAGCCAGTCATTATTTGGTTTAATTAAAAGTAGAGGGAAAGAGAGGGGCTTGGATTCAGAGATGCTAAGAGCTCTTCGGGCTCTGACCTTTTGGGATTTCACTGCACAGCCCCACTCCCGAGGGTGGGACAAACGGGTGGCAACAAGTAATGTGTCCGGACTACTTCAGTTCACTAGAGTGATCACAACGGTCCCACCAATAATAATCAGAAATGCCCCTAACTGGAGCCGCTCTATGTAAGATTTAAAAAAAAATAATAATAATGTGATTTCACTGCTGTACATACATAAATAAGTCTGGATCATCTGCCTTAAAAAAAAAAAAAGTAACACGGAGTACTGTTACGCAATCCTGGTGCCTGTTTTTGCACCTGTCTTATTCTTAACGTGCTCATCAGCATGTTGGCCTAATTGCATCAAAAAAACACAACAAGCTACCAGAACGCCAAACTCTTACTGGTTTCCTTATAGCTGGTAACTTCTCTCTAGCCCTGAAAATTCACAGTTGCAAGTTTTTGTTTTTTTTACATTTGCATTAGGTTTTAGTTTTCTCAACCTACTAAGTAAATTGTGACTGAATTGATGTGACACCAAGAAAACAATAATCAAAGCAACGATGTACCACAGGTCTATCATCTCCTGTTTGAAATCTTTCTGGATTTTATATATTTACATATACACTGTATATATTATATACACATACACATTCCCACAACACAAAGATAAATATCTGTATAGGTATGTATACACACATAAATTCAGTTTTTCAAAATGTAGGACTGTAATATAGTTTCTATGCTATTTCTGAGCTAACAATCCCAGAAAGTGTTCACGTTTCTAAAGTGAAAGATAGGGATATTCATACTATAAAAAAATTTCAAGTAATATAAAATCAGGACTATCATACAAACTTAAAATGAACACAGGTAAATTATTTAACAAAATTCATTAATGAATCAACCAGTAAGATGTACCAATTCAAAGGAGAATTCCAAGTACCACATGTATTCAAATAATCAGGAACGCTAAAACGATTTTACAAATAGATAGAAAACTGGTAACCTCAGGGAAATAAACAGTTGCACAATACCGGACAGTTCATTTGCATTTCTATGGGAAGGAATTATTTGTATTGTTATCGGTTTCTCACAACTTATTTTACAAAATAACTCAGAGACAATAACAACAGGCATAGATAATCCAGAAAGATGCCTTAGACAAAACACCCAAGAATTTTTGTTGCCCCAATCTTTCAGTTTTTCCTAACATTACTAAGTGAGATACAGAAAAATTATAGTTTCACATTATTTCAGGTCAGACTTAGTTTCAAGCTGGTCCACCATAAATTTATTTTTAAACCTTCATTTCATGTTGGGATTCTTGTCAATTCCTCATGAAGATCGAATGGTCTCTTACTCCTTTAACCACAGTACCTTATGATGGTTCCAATAAGAAGAACTGGCGTATAGTGCGGGCAAATGTTAACAAATGAGGACAACACCTCCTGTCGATGTCACGGCACGTTAGAATGGAAAGAACATTACTCAACTCAGACAAGTCACCTATCCTCTCTAGGCCTTGGTCTCCCCATCTGTAAATAGATCTCAACAGTCCTTTCCTATTCTAAAAGGTCAGCATTCTACCAGAAAACAGACACCTTAGGGACCATGACTCAAGAAGAAACTATTCTACTAAGTGTCAGATAAAGAAGCTTCAGTTTCCTCTCTTTAGTCAAATCCCAATGCAAAGACCCATTCTTCTATGGAGATTTTTTTTTTTAATGAAGTCCCAATATATGTTCAACTCCAGCTCTAATAAACAGTACTTAGGTGACCCTAAGCAAGTTACTAAACCTCTTGAAGCCTCAATTTCCATGTCTGGAAATTGGAAATAACACTTAAGTCGCAAAGAGCTGCTGGGTCTCGCTCCCCGTATTTTCTCTTCTAGTGGTTCCATTTTCACATTTCCCCTCAAGACTACTATATACAGTAGACACTCTTAAAAATTTATTGTTGAGGGATGCCTCGATGACACAGTCAGTTAAGCATCCAACTCTTGACTTCAGCTCAGGTCATAATTTCAGGGTCCTGGGATCAAGCACTATATCAGGCTCCATACTCCAAGTGGGAGTCTGCTTGAGATTCTCTCTCTCCCTACCTCCCTCTCCCTCTGTCCCATCCATACACTCTCTAAAATAAGCAAATCTAAATATACACACACACACACACATATATATATATATATATATAGTTGAATATGCTTTTTTCCCAAATATTCAGGTACATATTCAGTATGTATATCCCATTTCCCCATAATCAAGTACCGTGCCTTCAACTTTGTTTCACCTTGCCATAGCGTTTCAGGTATTTTTGCCTTTTCACATTCCTTTACCCAGAAAGAATCTCCCTGTCCCTTTCTTTTCCTAGTTTCTCTAATGTGTCCTCCAAATCCCAGCTGAGGAATTCCTTCCCCCATGCATCTCTCCCTGGTGCCCTCAAATTGGGTTATTGTCCTTAGTGGATCTCTTATAAGCCCCCTATAGCCCTTCCTTCCCAACCTCTCCTCCCACATCATAGACAGTATGACCTAAGTCCCAAACCACCAGGCTGTCAGAACATGAGTTCCTCCAGGCAAGTCAGAATACCACCCAAGTTTGTATTCCTAGTGCCAAGCCTAGTGCCTGCCATAGAGTTGGTGCTCAACGTTAATTCTTGCAGACCTGAATTCAATTCCCTCTAGCACCTAATACAGGAATTTGTCAATTATAAATGAATAAATGATGCTACCATGTCCTATACAAAGAATTTTCTGTCACTTGGGGTTTGTCAATGTCAGGATAGGAAGGGGAGGTAGCACATGGTTTTGGACTCCAGTGCGAAGGCTGGTAGAAAGAGGGGACACATAGGATCCAACGAGCTCATGGGCAGAACACGAGTCAGTGGTCTAGACTAAGCACAGAAACAGCTACATTAGCTAGAGTGGAGGCTGGACTAAGTCCCAGAGATTTGACCAAAGTATATTTTATGAATTATTAGACCCATAGGAAGGTCCCTGATTTAAAAAAAATTCATAGGAATACATCAGTGGATGAGACCATATACCCTCCTCTTACATACATATACATGTGCACCTGAGTATATTCTGTAGTTAAGAAAAATATTGAACTTTGTTCTGCTTGGAGCTTCCACAACAGTCCTCACCACAGAATCCATCCTTCTTATAGTACCTATCGCACCATGCTGTTAGAACCATGGTTCAGAAATGAGTTGGACCACAAAGACAACACAGCTACCAAAGCTCAGCCAAGCACTGAACGGCAGACTGAGCCAACAGGCAAGAACCAGGCCGAGAAAGTCAGAGACAGGACAAGATGGGCAAAACCCAGTCCAAAGCAGTTAAACTGGTATCCTAGAGAACCCTTCTCCATAGACTGTGGGTATCTCGAGTAGAGGCCCTGCGTAGGTTATCTTTGTCTTCAGGACTTGAACAAGGTAGCCGGAAGGGATATGGTTCCAGAGACGTACAGCAGCTAGAGCATGAGAAGGGCCAAGCTGAGCAGCAGACCTAAGGTTCTCAACCCTGGATGAACTATTGACAATTACCTCCAGGTAACAATTACCTGGAGGGCTACTTTAGAGACTTCAAATTTCCTAGGCTCCCACCACAGATCAACAACATTAGATAATGATAATGAAGAAACCCCTCTTTGCTAGACAGGGGGCTTTAGTAAGCTTCCTAGATCATCCTCTCCCATCAGAGCAAATCTGGCGTCCACTAATGGAAGCAGCAGAGCCCTGGACCAAAGAGAGCCGAGTCCCGGTGAGGACTCAGCACGCCCCTACCCCTGTCCCAAGAGTTCTCGATGAAAAGTGCCACACGTTCCCCCACAAGTGCCACTCTAGATTTTCCTTAAAAATAGCCTGGCTTCCTTGGAGGGGTCAGATCTATGGCCTTCAGAGAGAAAAGCATAAACACAACTCTCGCCAAACCAGCCTCTCAACACTTAAATCAGCTTGCGCTCAAGTCCGTACAAAGTTCCAAGAACAAGGAGAGTCTTCTATAAAGGGTTTAACAGCGGACCATGGTTACGCAAGGCGCCCAGATCTAGTTCTCAGAACGCTTCATGTCTAGAAGTTCTAATTAATTATTACTTTACTGAACGAAAGTGAATTATGTACTTCTGTCATTTCGGCCAGAATCTTCTCCAGGCTGCCAAAAACACAAGCATTCCCAAATACCAGAACTATGTAGGAAGGCTACAGAACGTCCTCACCGGACACAAGACAGAATTTTCACTTCATAAATCAACCAGAAACTCTGAAAAGGCAGCCAGTTGAAAAGACAAGCTACACTGATGAAATATTTTCTTAACTCACCTCATTCGGGGTAATTGATTTTTTTTTTTTTTACTTCACGAACAAGTAATTTTTAATATAAATAATAAAGTCAGTTAACCGTGTACTCTTATTGCATGTGGAATGACAAAGTTTTTATCTGAATTAATTAGGTGATTTTTCACTAATACAGATTTGTTGCTTTTACTTAAGACTTTGTTTTTAAATCAAAACCCCTTCTCGCCCTGACCCTCTCACCCCATCCTTAGCTGAAATGGAAAGCAACAAAAGTTAGTTAAAATGTGTTTCCATGTGTTTCTTTCCAAATGATTACAATGGCAAAACCCCTAGCTTCAGTACAGAACTTACCCAGCTTCCCTCTGATCATGTAGTATGCAAATCCCAGGCCCTATTTAGAATGTGTTTCGGGGTGCTTGGGTGGCCCAGTCATTTAATCATCTGCCTTCAGCTCAGGCTGAGGTCCCAGGGTCTTGGGATGGACTCCTACATCGGGCTCCCTGCTCGCTGGGGAGTCTGGTTCTCCCCCTCGCTCTGCCGCTCCCCACCCCCCACCACCCCCAACCTTGTTCATGCTTTATCTCTTTCAAATAAATAAATACAATCCTTTAAAAAAATTTTTTTTCAAATTTATTTCATCCCTGTGTCATCACTGCCGGGAGCATCCACCAAAATTCTAACACGCACACTACTGCCATACAACTTTGCATATCATAGCTCAGGCTTTTAAAAGTAAAAATAATGACAGTGGGTAGAAACTCAAGTTGTTTGACAGAGAGGCTAAATTCCTCCCCTTTGAGAAGAGCATCCAACCTGGAAAAAAAGAAGAAACCCCCAGTTTACACCCCCCCCATTTCTTATCTCTAGGCTTCCCATCCTAATCAGGAGGCAGAAAGAACAGAGCTGGTAAGGGGGCAGGGGACAAAATTACTTGCACATCCTGTAATTTGTCTGGTGTATTGGAACTGAGGAGCAGGATCATGAAACCCACACTACAATCTTTTTTTATTTTATCATCATTACTTCAGAGCCCTTCTTTTTTTCTGGAGTAAAATGTTTTCAGCCGTTTTGAGTGATTTTTTTTTTTTTAAGTTCAATGAAAAAGTCAAAAGTCCCCCATTTCATCCTCCATGTGAAAGGCCAATCTTTCTATCACGTGTCTCCTTTGCCCAGAGAAGGGTACCACATGCACACACGTCTGGGTCACTTCTGCGAAGATTCTGTTTCCACGCTCCAAAATCTTACTGGTCTAACCGAAGAAGGAACAAAACACAAATCCGTGCCATCCTCCTCAAGGTTAGCCTCCCTCATGCTATCCTCAGGCTTGCAGGGAGGACCTTCGCTGTCCTCACTTGTGTGACTTCTTTCTCCTCAAAGTGTGGTCCATGGATCAGCGGCATTGGGGTCAAACGGGAGCGTGTTAGGAGGCGCAGGCTTCGGTTGCAGCCAGACCTCCTGAATCAGGGATCCACCCTTTAGCAGGGTCCCCAACAGAGGCACACGCATCGCACAACGTGAGAAGCACGGATCTGGTACAAAACAACAACAACAACAACAACAAAACCTCCCACTCAAGGTACGGATTATCTTCTCCCAGAAGTTCACTCTGCTTCTGCTCAGCTCCTTGCAGAGTCTAGGTGGGCAGGACTGTAAAACCCTAGCAGAGGCCTTGATGGTTTTCGGCAGAGTAAAGCAGTCATTCCTCACACCAGGCGGCAAGGGAGGAAAGCGGGGAGAAGCACCGAGAGGGGTGGCGGCAGGGGCGGCCTCCCCCAGCCCGTGTGTCTCAACACAGCGGAGTCATTAATTAAGCTGCTGCGGCTGCTGGCGAAGCAGTCACTCTGGCGTCCCCTGTCTGCTTGGGACCGGCGTGAGGTGTGAGAATCTGGGTAGCCTTCTCCTCGGCTCTGCCCCGCTGGCGTTGATTGTGTATGATTAATGATTTAAAGGAATAAAAAGAGAAAGGTCAACTTCTGAGTTCAAGACAGAGCAGCTACATAGGGAGTAATTAAGATACTTGTGTAAGCATGATTAATAAGCACAAACTGGCACTCTGGGCAGTAAACAAGACACAAGCAGATGGTTAGCATGGAAGGGTTTTTTTTTTCCCCCCTTTCCTAAAAGCAATTTTTCAGCAGCTTGAAACTTGGCTTGTGAATTCTTTTCCTCCCCCGACCAAGTCTCAAAAAACTCATTATCTCCACATCTTTAAAAAACAAACAAAACAAAACAAGACCAAAAAAATCATGGTGAACCCCTTTCAATGCTCACTCATTCTCTCTTTCAAAAAAAGATGCCTTATTGTTTTATTTTATTTTCACAGATAACTAGAGTTTGCTTGCAAAATGGATGCAACTCATCTTTGTTTCTCGCTGCCTTTTATGTCAGGCATCCCATGCATTGCCAAGCCTGACAAGGTGGTTCGCTGTGGAGGCTTTTAACTCCCACCCACCGCTTCTCCCCCCCCGTCCTGTGACGGGCAGAACAGAGGTATCGACGGTGGCATTTCTCGAGGGTGCTGGCAGGCAGGTGTCAGAGCCGTCCGGTAGGCGCCCCTCACGAACACTAATCAGCCCTGGTGTTCTTTTACAATCCATATCTAATTCACAAGTTTCATTCTTTCTGAAAAACAATTACTAGGTTTTGAAGTTCATTGTGCATTTACTCAACTGTCTCTTCACATTAACGTAAAGTGGGAACAAGAGAAAATAGAGTCAGCAGGGAAGGGACATCAAAAGATGTTAAGAGTGGATGAAGGCTTTATTTTAAGAGTAATATAATTACAGATGTGTGCAATATTTTACAATAAATGAAACACAAAAGGTGTATTCCTGTACTTTCAAGATTGTGTCTGCGTGTGTGTGTGTCTGTGTGCATGTGTGAAGAGGCAAAGAGACAGACAAAGAGACATGGGAGAGAGACACTCAGATGTACACATTCTTGTGGGAATGGGAAGAGTATAAGAGAGACAGATCATTTAGGACTTGGGAAAGCAAAGATTCTCCCAAGATCAGAAGAGTAAGGTATGTACCTCAAGTAGCAAAGAGAAAAAAAATAATAATATATCAGTGACAGAGCAGGCAGACTTAGTGAGGGAAGGAAAGCAAAGGGAAGGACAGAGAGAAAAAGAAATAGAGAAAGCAGCAAGGAGGGAACGAAGGGCAAAGAGAAAAAGAGAAATGGAAAGCTGGCTCTTAAGCCAAAATCACAAAGGGAATTGGCATACTTGATGAAGAAAGCACCATCGACCTGGAGTCCTTCTCCCCAATTCCTGTTCTTGAACTTCCTAAAGCCCACGATGAGTTCCTAGCCCACTGTCACCCAACTGTGCGGATGACAGGCCCTTGATAGACACAGAAATGCAGTTGGTACAGCAAGCTGCCGCGCATCCCCTCAGGCCAGCCTCGGTGCAGAGACCAGATCTGTGCTCCCCACTCCCCAGCCAGTGCGACGGGCCCCCCGCCTCCCCTCCTGTTCCCAGGACCAGTCTTGTCGAGCTTGTCCATCCAATGAGAGACAACAACCCTGGTCCCAAACTCGAGTCCGCATCACTCAGTTTCTATGTTCCCAGGACTAGAAGCCACCACAGGAGGTGGCCCCTAAACCTGGGCCAGCAAAGGGCCTCAAACAAGTGGCCCACCGGACTCTCTTCTTCCTCACCACAAAACCAAACAAACAAAAAACCACAAAAACAAAACAAAACACAACACAACACACACACACACACACACACACACACACACACACACACACACACACATACCCCAAGCTTCCCCCAAAAGAAAATTGTAATATGTTATCACCATGAGGCTTGGTCTCATACCTCAAGCCTTTTATTTTCTGTTTTTTACTAAACACCCTAGTAATTCTTAAATCAGCACTTTTCGAAGGTGTTAGAAAAATAACTGAAAATGTTTGGAATACTCTCTACTACTCACAGTAGAATGCACTTCTCTGTAGAAAGTTCCAGTACCTCTAAGATGCTAATGTGCTTTGTGAATTGTCCATAGGGGCATGAAGCACATTATTTCCCAAACTGACATGACTTTAAAAGCTGCCTCTCGGGGCGTGGGTGGCTCAGTTGGTTGGTCGACTGCCTTCGGCTCAGGTCATGGTCCCGAGACCTGGGATCGAGCCCCACATCGGGCTCCCTGCCCAGCGGGAAGCCTGCTTCTCCCTTTCTCACTCCCCTTGCTTATGTTCCCCTTCTCGCTGTGTTTCTGTCAGGTAAATAAATAAAATCTTTAAAAAAAAAAAAAGCTGCCTCTCTCCCCAAGACCTGGGTTCCATGGCACATTCTTTGAGAAACACAGTTCTCCATTTGAAACATTATTTGCTGTTTCGGAGTAGTAACTAATTTAGCCTCTGCCTTTTCTTTCTCTAGCCTGAACATACCAACCCTCCAAGATTTTTCCTTTCAGAGATCTATTTTCTACCCCTTGAATCATTTTTCCACCAGCCTGCCCCACCTCCCATTTTTTTCCACATTCCCTTTGAACTCTGGTAAGCAGCTCCAGAGCTCTAACAAGGATCTCATTCATGCAGCATGGAGTGAAGACTGAGCACGACCCACTCCCTTTAATGCAGCTCCAGGTTGTACTGGAGTCTTGCCTGGTCATCCCCACATTATCTGCAAGTGCAAGCTGAGGTCTCTCTCCAAATAATTCACATCCATAATTTTATTTGTTCCAAAGTTATTTAGAAGTGTCTGGAATCAGTACAAAAATGTCTCAACACTGCAGAGACGGAGAGAAGGAGAAGAAAGGAAAGGCTCACATTTGGCAGGGTCCACAGTCCCAGCTCACATATACTCCTCCCAGGATGTACTGTTTAGAAAAAAAGGCTTACATAAACCACGGCCAAGTACAGACATCCATGTTCTCCACAGCCCAAGTGAAAGACAGTAAGAATAAAATAAAAAACGTATTTTTTAATTAGGATCCATCTTTAGTCTAAGATTCATTACCTTGCACCTAACTTGCTTAAAGAGGCTCCCCAGTCTGCTTTCCTAATTCCCATTTCTCACCCAGAACTAAATTTGAATGCATGTCAAACCCTACTTCTACTATGCCCCTCCTCTACTCAACCACACATTTCACCTTCCCCACAATCCTAAGACACACGTATTATTATTATCCCCATTATACAAATGAGAAAGCTGAAAAAGAGGTCAACTCCCCAAGATCACACAGCTAGAAAGTGGAGGAGCCAGGATTTGAACACTGAGCCCTCTGGTTCCAGGGTCAGTGCTTACCTGGCTGCCATGGCTCTCTATTCCCTAGCCCTCCCCCTCAGCTGCTCAAAGCTTCCCACTGTCCCAGCAACCTCCCCAACTTCCATTCTCTTATCTTCCCAGGATTTGTTCACATGCCACTATGTCTAAGATCTTGCCAACCATTCCTTTTTTTTTTTTTTTTTTAAGATTTATTTGAGAGAGAGTGTGAGTGTGCACATGAGCGTGTGCACGTTGCAGGGGAGGGTGCCGATGAGCAAGAGAGGGAATCCCAAGCAGACTCCCTAATGAGTGTGGAGCCCGATGCCAAGCTCCAACTCACTACCCTGAGATCATGACCTGAGTGGAAAATAAGAGTGAGCCACCCAGGCGCCCCCTTTCTGGCCATTCTAAACACCACTGTCCTTTCCTTTGAATTCTCCCAACACATGGCATATCTCACACAGCTTCAGGCTAAAGGACTTTATGGCTTGTATTTTTCATCAGCGATTTTAGTGTAACAGTTACTTAATCTCAACTAGATTAGAAACTCCTTAAGGTTTCAGAGTAGCTGCTCATAGGCTGAATCAAATGGGCATCTTTCTACCACTACTCAAAGTGGCCCTTATTAGGCAAAATCCTTTTCTTGCTACTCAGTACGTGTCTGGTACCAAGGCTGCCTCCAAAATTTTCTCCCATTCTCCTTTCCTCTCAAGCCTAAGCCTCCATTTTATTGTCTCCTGGGCTTGCCCACAAATTGAAATACAACATGATGCTTAATTTTACATCAACCAGTTAAGCTGCTTTAAACACTTCAATATTCCCCAAATGTAGTTAAATATATGAACTTGCACTTAGAGTTGTCAACAACGCCTTGACAATTTGTTTTATAGTTGCATGTTAATCTACAATCTGTTTAATGCAATCCAATACGTTATTCGGGATAGTGATATATAAATTTAAGTCTTAGAGCATGAAATATCATTTAGGATTAAGGCTCTAATCTCTTAACAGAGGAGATGTTCACTCACAAAGGCAAGCAGCAAAGAAGAGCCCCTGCATATAAAAGGCATCATTTCCTGCACCAACGAAACCAGCTGCAGGGAATGACCCACGTGGAAGACAGAAAAAAAGGGAGACAAAAGTAGCCTTCCTTCCCGCTCCAAAGCAAAAAAGTCTTCCACTAAATCAGCCTCACAAAATAGTTAAAAATTCTGACCCAAAACACTGCTGTTGACTCTCTCCCCAAAGTCTTGGGGGAAGGGAACACTAGTAGCAATGGCAGCGGGGACTGACCCATGTAATGCCACCAGATGAAGTAGGTACTCTTCTTCTTCTCACTGTGTCAGTGAAGAAACTGAGGCAGAGCCAGGAAGGGACACTGCTGAAGCCGGCAGTCTGGCATCAGAATCTGGTTTCTTCACCACTCCTACTCTGCCAATCACCCCACACAAAACCTTAGTCATCAGGCTAGCTTCCAAGCCGAAGTCTGGAGACCACTACACGTTCCTCATGATAAAATAATTGTTCAATAAACTCTATGAGCAATTAAAGAAAACAAAAACTAAAAATATAAGATATTCACTGTCCTCAAGAAGTTCACAGGAGAAGAAATGAGGCCAATACTCAAGGGTCAGCAGGAGTTCATTAAAATGGCTCAGTCGTTAAGTATCTGCCTTCGGCTCAGATCATGATCCCAGATGCCCTGGATCAGGCCCTGCAGCAGGCTCCCTGCTCCGCGGGAAGCCTGCTTCTCCCTCTCTCACTCCCCCTGCTTGTGTTCCCTCTCTGGCTGTGTTTCTCTCTATCAAATAAATAAATAAAATCTTTTTTTTTAAAATGCCAACGAGCAATCACTGGATAGGACCCAAGAGGAGAGGAGTTGACTCGGAGGAGGCCAAGATGGAGACAGACCCAGAGATGAGGGCAGGCAAAGAAGGCTCAGCTCCTTACCACATTTGGTCCAAGCACCCCCATTGAAGCCCTACGGAAAGAGCTAGCTTAAGAGTCAGCTACAAAACGTCACTTATCCATATGTGCAACACGCCACGGGCAAACGAAGATGCTGCCGCCCCCCCCCCTTTCAGGAAGGGGACCCAACCACAGCCTGCTCCCTACACACACCACACACAGCCATCTCCTCGGCAAGCATATACTGGTCACCCTGATGGGGCGCATCTTTCCACAGAGCCCAGCCCTGGCAGGAGCTCTGGTCCACTGGGACTAACTCCAACATAAGGACACCATCTTGGATGTTCCTAAAAACCCACAGACACACCCCCCACTCCAGCATGCCTGGAAGGCCTGGGGGACCTCAGACACAGGGGCAGATGGTCTGCACACAGTCAAGTGAGCACTAGGCTGACCTCGCAACACACCCACCAAGAGAACCAACAATCCCACTGGCGTGGTCAGCCTCCAAGAACTGCCCCCCCACACACACAACCTTTATCAACCTCGTGCTTCCCTGTTTGGATGAGATACGTATTTCAGAAACATCAAAGTGCTTAGAAAAGTTTGGTGATAAAATGAATAGGCTGTTTGCTCTCCATATTGACATACCAGATTTCAGACTGTCAAAGTGCTTCTAGTTACAGTAGGAAATGTACCAAGTTAGCTTTGCTGGTTTTGACAACCACAAAAAGAGATTTATCAGTTACCTGTGCCCACTGAAGTGCCGAGGTTTCAAAGTTAAAATGGGTGCTAGCCAACTTCTAATATTATTAATGTTTTCAGCATAACAAAAACAGGTAACTTTTCAGAGAGTTCCCATTGTCCTTCTGAGGAAACATTTTCGGAACTCCACTCCACTTGCCAGAAATATTTGTTACTTTTATGCAATAATTCGAAGTAAGCCCATGAAAACTAGAGCAAAGTTAATTGTACTGTTTAGTTTCTAAAATGAGAGAAGTGTCACATGACTAAAAATAGTGTCATTGTGACTTCAAATCCCTGAGCTGTAAGGATTTCCTTTCATTTCCCTCTCCTGTCTTCTCAAATACATGCTTTTTCCCTCTGGTTTTAATTGCTTCAAATATATGAAATCCCCACTTTTTTTTTCCTGAAAGCTCTTACAAAGCCATTGTCAGATGACTCACTTTGTCACACTTTCTCTTAAGCTGTACTACTCTTCGGAGACACAGGTGTCCAATCTGTGCCCTGCACAAGGCTTGGCTTTTCCTCCTGTGCTCAACTTATCCCAAGACAAGTAGTCACTAGCACATGTTCATATCAGCAAATCTTTCAATGAAAGAATAACGAGAAAGAAAGGAAAGGGAGGGCAAAAGCCAAACAATGAAAGAGTCCAGGTATTAGGGAAAATGCAGATAATTCAGCATTTCCCAATTATAGAGCTGAAAGCTAAATCTGGTTGCCTCTCCTCTTCTGTCTTGAAGTTCCTTGAGTAAAAGTCTCTTAGCGAATTTGAACGCACTCCCAAGTGAGAACCATCGGTGGTTCAGTTGAACTTCCATGCACTGAGTAGAAGGATGAGCAGGACCTCAGGAACCTCCAGGACAACCCCATAAAGATACGTTATCTCCGGGGTACAATTAGGCTCTAGAGGTTGAAAATCTACGTACAGTCACAGAGCTAACAAGCGACAGAGCCAAGAACTGAGCCCTTCTGCCACCTCCTGCTGAAACAAGCTAATCTCGAACTGCCATTGCTACATAGCTAAGAGGACAACCTTGCAACCCAACATCTGCTTCCCAGCTTCACCTTAGCTGCGTCCCTTAGCCAAAGAACGAGGACCCATTCCGACAATGCCTATCACAAAGGGCGGTCGCTGACTCCTACTGTGACGGGCCGCCTTAGGAAGCTGAGGTCCCTAGGAAAGCCAGCCTAGGGACCTTATTAAGCAAATCCTGGACAACTACAAACTGCTTAGCAGACTCAGTCCGAGAGCTGTGGACAAAAGAGTGTATTCAGCAGACACCAAAAATTCAGAAAGGAATGCTAGTGGCATTTTCTACAACAATGTTTACATTTTAAGCTTGATGTTCTGGGACGCTGATGCCCACACGTAAGATACTGGGCTCAAGATGCAAGGAGTACAGTCTCACACACGAGCATAAAGTATTTGGAGTTATGAACAAAAACTAAATAAAACTAGACCCTAGACCCTAAAAGGTTAGCGATGACCTTGTAGTAAGACATAATCATGTCTGAATGGCCCCGTAGTAAAGTGTATGTGCCCGTGTCTGTCTCTCTCCTGGTGCTGGCACATGCGAGCGGAAGCTAAGAATGCCTCCACAATTCTATTTTTATCATTACTTTATCTTGTACACAACTGGGTATTTACACTGTCACCTTCCAATTCTCCCATACTATCCACTTTTTCTTCAGAAAGGGGGCAAATTTAATTAATTTTAATTTAGATTCATTTAGATTCCTCTTCTGTAAGGCCTGACGAGACCTCTAGCTAGGCAAGAGACAGGCAGGAACTGCGAAATTCGACTTTTCCCTCAAGAACGCAGACTCTCACCCATCACCCTCAAGTGACAATTAGCAGTTTCTGCAGCACATTATATGAGCAGAACTAATAAGGCAAAGGAATCGAGGGCAGGCTTTTCCCTTCACAATCCTGTCTGAAGCTTAAAAGAAAGTCTGAAAACTAATGAATTCTGAATTCATGTCAGCACAGTAGAGAGCAAAGTCTTTTATCTTCACCTGGAACAGGAATGAAAGAAGAAAAGCTCAACATTCACCCACTTCCCCTAAAACATACTCTGCTTCCGTCCTGTTCTTGGCTAAGAGAGTCTGGAGTTCGTTGGAGCTGGAACAGGTCTTAGAAATTGCCTAATGTGACCCACCTTATTTTAAAAGGGGGCAAATTTGAGCTCAGAGAAGTGAAGCGCCTTGCCCAGAGTCACTAAGCCAGTCTTCAGATCCAACATCCCTGGCCTTGAGATGCCACCACGCTGGCTGAAGAGGCTTTACTCCAAATGTTAAGAATATTTATGCAGGGGCACCCGGGTGGCTCAGTTTGTTAAGCGACTGCCTTCGGCTCAGGTCATGATCCCAGATGCCTGGGATCAAGCCCCATATCGGGCTCCCTGCTCAGTGGGAAGCCTGCTTCTCCCTCTCCCACTCCCCCTGCCTGTGCGTCCTCTCTAGCTGTGTTTCTCTCTTTCTCTCTGTCAAATAAATAAATAAAATCTTTTTTTAAAAAAAAGAATATTTATGCAAATTTTTCCTCCTAGTATTTATGAAATTCCAAATCAACATATGAAATATGTGTAAACTAAAGAGAGGCATTAATGGGCTCAGAGCGAAGCCATCAAAGGGGACCCCACATCCACAGAATGCCTCCTGAGCCAATATAAGGAACAACACACTTAGACTCCTGTACGCAAATTCATGCCCCTACAATGCATTCCTGTGAGACCCAGATATAGCATCTCTCACGGATTCCCTAAAAGGAACTCCACCAGAATGGTTTTCAAAAATGCTGACTGCATGTTCTGTGAGAAAGTCCTAGGCCCAAAGATTAAAACAAAGTATAAGCAGCTCAAAACCCAAGAGGAAAGGCTTAATGCTTCACAGAACTACTCACAGACAAGTTTAAAGAAGAAGCAGGTTATCAGACAAAATAGTTCTGCAGGGCACTGTTATGTAGTAAGGAAAAGAGCTAGTTCCTAACTAAGTTTATCTACTCTGACAGCTTCTGCCTTGGCCGGGCAGAGGTTGAGTGACTACACAATGAACACAAAGATAACCTACGATGGCCACACATCCCCATCCATTCGCCAAAGGTCACTAAGGATTGAGCATTTTGCTTCAGTGCCTCTGCTAATCCAAAGACGTGCCAATCTGCTTACTGTTATACAACATCAGGAGGTTCGGATTTTACTTATCAAGGGATGTCGGCCTCGCTTTGTCAGAACTTGGTGGCTATTAACACAAGGCTGAGTGACCCTGGCTGCAACAAATTTTTAAAAACTATTTGGTTTTAGGATGCCCAGGAAAGAGGATGTGACTAAACAAGATGGTGGGAACTACTGTTGGACAACATTCCACTCTGAGAACATAAAAGCTGAACAGTGGAGCATTGAGAAATTAAATTCATGGCCTGGAAAACAAGCCAAGATTAAAAAACGTCACGTTGATACAGTAGGTGCTCTTGAGAAGAGGGGGAAGATGTCAGAAACTGGATTGATTGCATTTTCATAGCAATGTTGTGTGATGGAGGTGGGGAAGGGTCAAGTGTGTCAACACCCTTTAGTGCTGTGAGGGGCACATACCATAACTTTCATCAAGACCCTACACAATGTAAAAAGTCCGCCACCTTACAGCTCAAAATTTTCAGCCACGAGGGCCAACCAGAGACCCTTCCCACAGAAGGCTCAGTAAGATAAGCTGGGTCCTGTGCCTTTGTTGGGGCCACCAGGAGGTGCAGCCAGCGGCAACACGGCTCTCAACTGACGGACAGCTTGGAAGGATGAAGTTGACTACGTTCCCTCCTCTAGTGCAGCTTTAAAATCTCCTTCTGTCCATGTCTAAACCAACATCCTTCCCAGTCCTCACAGATCCTAACAGGAGTTCATATATTTCCCTAAATGTCCAAAAAATTGGCGTACATGAAATGACCTTGCCATGAAAGGCCCCAAGACCTCCTGTAGACAAACTTCTAACTCATTCTACTAAAACTGAAATTGGGAGAAAATTCTGAGGGGAATACTTCCCAGGGGCTCCTAACAGTCCACAGAGTCTTTATGGGTGAGAGCTAACCTCAATCATGATCCCTTAGGACAACATTTTCTACCCAGACTCAAGCTGGCAGGCCCATTTGCTCATGAGCCCAGGTTTAGGAGCCTGCTCATGCTTACAGGCACGTCCTATCTTCTGTCATAGAGCAACATTGGGTCAGGGGCACACACAGCACAGACATTCCATTGTGAAAAATATCCAGCTGGCAAGAGAGGGGGAAGACACGGGATTTCTAGGGATGAGGGGGATTATGTCAAGAGAGAAAAAGATGGAGAAGATAAGCCAGAAAATAGCAAAGAGCACTTTTAGGGCTAAGTGGCTACTTTCTTCTCTTTTCACAACAGTGTAAAAGACACGGAAAAGCTACCCTGTCCTGAGGAGAGAGAGCTGCCCTTTGATGCTGGGACAACCATCTATAATGCTGATGAGAGTTTTCTCTGGCCCTGTCTGCCCACCATGGGGGCTCATCCTCTGACCGCATTCTCACCTCTGGGGTGACCTCTTGTTTAGTCATAGGACTGCAGGAACAAAGTTCATCTGAGGGTCAGGAAGATGGTAGCCCTCACATCCACAGGAAACCTGAGTCTTTCAGTCAGAAGTGGATCTTCCTTCCCTTTCTTTTAAGGAGTTGAAAGACAAATCCAGATCTGTTTTCGCTTTTGTCTTCGAAAGTGCCAATATCTTCCTTGCTCTTAGGATGGGGGATGGGGGACAGAGAAGAGCTGTGGCCTGTTCCCAAAGTCGCAGTCAGAATTAGAATGCAAGCCCCAACTCCCAGTCCAGGGGCTAACCTCTTCCACTCTGCTGTCTCCCAGTCTCACCCTGAAGGTGAGCCGAAGTCAATAATTTTAGCAGGGGAAACAAAAAAACAGTTGGGTCAGACAGGACCAAAGCCTTCTTTCTGAAGAAACCGACTGTAATTCTACAGTCCAGTTCACCAGAAGGCCTGCAGCTTTCACGTGCCCTGAACTCCTACGCGTCTATATAATGGGGACGTGTCCAGCCCCCGCATGAGACACAGCATCGGGGAGTACCTAGTACCACGCGTAACACATGGCCAGCACTAAATGAATCTTAGTTACCTGCTCCTTTCCTAGAGCAAATAGTTTTTATCACACGCATAAAAGTGAAACCACCTTCTTTCTTAATTGTCAGATTTGCTGTGAGATAACTGGCAGCTCCCTGTGATTTCAGGATTGCTCTGGATGTTATGCACGGGGACGCTCCAGAGTCTTTGTTAAGCTTGATGGCCAGATAATGAGACTTGTCTTTCCGCTCACATTCCCAAGTAGACCAGGACTGAGATCCATGTGGTCACATATTTACATATGTGGAGCGGAAAATCTCAGTGCAACTAATAAACTTCCTGTAATAGCCCCTTTCCTAGGTTCTACTTAGACCACATACAACACAGACTGGACTACTTTCCTGAGGTTTCTTTTCTTTGACTCTAAGGCAAATAACTGCTCCACCCACTAGCCTAACTTACAGGGAAATGCACAGTATCTTGGCAAGAGGCAGCATGGTAAATTGGGAGGAGTCAAGTGTCAGGGACTTGAAGAGAGCCTTGATGAAAACGCCAGCTCTGCACCTTCTGGTAACGGAGGGGCAAGTCCACAAATGCTTGGCCTCACGCTCCTCATCCATTCAGGAAAGAGAACACCTTCCTGATAGAAGAATTTCGTGAAAAATAAAGCATCACAGTCAACATCAGCAGGCTCCTTGCTATATCCCTAAATCGCAGGAGCTAGGCCACCCAGAGGGAAGTTGAGCTCCCTTTCTAAGAAGTCTAACACTTGGATAGATGCTCTATCTTCAGACAAACAAAATCTCTGAGGCCATGACTTACCTTCATTTACCTGGTTCTCATGGTTTGGTGGGGAGAGAGATGAATGGCAGCAGAAAGGGGTGGGACTACAGGGTAGGGGCTACGGTCAGAGAGAGAGAGAAATAGATCAAGAGAGACTTGGACTGGATACCTTGGTCCCTCTTCAAGTCTGATTTCCACTTGCTGTGAGGCCCAACTACATCTTTGATCTTGGGTTCCACAAAATTCAGCATCTTTATACCTAAAGATATAAAGTAGATGCTACTTTAAATTGGTTACTGGTTAGGGGCGCCTGGGTGGCTCAGTCGGTTGAGCGACTGCCTTCGGCTCAGGTCATGATCCCGGAGACCCGGGATCGAGTCCCACATCGGGCTCCCTGCTCAGCGGGAAGCCTGCTTCTCCCTCTCTCACTCCCCCTGCTTGTGTTCCCTCTCTGGCTGTGTTTCTCTCTGTCAGATAAATAAAATCTTTAAAAAAAAAAAAATGGTTACTGGTTAGATGCAATCAAGAGTCTAGGCCAGGACAGAAAAGGACAGAAATCCAGGACCCAGGCCTATATCGGCATCACAAAATATTCTTGTCTCCACCTCCTTTTACCTGCCTTCCTTCCCTGTCTAGTCAGCAAACACCAGTAAGATGGCTGTGAACCATTAGACTCAGTCAACTCTCTTCAAGAGCATGCCTCTCCTCCTCCTGACACTTTCCAGTCATTTCAGCCTCTTTTTCTGACAAGTCTTCCCTTCCCTCCCACTTTCCTTTTTTCTTCTGTCTCTGTCTCTGTCTCTCTCTGTCTCTCTCTCTCTCTCTCTCACACACACACACACACACACACACACACACACACACACACTGTCTTGCCAATGCAAAGAGCCAACTGCAGCTGGCTGGCATCGCAAGCACAAGCTGGCACGTCCCTTGTACCCAGATGCCGGCCCGTGTGAGCCCTCACAGTGCCCTGCCCAGAGCTGGAAACCACCCATAACTGCCTCCGTCACAGCCAAAGACTTTAGCAACAATAGGGCATTTATGTCTTTAGGGTCTTTAAGAAAAAAAAGAAGAAGAAGAAGGAGAACACGGCCGCACACCTTCCGGCTCCAAGGTGCACTCAGCGCGACCTGCCCCGGGATGCATTTCTGGGACTTGTTGCAGCTCGCGAAGCTGGGTGAGAAGAGGAGACAGAGATGCCTCAGAAGAGCCTGGCATCGAGGACTGGGGAGACGCTGGGGGAGAGAGGCGTTGGGCAGACGTCATCTCCCTAATCTGTGTGATGACTGCCGGCCAAGTTTGCTCTCGGAGCTGTGAGAAGGACCAATTAATTTATCAATCTGCACCTCTTTCTGCCATAACATATTTCCCGCTTGCCAACAAAAAATGTGTCCATTATCAGGCAGGTCCCTGTCCTCCCAAGCAGCCCGTGTGGCTGTATAATTACACTTCTTTCCTTGACAACTTGCATGATTGTTTTCCTAACAGTATATTACTTCGTTAGTACTTTCCAATATACGTTATTTTTAAACTGTCACTTTTGCCCAACTCATCCCAATTCACACTCGTCTGTTTATCATAACAATCATTAATAACTGTCAGTCCACGCCATCATTGTAACGAACTCACTCCCTCATTAGCATGTTCTAGCATTTGTTCCGTAGAGGGGGCTGATTATTTTTTACAACAGGCCAAGCCAATTACTTTAGTGAAATGGAATCACATTAATCAAAACTTAACAAGGTGGCAAATTTAAAGATATCAGATTGCAAAAGACAGCATAACTAATATGTCAGTGTCAGGGGTAGCGTGTAGGTATGCAGCAGCGCTACTAAATATATCTCTTCTTCACAGAGGCCACATGAATTTTGACGTTTCATATGATCTGACAACTACCAAAGTGATATTATAGGAGGCGAGAGCCCGGTGCCGTGCGGCTCACGATGACTTTTGTAGATTCTGGCAAGGGCAGCGTGAGCAGGGCGGGAGGCAGGCGAGGGGCGAGGAAGACGGTGGCCATGCCTATCCAGGCTGGCAGACGGCAGCGGATCCCGTCTCTCTGTGCCAAGGCATTTTCTCTTACACTTTAAATGATGATAGTCATCCATCACTGTCTGACAACTGCATCAAAACCAGCTGCAAAACATGCAAAGCCCAGCAGTCTAAAATATGCTGACACAACCAAGAGAAAAACAGAGGGGGGAAAAGTACATATATATATTTATTTATATATTCCATAGGAAAGGGAAGCAGAGGAGGGGGGAGGAGATGAAGAAGGAACAGGGATGGGGTGACTGCCAAGCCTTCAGGAACGGAGTAAAGAAAACACCAGGGCAGCAAAGGAAGGGGAAGAAAAATGGAAGGGGGAGCCAAAGAAAAGAATGAAAAGGAAACAAAGAGGGAGACAAAGAAAAGGGGCAAGTGATGAATGAGAAAGTGGGGAGGCAGGAAAGAGAGAATGAATACAAGTCGCTGTCAGTATCTATCTACTGGGGAGGAAGGCAATGTGGGGGCAGAGGTGGGCTTACAGGGAGTGGATTCTCCCCAGCGAGACGTCCCCAGCTCAGGCTCAGCCGTCTCACCATCCAGGGCTTCAGCCCACACCGCCTCTCTTACCCGGCCTCCACCCTCCCACCACCACACACTGGCCGAGAGACAGGGCTCTGGGGCTGGCTCCCACCCCTTCAGGCACACTCTGCTCTGGTCAGCTCACCAGCATGTAGGCTCCTAGGTCTCCAGGGGCTAGAGTCTCACTCTCCAGTACGGCACACGTGGGCACCCTCACACCAGGCTGCTCCCAGCTCCTGAGGCTGCCCCTCACCACAATCCACCCTCCTTGTGGATTGTGGCTCTTCCACCACTCAGAAGGTAGGTTCCAGTCTCCCCCCTGACATTTACTGGCTGGGTGACCTTGAGTCACTTGACCTCTGTAAGCTCCCATTTCCTCATCTATAACAATGGAGATGATATCACAGCTCAAGATTTATCTTTCACAGTCAAATAAAAAACACATAAAAAGCACCTAGAAAGATGTTTGATGCATGTGGAGGCGCCCTTGTTACAAGTGGTCCTGGAGGCAGAGACTGTCTATTTATCCATCTTTACAGTTGGTATGAAGCCAGAGAGCCCTGAAGTTCTGTGCAGATGAGCTGGAGTAGCAGCCCTTCCTTGGAGTCCTCTTTTATGGAGTTTATACCCTTATCCTAAGATCTCTCCCGCCATTTCTTTAAAAAACTAGGAAACTGGTTGGCCACATGCAGAAGACAGAAGATGGGCAACAAGGCCTCTCTGTGGGCCTTTCAAGGGTGAGCTAGGTTGGAAGGACACCATGGTCCAGTGTGAAACATCTGGATGCTTCCTTGCCTGGCCCCACAACCCAACTGGCCTAACCACCTTGCTCTTTCTCGATGTAGTGAAGCCTATTTACTTACTTACTTATTCTGAGGAAGCCCAGAACCAGGTATATCAGGCCGGCAAGGGCCCCGCTGTATAATGTGATTAGATTCGGTTATATCACACAGTTCATGAAATTGTGCTATGATTCATTTTTACAACTTAAATAGCTATTTGGTTGGGTTGCCAGGTGAACGTGATGAATGTGTATGATAAAACAGAACAAAGAGAGAGGGGCCAGTGTCTGTAAATCAAAACATTAGTCAGTGTATTAACCCCTTCCCACCTTAATTGTGATGCCTTCCTGGGGGCTGCTGCCCCATGGTCACCCGCCTTCGGACCTCATGTCCAGTGTCAGATCTGCACCAAATGCCAGAAGTGACCATTTAATCTCCTAGCAAGGAAAAAGCTTTCTCCAGAAGTTCACCATCTATTCCATCCTAATCCTTGTGTCCGCATAAGAGGATAAGTCACAAGTATTCATGGGTCGTACTTCAAAACCCCATCATCTCCCAGATCCCCAACTTCCATTCCAGTCTTAAAGCCCAGAGGTCAAACATTTAACTCATGTCCAAGTCAACCTGCATGGCAATTCTAGTAAGACAGGAGCATGCCACCTAATTACCCAGAAACCACAAGGAAAATAAAGCTAGAATTTAACAAAAGGAATCACTGTAGTGTGAAATTCAGTTGAAATAACTTAGGAGAGATAAAAACAGCCCCTGCATCCCTCTCATCAGTGTCCTTCACCTCGCCTAACAGATTATTTAAGATTGTACCAGGGCACCTATCTAAAGATCTCCCAAAGTAGGGCCTCAGAGCCAATCATCACTTTGAAAATGATCTTTTAAAGGCAATTGGGTTTTTATTTGAATGGAGCACGTAATTTTCATACTGAAAGAGGTCTCAGACACCCAATTAATTCTCGCCCTAACCCATTGTTAGTCATTCTCAGGAAACGGCGTGGCAGATGTTTCAAAGATGGCTACGGCATCTCTCCCATCCAGTATGCTCTTCTGGCATGTGCTGTTGCTATTTCCTCGTCAGGTGGTGGGCGAGTCCCCCCTTGCCGTGGATCTGGGCAGGCTCGCATTGCTTTCACAGATAGAGTGCGTGGAAGTTACACCATGAGGCACAGCTTCCACCTCGGCACTGGAACACTGGATGCTTGGAGTCCTGAGCTGCCGCGTAAAAAATCCCACAAATATCCCCTGAAGCGACCACACCACAAGGAAGCCAAGCCACATGAACAGGTCGTGTACGGGGCTCCATTCGGCGGTTCCAGTCACGGAGTCACCCCAGCCCAGACGCCAGACATGTGTCTGGACGAGCTTTCAGTTGGATGACTCCAGCCCCAGCACCAATTCACCCCTAGCTTTGACTCTTTCCAATGGAAGCTCCAGGCTTGTGGACCAAAGACAACCCATTCCTACTCTGTCCTGCCTCAATTCCTAATGCATGGAGTCCACGAGCACATAATCAAACGGTTGTTTCAAGTCTCTAGGTTTCAAGGTAACATAGAGACAGTAATTCCCCTGGGAATCCAGGGAAGCAAAGGCCAAGTCGAAACCCAACCCACATCGGCCGATTCGAGGTCTAGCACCGCGTCTCTCTGACCACTCTTCCCCTGCAATATTTGCATGACACAAGGCGCACCCGTGTCACACACATTGATTTTCTGTAATAGCAAATAAGGCAGGACCTGAGAGACATTTGGCCATAATCTCATCAGATGCTCAGGGAATAACACGAGGTTTCCACTGTCCCTGAAACCAGTGAAATCTCTCAAAAGACCAGACAGCAGAAAACCTACATTCACCAGGAACAGCAAAAACTTGGTATCTGGGCATCCAAATAGCAAAAAGCAGTCACTGACATTCACTGACCCAGTGATTTGTTCCCAAGTATAAAATTCCCTGAAAAGCAATCACTGCCCCAAATGGAGGCCCTTATATCACATCTCCCTATTCCATTTTGCTCCAGGCTTGGAGAGTATCAACCATCCCTCAACCTGGTCTTCCGGCCATTTGGGTCAGTGATTCAAGTCAGGACACTCAGGACGGGTCTGACGGGGGAATGTCCAGGCTCGGCAGATGGAGGATTTGAGACCAAGATTCAAACCAATAAAGACAACCACATGGTGTCTGAGTCCTACTCTTCTTTGCCCCTCTTGCCCTGCAAGCCTCCATGTGGTGGCATGCTTTCAGGTTTACCACCCTCTTCTCTTCCCCTTAATCAATCTTTTAAGAATGCCAAGTGTCTTTACCACCTTCCCAATCAAGTGAACCCAACGTAACAGTTTTTCAAGGAGAGAGACATTTGGATCAGCTCCTCTGGGCTGGCTGAAGACCACCACCCACCCCAAGCTTGGCACATCAGGAATCAGGAATACGATCCACCTTCTTCTCAAACTGCCACCACTTTCCTCTGGATCCAAAATGAAACCTCGTGGTCCGAAAAGAGATAGTTATCTTTTTTGAAGGTTTATTTAGGTCTTAAAAAGGCAAAGAAATTAAGTCACACTTAGCCATTTAATGAATTGTCTGTTGAAAATAAAAACCAAAATTTTAAACTGTAAAATTAACTTCAAAATAAACATGTAAAAACTTTAAAATAAACTTTAATAATATGTGTCCATCTCTGTGACTTATTTGCATATGCACGTATTAATGCATCATTTGTATGTTCAAAATCAAGACCATCCTGGACTATCTGAGATGTAAAATTTACCATAGTCGTCTTCCCTAAGATGCCTCCCCCCAGGATATGAGAAAAAGACTGATGGATTCTCCCATCCTCTAACCCAAGATATAGAACTTCATGTTTTTCTTTCTTTAATCTCCCAACAGTACCCAGACCCTTTGTCCTTCCTAAGACAATTCACCTCCTCTTTCCTGAGTTCAAGTTTTTCATTTGTAACACTCAGAGAGAGAAAGAAACTTGCCCAAGTTTGCAGTGCTTAGCAGGAACTTCAACACAGGTCTCTGTCCATAGATTGTTCTTTTCACTTCTACTTCCTCGTTTAACTGAATGCTTGTGTTCTGTAGTTCCATGTCTTCCCCACCCCCCCACCCCCCTTAGAACGGTTGCAGCCCTGTAAGGCCCAAGTGAGGCTAAGCCTAGCAGAAGATGAACAGGCTGCCTCTGCCTCAGCGCATATGGCCTAGGTCCCAAACTGAGACTCTCACTCACTCTCAAATGCCAAACTGGCAGGGGAAAAAGACAAAAATGCCCCCAAAAGGTTTCAAACCAAACAATAAAACTTCCCTTTAAACTCAGCACAGAAAGTCGCTTGAGGACAGAGCATGTGGGTCCCTGACATTCTCACCTTGCACCAGACATTCCCCAGCCTGACCACTGTGCTAACAGATAAGCTGCAGATGTGAGAGGGGCCTCTAATTTATTTCCCTCCCTGATTTATTTTCCCCCCTGCATATCACTTTGGTATGACAACAATGCATAATTCAATTACACATGATATATAAAATCATTGCAGCTGTTCAGAAATATTCATAACAAGAACACTGGAGATCCGCACTCAGACACAGATAAACAGACACACACAGGGAGACTTTATGAATATCTTGATAAAAATCACACAAGGAGAGGAGAAAACCAAAAACTCTACTTTCCTAGTCATTGAGGTATTTCCAGTGTTCCTTGCCCACATGCTTTGTCCACAGGTAGAGAATTAAAAGCCTCTCCTTAAAAAAAAATTCAGAGAAGGTCTAACGGGGGGGATAGACTTTTAGGGTGAAATGATGGCAATGCAACAAAAAAATGAGAGTGTGTATCATTTAATTTAACTATAGGAGGCTGCTGTGAAACAGGGTGCATTTAATTCCCTCTTAAACGCCACGTAAAAGTTTCTCGCCCGCCTGCTCACTCTGTGGGCTACATACCGTGCCTAAGATTAATCCCTCAGGAGTTTTTTATTTCCTATTCTGCCTATCTTTCATCTTCACCCCAGACTAAGCAGATGGATGTGAATTCAAAGTTTTCTGATCTTTAGCACAAGTTATGGAGGGTTATCTTTGGCTGTATATCTTTCCTCTGGCAGTGCTCCCTTGGTGATGAAGGATTAACCACCCCAGCTGTCTCTCCCCAGAATGATGCAGTGCCGTGCTCCTCAACACGACAGCATCACTTAATCTTAATGTCCGCTCTCCGAGCGCAGCCGCGCAGGACAAAGCCAATCAACATCAGATGCCACCAAGATGGACCTACTGCTTGGCCCTGGAGTCTCTCACCCTCTCACTCCTATTAATCAACATCATCCAACCCAGTCCCAGAGTTCACTTCTCTCAAACCACAGTTAAACTAAGCTGGGGTCCATGTTAGCCATCTGAAGCATGTGGCGGGAGGAGGGGTGCTGAGCGACAACCCCTTGCCTTGGGAGAGCAACACACCAAGCCACCTGGCTGACTGAGAGGTCCGTCCGTCTGCCCTCCTTCTCCCCGAGGTCAGCATCCATTCTGGAGCATGCGACCCCACGTCACACAATGAAATTCACCCCTATGGTGTAGTAGAGACTATCTGGACTGAAACCTACTTGTCTTTCAGAGACCCCACAAGATCTCAAGAGATATACGCGCCCATTCACAACCGACTTCCATCAGCTTCCTTTGCACCCCAGTCCCCATTCTTACCAGCACCTTACACACGCAGAACAGGGCCTAATGCTTTACTTCCTTTTGCACAAAAACACTTGGTCTCACAACAGATGGCACGAATGGAAAGCTTGACCCAACCAAAAATAAATGTCCTGCTTGTGCGACTGATACACCCATGAATACATTTAATCCTAATAAGTGTTCTACCCTCCTTCCATCTCCCTTTTTAAGTTTATGGATCACAGGTGGGGAAAGCAAAATGGTACTCTTGGTGTTTTTGTTTTTGTTTTTTTTTCCAACTCCAAGCAATTATAGTAATGTACCTCTCTTTTCTTTCTTAAGGAAGGAAACAAAAAAGTCAGCCCAGATCTCAAAGGCAAACGTAATAAAACAGTAAATTATTGCTAGAGTTTACTAAACAAATGCAACCTAGTTAAATTTGGAAAAATCTTCACTTTTGCTTACATTTGCAATTTTACTGCTGAACTACTGGTATTTCTTACTTATGCAACATTAAAATGTATAAGAAATCCTCTTGTGTGCTATATCCAGCATCTACTCTTGATTTATAATACCCAATTTAGGGGGGAAAAAACACAACTAAACCTGATTTAAATCACAGATTACTCTGTAAAACACAAGCAAGGAACTATTCCAAATCCTAAATGTAATTTAAACATATTTATATTTTACAGTGATATATTTTCCCCATTCCTTGTCTTACGACTGTAAACTTTCTATAATTATATAAGCAATTTCCCTAAGGTCACAACATTGATCATGGTTATAAATTGCTAAAGTACAACAACACACAGTGAACAGTAAAATATATGCTGGACATCACAAACAGTTTCATCAAATCAGGAATGGGGTAGGGAAAGAGGAGGGAGAGAAGAATGGAGACAGAGAAAAGGGGAAAAGTGACAAAAAAATTTTCCGAGAAGTCATTATACAATGTCACACCACTTCCCCAAAGCCAGTGGGGACACGCGGTTTACAAAATGTCCTGAGAAGAGCTTGGTTTAATTTTTGATGATATTCTTAACCTTTTGCCATTGGAGAAGGTCAACTATAGAAGCCACTCAGTTAAAGCACAAGTAAAAACCAGGAAGGGAAATCCTACAAGATTAAAACTGCCTTCTGCCATGAAAAGTAGTTCTCAAACTGTATTCCTCGGAACCCTGGGACTCCATGGAGGTATTCTCTGGATAAAGCAGGGGAGAGAATCAGGCTTTGCCTTCATTCTTTAACCAGAACAACTTCTCTATGATCTGTTACCTCTCTTCAGGCTCAGCGGAAGAAACCTTGCTTGGAAAAAGAGTTTTAAACATTGTAAAAACAAAGTAATTTGGAAGTTACTACTCCCATTGCTGTCATAGTGAAGGATGAGATCCAAAAGAAGCTACTTGAGGGTCTCCAGTTGCCAGTGTGTCTGGTGTTTTTTTAGGGTAACTTCTCTCTTAATGAAAAAGGATGCGGGTGCTCCCTGCACAGGATGCAAATGGGGTTGCTGTCAGGCCCCTCCAGCGTCCAGGGCTGCAGCCCGCGGGGCTGACAGGCTGGTCACCCCGGATGGTTAACAATGCCACACTCCACTCTGGGCAGCTGCCTATTAGGAAGACAGCTGAGACCCAGAGGGGAGGGAGAAATCAGTGTGTTACAGGCACTGCCTTGCTCAACGTAAAATAAACTTTAAAAGACCCGTGTTCTCTGAAAGCTTACGAATGCAGCAGTTCCAATTTTTCTTTCAAAACATTTTCCAAGAGAGGCTAAGCATCTCTATAGCTCAGGATCCTGCTTCAGCTCCCTGAGAGAACTGCAGAGCTGCTTTCCAGGAAGACGGCCTTTGAGAGACGGACTTCCCGGAGCAAATACTGCTCCCCATATTCCTTGCATTCTGTACCTCCTCTCTGCACTCACTTCTGCTCCTTCTTCCTCTCCTCTTCCTCTCTCCCTCTGTCTCTGTTTTTCTACTTATTTCCTATCAATGGCTCCCACCTAGACGCTATCTGGCTTCTAGCAACCTAACAACCTTCCCTAACCAGAGGGAATATACATAATACTTAATGGCACAGGCATGGACCAAGCGGAACAGAACCTGGCTACAAAGAGTGAACAGCTGCACACAAAGGCGGCCTGAGTAAGTCCTGGCCCCGACCTGAGAACACAGAGAAACCAGGCAGCCCACCAGTTAGCTGTACAGACTTCACAGAGTTCAAATCTCCCCTCTACCAGCTTCCTCCCATACAACTTTTGATTTAACGCTGAACAAACCTCCTCTGTAAAATGTGCATAATAGTTCCTACCTGTGCGCAGTAAATGAGTCAGTGCGAGTAAAACAATGGTATAACATCAGCACTCAATAGATGTGAGATAGTTATTTCTTCCCCATTCTGTCCTTAGTTTGTTGATTGTTTCCTGTTTATCATTTAGATTGCTTGAGTGTTTTATGGGTCCCCAATCAACAAATCCAACGGAAAAGCCTTGCAGATTCTGGTCTTCGAAGATGGGGAGCTCTCCAGACCCTGGGTGGACTGGGGTAAGGGGGTTAAATCTTGGAGCCACTAAACTACAGAGGATAATGGTTGTGCTGCTGGGTTACCACGTAGAGACCCATGAGGGCTAAAGACTTCTACTGGATTATTTGTCACTTCAATAGCTTTAAAAACAGAAAAAAAAAAGACTACCAATTTTAAAAATTATACTTATCATTTTGAAAACTATACACATCATTTTTATCAGAGAAAAGCTTAATACAATCCATGGAAAAAAATGAACACAAGGCAATCAAAATCACCTGTAATCCATGATGCTAACATAGCTAGTATTTTACTAAGAATGTCCATATGCCAGCATTGTATGAAGTTTTTCATTTTATTACTTGATTTTTATAACTCTTTGATGTACATCATGAGTCATAACAGTAGCTAGGTCATTTGCTCAAGGGAACATGATCACCCTTTTCCTAAGTGACAGCACCAGGATTTGAACCAAAGTCTGAATCCAAAGCTATGCTCAACTCCGTCTAAGATTCCCTCCAGGAATCCTAAGCCTAGAAATAGGTAGACAGGTAGGAAGCTAGGTAGATGGGCAGACCCAAGAAACTCTCACTGAATTAAATTTTACAAAGGATTAATGAATATAAATACTTAAAATGTATTTGGTTCAGGCACAAAATCTTCAGTCCTATCTGCCTTGAATTTCTCTAATAAGATAGTTTCAGTATGGGCAAGATTTGCAATCTCACACACAAGGACTTTCTATATGGCTTCTCGAAAATGAGTAAACACGGTGCAACACACACCCACAACCACAACCCATGGGTTTCCCAGAAAGTAACAGAGCAATGCAGACAAAAATTAGAGAGAAATAATGAGGGGGGGAAAAAACATGAACTTGACAATACACAGCGGCAGGAATGTCTGCACAAATATTTTAATCAGAAAAAGCAGCTTGGGGCATCCTATTAAATGTCAAGAAGGGCCAATTCTTTTAATCCTTCAAATCAAATGTCTCTTGTTTCATCAATTCCTCTAACTGCGGAACCAGAAATGTTCCCCTTGGGACCCATTCTTCATCTCTTTCCTTGTGGATGCTGGTGGCCATCATTATGGACAAAAATTAGGCCCACTGAGCTCTTTTTTTTTTTTTTAATAAGCCCAGAACCTTGAAATCTGTTCCTTCGGGGAGAATGGATAGACTCAAATCCCCCAGGGAACGGAAAGACTTGGAAAACAGAAAGCATCCAGCAATTGGCAGACTCAACTCCTCAAAAGGCATTAAACAGAGAGGAAATGGGGGAACAAGGCCATAATCCAACTTGAGAGGCCAGACCCCATCCTCAGACACTTGGGCAACTGTACCCCAGGACTCTAGTCTACCCTGGCCTGAGGTTGACTCCTAAGAAAATTTAATAAGCCTAACTGCTAGAAAAGAGCTCTGGACAGAGAATGGAGATCCAGCCTTCCATCTATCAACTACTGAGCTTGCTAACCCCAAACACAAAGAGTCATCAGAGCCTGGATCCCCAGTTCCCAAGTTCCTGGGAAACACCCCAGAGGAGCCCCAATTCCTCAGGCACCCATAGCAAAATAAGCCCACAACTGCTCTCCTTTCTCTAAAAGGGGTGACAAGGGGTCTTAGCAGCACTTTGAGGATGGGTTTTCAGTTTGATAAGTTTAAACTATTTGTGCCCATCGCTATTTTTTTCCCTTGGTCTTCATCTTTTACCTTCTTCAGTAAGGTTTTACAGTTTTCACAGAAGTACTGCATTATTTCCTGCTAAATTAATCTGTAGGCATTGTTGCTGTTACTAATTCTAAATGAGGTCCTTCCGTCCTCCCTTTTTGCTATATGAATTTTTCTACCTATTTTGATGACTTACTCTGATTCAGGAGTTTTCAGTTGATGCTCTTCTGTTTTCCAGCTTCACGATCACTTCCCTCGAACAAGGTATTTTTATCTCCTCCTTTTTGTTCTTTATATAACTATTTCTATTTCTTATCCTCCTGCATTGACTAAGGCAATGACTGCAAACTCGAGAGCCCTAGGGCCAGGCAGGTGAGGTAACTGAGTGACCTGAGCTGAGGGTGGCCCCTGTGACCTAGACAAAGAGCCCCTGTGTCTACAGAGGCAGGAGTTTCCCCTCTCCTCTGGCCCCCATGTTACATTGCGGAGCACAGGGCTCACCTTGCTAGATTTTTCAAGAGAAGCCCAAGACAAGGGTTTTCCTGGTGAAATCTCCAGTTTCTTTAAAGGTTCACAACTATTTCTGCAAATTTTTAAACATTGGGCAAGCCAAAACAGAGCACCTGATGGTCAGATTCAGCCCGAGAGTGACCAAAAGCTCCAGGTGAGACCCTTGCAGGTGAAGAAAATGATGAATTTAAATAATAGAAATGGACACTCTTATCTCAGTCCTGACTTTCTCTAATATTGCACCCCTGAAGGACATCTCCTTTTGACTTGAGGTAAGGGTTGCCATCAGTCCCTCTATAATGTTTGTTCATCAGCATAAACTAAAAATAGTTTATCAGAAATGAATTTTGAATTCTATTAAGATGATCTGATTTTCTCCTTTGACCCTAACGTGATTATTTATATGAATAAATTTCCTAAGATTGGAAGAGAAAAACAAACCAAAAAAAAAGAATGCTTAAATTACTGTGGGAGAATCCATTATAATATGTGCTTTCAAAGAAAAAATGTAAACAGAGCTTTCTTAATTTTTTTTAACTCCTTGATTTTACTTTATTGGCTCAACCCTTAACTGTGACTTGCTTTCTCACCCATATCCCAGCAACTTAAGCTGGTCTGTCGAAATCCTAGTCATAAAACTGCCACTGACATCATCGGTTTCAAAAAACTATTCACAACTGGATCCGTCAACAGCTCGGTCTACACAACCAGTTTCAAATTCCAAAGCAGTTCCGCACCACCGTCTACATCTGTATTCCAAAATCCATTCTGATACAGTTTCCCAAGTCCACTTTGATACAGTTCACTCTTTGGAAAGATGTTAGAATAACAAATTTTCTAGAAACAGGTTTTGTTGGGGGCGGGAGGGGAGGGGAGGCAGCTTTAAATAAAAAAGATGTAACTGGCTTAAGGCACTGAAGACATTCAGGGCATGAATGTAAAAACATCACTAAACTTGGCTTACAAAATTGTTAATTATGTATCTGACAGTGAAATATCGCAAACAGCTGGGGCTAAAGAATCCACACTCACACGGGGAGTGGGTCAGAGTGGGCGAAAAATGCACTCAGACCGGCAAACGCCATCAAAGAGGATGTTTAAGTTCAACCTCCTCTACTGTAACAACTTGTCCACCTACATGGTGAGGTCAAAATTCACAAGCCAACCTCACAACTCCGTATTCCTAGGCTTCTCCGCATAGCCCCAGCTCTCAGTTTCCAGTTTTTCTCCCCCACTTAGAAAGTTGGGCCATACGGTATACAGCCATCAGAGAGAAAGAGCTAGGTCAGAATCTAAAAGAATGTGCAAACCAAGGCTGAAAAAAGAAAAGCCATTCCTTTGAGAAGTTTGGTCCTTTTTTTTTTTTCCAAAATATGTAAATAGTCACAATGCCTCCGGAGACTGCTCCAGAGAACTCCCGCAGCCTGACATCCCATCTCCCCTCAAACACATGCCCAAGCGCTCACCGCATCCTCTGCCAAGAATCCACTCTCCTGGGAGTCCACCCCCAACCTACAGGGAGGAGCCAAGGTCAGAAACATGCACATGGACTTGTTCTGAAAATTCTCACCAGCGGAGACCATGACAAGGGAAAGCCCAAACCTGACATCTTGGGGCGGGGTGGGGCAGGCAGGGGGAGAAGAGTGTTGGGAACGGAATGGCTGCCTGATCATCTGACACCGGGAGGAAAAATTCATAGCAGAAAAACAAACTCCCACTCTTTAGGGACTCCTTCAGCAGTCGTATGCTGTAGAAGACATGGGCTCCCCTGTACCAGGTAACAAGGACAACTTGGTTCCCACCCCACAACACATACCTGGGGGCAAAAAAGAAAATCTTTCTTTAAATCCCCAGCACATTTTAACATTTGAGTGGGAGTCTGAAGGATGCAAGCTTAGAGAGTATATCTAGAACTATTTTAATATTCTAATAAATCTAACACTATATTAGTAAAGCCTTCCCTAATAATTCCATACTGGCTAGATAAGATGGTAAGTTTCAAAGTCCAAAGATTAGAGCCTTCTAGGAAAAAAAAAAGGAGGGCATCACAACAGTCTCTTCTTTTTAGATGGGATGACGAAACATCCTTACTTGTCTGCCTCCAAGTATTTTTCTAAAATGCTGAGAACAACCAGATTGTGACTTAAGCTTCTCTGAAAAGGACCGACTACCAGGACACAGCACAATTCCTTCCTCTAATCATCTACCCCAAAGATTTCCACATCTAGGACAAAGGTTTAAGAGTTTGATAGTCCCTCTGATTATACATCATATTGTCTCTAAGTGTGGTGAGAGGCATCAGAGGAATTCACCTACCAAGCTCATGCTTCTCCAGGATACTGACCACCTTCTACGATGATGCAGAAGGGCAGAAGTGTTAAGGTTGCTGATGGGCAACAAAGGTCTTGGAATATTAGGAGCCAGTAAAAAATAAAAACAAGGAAAAGTATCTACACAAGGACAGAACACACGATGGTGTTCAACAATGATTCAAAAGCCGAACAAACAAAATCATCATCCCAAGCAGCTTAAGAGCAATGTGCCCAGATTCCAGAATAAGGAGAACCAGTTTAGGGTGGGTCAGTGGAAACAGCCCTGCCCTCCGGGAGACCACGGCAAAACCACAACAGTGCCAGTCATAGGCCAGCACTCTATTTTGCAAAATGTTAAAATGTTTCATTGCAAATCTATGGAAACAATGTCACAGGGGCCAAGGGCTGTCACTTTGAGTCAAAGAAGGCCCATTTCATTGTGGCGCTGATGGCCAGCGATGTCAAAGCGAATTACACCCCCACTTGCTGAGAGAGAAATCAAAGTCAGGAGAGAAAGGTTCAGCTGGAGACACACCCACAGGAGTTTGGAAAGCCAGCACTCCTTCCAAGCCATGCTAATCTATCACAGGTTCTAACAAAGAACCTGTTCTTTCCCCAACAAGAAATGGAAAGGACTGGTGATGGGACAGTCTGAAGGGAGGGTTAGCGAGCTCTTCTGAGGCCAAGACTGCACTCCTGCGCCCATGTAGGGGTGAGAAGGAGGGGGAGCCACGAGGCTCACTGCCTAGGGGAACGTGAATATAAAAAGGGAAGTAATGAGTAGAAACTGAAAGGGATGAATGCCCAAAGAAAGAACTCGAGTTCTTCCTCCAGGTTGTACGAGGCTCCAGGAGCTGCTAGAGTGAACTGGGAGGTGGTACAGACAGGATGCACGACTTGGATTAAGAATTCTGAAATCTTGGGCATGTCACAGACTCCCTGCGTCACAATTCGGTTATAACCAATGAGCAAATTCTGCAATTACACGGTGTCACGGTTAGCCGTTTCTTCTCGAAGAGGTCAGAAGGAAGATCAAAAGGTAAAAGCAAGTTCAGACCCAGTTCTGAAGTAAGACAAGAAAGGAAGAGATGTTATGTCAATCCCAAATAAGTAAAAATCCTTTATATATCCATACAGTCAAACCTACGGGTAAACTTCTACTGGGGAAAGCAGCAAGCTCCTCAGGCTTCTTGATGTAGACCTAATTGTTATTTAAATTCTTCATTCCAGGAACACGGGCTGTTCTAGTCTTTATTCAGACTAGGACAGACAAAGAACGGCAAGTGTACACCCATAATTTAAGGGGAAAAGGAAAAGACAGGCTACCAATCATTAAGTGCCTTCTGGGTACTAAGCACTGCTCTGCGTGTGTTTATGAAGCCTAGCATGGCCTAACATGCAGCCTACTTAAAGAAAAAAAAAAAGTGTGAAAAGAAAAGTGAGATTATAAAATTTTCAACACACACTCATCAATAGTCATGACTACTGGATGTACCAGAGATTAAGCCACTGAGAGCCACTTCAAAGAATTATTCCTGGGACTTGGACGTCCCTTCTGGAAATTCAGCCTTACCAGGCCCTGTAGATCTCAGTTTGGGGAAATGCCTAGGCATTGCAAGATAACTATGCATGTTAATGTCCTTGCTTTTTTTTTTCTTTTTTTTAAGGTTTTACTTATTTATGACAGAGAGAAACACAGTCAGAGAGGGAACACAAGCAGGGGGAGTGAGAGAGGGAGAAGCAGGCTTCCCTGCCAAGCAGGGAGCCAGATGTGGGGCCCGAACCTAGGACTCCGGGATCATGACCTGAGCCGAAGGCAGTCGCTTAACCAACTGAGCCACCCAGGTGCCCCAATGTCCTTGCTTTCCAGAAACCCAATGACAGAGAAGACATTTTGGCTTTCATACCTCTCCCTAAAACCAGAGAAGTGAGACCAGCTCCTAAAAGTAGGATAGTCCTTGAAAGAGTAGGGAGGGGAAAGGATTCCCGGACCATCACCAACACTCCCACAATTCCCAGATAGCCCGTGAGCAATGCAACAGAACCAGTAGGTTCCACCTTAGTAATGAGCCAGAGAATGGCCAGCCCAGTGAGGAGGAAAAGCAGCAGGAGGCACCACGGGTCTGCCAACCCCACAAAAAGGGATCATCCTGGGCTCAGTCCTTCCATCAGGCAACTTTTAACTTGGAACATAAAAATGAAAAATTGCCTTTGTTTAAAACCCTCCTGAAGTTTCTGATCATGATGATTTATGTAAATAAAATGTTAAATTAAAATGTAGGTGTTAATAAAATTACATATATGATGGAATGGCTGTTCTTTTGAAAACTGATCTGCAATAAATTTTCTAAATTCTGATTGCAGGT
Organism: Spilogale gracilis; assembly: GCA_004023965.1. Taxonomy (NCBI): domain Eukaryota; kingdom Metazoa; phylum Chordata; class Mammalia; order Carnivora; family Mephitidae; genus Spilogale; species Spilogale gracilis. The sequence continues at coordinate 694,461 of PITA01000002.1, forward strand.
GATTCAGGCCTTAGAAGCTTTGCCAACAATAGCCAGCAGAGGTCTATTACTGAAGTGGTATTAATATAGCTATCATCACCAATTCAAAGCAGATAATAAAGGACTGACACATTTATTATCATTATTAATTAACAGTTTTCTGAGATGGAATTAAATCAATATGCTGCTCTGATATCATTTTAACTAGTTATGCAAATCAAACATTTAGAGCCCATGAACAGATATAAATGCCATTCAAAATTCACTTCACACTTATTACTGTAATATCAGAACTTTCAGGCCTTGCTAGTAAAAAAAAAAAAAAAGGACTTAATGCTCATTTAATTACACTCAGACATAAAGCTTATGGAATGAAAGTTGAAATAGCTGATTAGTTAGGAAGTCGTAGTAAGGCTATAACACTCGGGATAGACAATGAGATAATAATGTGAAAACGCGGGGCTCGGCACAGAGTGGTTCTGGCAGATCCTATTAAAAAGAACAATGACATGTATAGGAGAATATGTTTTAAAATTTTTAATATGTTTTAAATTACAAGGTTGAGGACCCTTTCTTAAGTCCAAAAAGGAGAAAGGGAGGGAGAGGAGAAAAAGAGAAAAGGGCTGGGTGGGTGGGGGTGGAGGGAGGGAGCTACAACTAATCATTTATAAAATACAAAACTACCAGATTCAATTGCCCACCATTTTTTCTGACTAGACCGTGATGCTGATGGTGACTGCAGAGTTCTTTCCATGCAGAATGCTATCTCAACTTCCCCACTTTTCTTATGTGATGAGCAGAAGTCTCTCTCCACACCCAGGACAGCTATCTAGAGAGTCACAGCAGGTCAGAGTTCTTGGCTTCTGGGTCCAACAAAGGCAAGACGTGAGGCAAGCAATCTGGCCCTTAATGATGTGGGTTACTCATTTTCAAAAGCAGCTGAGCCCCTGCGGATGGGCTGCACTAAAAATTCTACCAGAGGGACTGGAACAGCCTCCAACGGTGGCTCTGTGGACAATGCAGAGGCTGCTCACTGTCTTAGGGCATTGAAGGCAATGATGCCAAGAAGCCGTGTGCGAGGACCCAGTGACTTTCCTGGATCCCACCACCACTCAGGTGGCCTGCTGGAAACCAGCTGGCATGGCCACTGTCAGCACCACCGTAAAGAGGCAGGGTGCTGATGGGCCAGGGCTCATGGACAAGCTTCAGGCCCAGGAAGGAGCAGCCAGAGTACTCTGAGACTCTGCCCAGGCCCTGGTTTTGGCTTGCTGCCAGAAGCTTATGCTTGGCGCTTTTTTATGAAAAGGATGGAAATGTTTCTGAAAAGGATGGAAATGTTTACAGTGTAAGTTAGTCTGGGCAGTACCTTGCACTCTTCTTTTTTCTCCAAATCCTATTTCTATCTTCTCGGGGAAGAGTGCACTTGATTTTCAGTGCGATCCATTTCAGAGCCAGAAAATGAGTAGTGCGTATACCAACAGAAAACGCAGTGCCAGTGTTCTGCTGTGACCCAAAAGGAACAACATACAAAGCAGAGTATGAAACGTTATTATCCTTTCTGCAACCTCCACCCTCAAACTCATTAGCATGTTAACATTCTTCATGTGTGTCTTAGAAATCTAAAGCTCAAGTCACAGACCAGCATCCAAGGTTGCACTGCCATTTTCCATGAAATTCTACAAACAAACAAACAAAAATTGTAAAGAATTAAACTTTATCCAGCCAGGATTCTGCTGTGGGAGGAGGAAAACATATCTATCAGTATGAGTAGTGGTGGGCTCAGGGCAATACACAGAGGAAAGACCGGAAAGTGTACAAGAAAATACTTAACAGTGGTCTACTCAGAGTATTCCAGTAACAGGTGCTATTTTATCATCTTCTTTGTGCTTTGAATTTCCCAATATTAATACGTCCATTCTTCCCCTGAAGAATATTTCCCAAGGGCCAGCCACTGGCCAGACATATAGGGTGCTAGAAACTTGACCGCCAGGTCCTTCCCTCTCGATGAGAACAACGTAATAGGGAAGACAGAGAATTAAACAATCAATGACACATGTGAGGATTTGTATGATTTATAGGGGGGAGAAAGGGGGATATACAAACCTGTTACTGCTACTTAAGTAAGACTACACATCTTTCCTAGCCCTGGAATAAATTTGAAATCTCCCAGTTTGGAGTGTTTGTATCTTCCCAAAATGGGAAACAAGACTATAGCATGTGCCTGAGGCTTGAGAGATCACTATCCACCTTTTAATGGTAGAGTTAGATGACTTCTACCCATAGCCAAGATTCAACCATCTAGATACTGCCTTCGTAGCTAGCTGAGCTGGCCCTTCAACCCATTTTCATGCTAACCAAGATGTTTATAGACTTTTTCCCCCAAGATAACAGACTTGGGGCCCTCTATATCACCTGTGGCCCTCAGTCCACTCCCCCTTCTATACTGACTATCCTGGAACAGCCAGATGCAACAATCCCGGGAGTCTGTGGACCAAACCTTCTCCATGCTGACTTTCCAAAAGCCTAAAATATGGAGCAAATTTGCCATAAATCATCCCCTTTAAATACATTAGATTTTCATTAAAAACTCATCTTTTTCCGTATCTTCAAATATCTGGAGAATATAGAACTCAGAATACTATTACAGTGGAGAAAGGCTCTATGGAAAATCTCCAGTTGTGGCCTCCAGTCTACCCCCCCTTTTTTTTTAATTCCATCTCTCATTCAGGAATAATACCAAAATAATATCTGTATGCTAATATGTATATATGACTATATCTGAGGATGAACGTTAAGACCTCATAGGCAGGTAAAATACACAGCTAACAAAATACAAGCTCCCTCTGGTAGATAACTGTAGGTGGCAATGGGCAAGGGTGTTCGCAACCATGAGGTCATGAACCAATGGAGCCCCATTTCCCAAGGAGGTGAGACCAGTAAGGGAAGGTTCTCTAACCATGAGGAAACCACTCCCTCAATTCAAGGAACAGCATCAGTGGCAGTAAATTAAGGACAAAGCCCAATGACTGGTACAATAACTAGGACAGCCACCCAAGATGGGACTGCAGAAAATCAGCCTGGGTTGTTGTAGACAATGCAAAAGAGTGAACCCTCCAACCCCAGCCTGTTTGCCTCCCGCACTGGCCGACACAGTCCGGTAACTGGCAGGCCACGCAGGCAGAATGCTGATACCTCAGCCCCTGCACAAACTACTGTGCATTTCACTCCAGATTCCCTCCCACAGGGAGCCTATGGTTATCGAGGTAAAGCCAAGGGCAGTGGAGGGCTCTCTGCTTCTGATTCCCTGTTTGCCCTGCAAGGTGCCAAGCAGTGGTTTTTAAGACACGTCTCTGGAATAAGAGGTAAGGTACAAACATCCAAAATCTCATGGAGCCACACGACCCTGTCCCTTAAACTCTTTGCAAGGGGACCTTCCTCCCTAGCAATTTAGCAAGATGCTTCCCACCCCAACCTCACATGAAAGGCCACTGCTCTTCTCTCCTTGTGCATCTGTAGCGTCTCTCCTGGTCCTCCCCCCACCTGATCTTTAGCCCCACCTTCTCTGCGCAAGAACATTTCTTTGGTCTCTTCAGCACCAGAAAGCATTCAAGGTCAAAAGCAGCGAGGAAACCTTCAGCTTGTCAAAGGACTGAGAGGACGAGTGGTGGTGGTGGTGGTGGTGGTGATCACATGGGATGGTCAAGGTCAACTGGTTCTCCCACCTTTGGCGCCGCTGAGTGTACACAGACCCAGAGGCAGGTGGGGAGCAGCTAAATCAGACCATCACCTCCTCTTTAAGCTGTCTACAGGAAATAAAAGTACACCACATACTAAAGAAAGGCACAGGGTGTCTCTCAGTTTCCCCTGTGAGGCTCTTCTGAAAGTTGGAACTCTCTCGGAGAAGGCAAAGAGTGGAAGAAGATGGGAGGAGAGAAGAGGAACCACTGAAGTCATTCACACAGAGGAGAGGGGGCAGATGCTTGTGTAATCTTTAAAGCCTAGGGGAAAAAAATTAAATTACACCAAGAGGTCCACAAGTTAGAGCAAAGTTTTCAGAAGCTGAGCAACGTGGGGTATTCACTTGGTAAGCAATGAAGGAAGATTAAAACTACTCTTTTGAAGTAGCTGGTGCCTTCCCAACTCTGCCTCCAACCCCACCCTATCCTGATCCACTGCAGTCCAGGCTGGAGTCAGGAGCAAACCTCCTCCCAGGGTGCAGCGTTGCACGTTGGATAAAAACATGGACTCCCCTACCAGTTGCACAGTCACCCAAAAACTCTGTGCCTCAGTTTCCTCATCTTGAAAGTGAGAATAGCAATAATCCTATCTCAGGTTTGCTACCAGGATTACATACGTTTGGTGCATGTAAAGGTTCAGAACAGTGTTGTATATGGCAAGCCCGCAACACACCATCATCATCAGCATCCCTGTCATTCCCACTAGAGCTTTCCCCTTCAGCAAGGACCCCACCATCACGGCTTAGAGCGCCAAGGGTCTGCAAAGCTTGCAGGGCTGAGGGTAGCTATGTGAGCCTCACACAGGATCATGCTGACCAGACCCATGAATGTGCAACCTTCTGTGAATAAGATCACTTGAAAGCAATCTTGAGGACTTGGTCCTTCGACACCTTACATAAACCATTCATAATAACGGAGCACTGTTTTGTCTTATGGCCCACCAGTCTCCTGGATTGTTATGCGCGCTGCCTTGGTTAGGAAGCTGCAATGCGATCCTAGAAATACTGGCATAATTTATTGCATTATTACTCCTCTGAACTGAAAGCAATTAATTACCTGGAGCAGGATGCACAAGTGAAAATTTATCAGAGGGAAGTGATGAAAAATGTGCCCACCGCTTTAAAATAATAGGTGCTTAATGGTTTTTTGGTTTGCTGGCTAATCTCAGGCATCTTAGAAACAGCTCCAGCCCAGTTATCAGTTGTGAATTCTGCCCCCACCCCCTCCTTTTTGGCCCCCTTATATTGTTCTATCATCCCCTATCTTCCCTTGAGGACAGGAAGAAACATTTAAGATATTCACTTAAAAGCAGAAGGGAGACCCCATTCCTCTTCTGCGCCATACAATTACTAATACAACACGGAAATACATGACAAAACATATTTGTATGTTTATCACCCATGTTGGCAGCGCAAGTCTATCTGCCTGACTGATGTCTCTTTCTCTTCATCAGAGCATTTCATTTTAAAACTTTGAAAACTCAGATGAAAAGACATTCTACGGGACCTGTGTATGTTTACTAACGTCTCCAGCACCTCATAAGTGACTTGCATATGACCTGCATCTCAAAATCCTCCAACATGGTCTCCGAGAACTTTCTCCACCAAGCACTCTCCCCGTCTTTCTCCTATTACCGTCATTGACCGGGATCCAGAAAGAAAGAGGAAACAGGGCCAATAATGTGTTATTGTATTATTTATAAATTTCATGCACACAGGAAAGATAGGAATAGGGCTAAATTCATCCTATTTGTTCCTACTTTTCAGAATTATTCACATCTGTATGATTCCGTAATTGTTTCTTCTATAAAGTTATTGGAGTCATTTTGCTCCGTATACTCCCGATCAATTCCCCCTCTCAAGGGCACAGTTGAAAAGTGATATTTGAAAACGGCCTCTGATAGATTGCATGGTTAGTCAGCAGCAGAGACAAACAACCTAATCCAGCACAAATTAGTTCAGCTGCCAGCAATAGTTTTATACAAAGATGTAAATTATGTTGTCAAAATTGGTCGCTTTCTAGCTTGCTGCTCAGCTAACAAGAAACCACTTTGGCTGATAAAGATGAACACTAAGCTTCCCTCTCTTACAAATTTGCAAATCTGCCATTTCAGCATTCTGTTAGCCACAAACAAACAGCCAGCTATAATTGCTTCTTTTCTTCCATGGTGGTATTTTCCCCCCTCGGGTTGTTCCTTCCTGGCTGCTCTTGAAAACAACAACAACAACAACAACAAAGCCCCAAAGCACCAGAACAGCAGACACCAGGGACCCTCAGAAGGAAATTTAGGGAAAAGCTGGCTCCCCACCACATCCATCCTTCTCAGGCATCACCTCCCCTCCCCGCAGAGCCAGGAGCCTGGGCCAGGCCAGTCACCCATGGCTCCCCAGGACTGCTATCTAAAGGACTATGAGGGCAGGGAAAATTCTTGGCTTAGATGGAAATGAAAATATTCTTACAGTTTTGAACAAGGATTGCCTTTGACAGTCGTCCATCCATTCTTCTTTATTTTACAAGCTCCCGTTGCAGGGAACGGAGAGGAACAGAGCATACTTTCAAGGGGCCTAAGCAGAAAGCTCCACCAGGCTGCCTGTGCTCAACTGGAATCAGATAGATCTTGTGCTGGACTGAAAATAATAATGCATTATAACAGTAATTATAACCAGCATAAGTCAAATAAATAAATTATAAATTACAATTACCCTTTAAAGTTGCTAGTCTCACTGTTTGCTTTACAATTAACTGCAGGTGCTTCTGCGTGTTTTATTATGGTCCCAAAGTTATATATTTGAACGAATGGTACAGATGATTCCTGTTTATTTGTTAAATTAAAGCATTGTTGGTAAAATTACAGCTTAATTAATATTATGGGTACTGTATAACAAAATAGTTTACCTTGTACATAATTTATTTCCACATGCATATCTCAGCCCAGACCCATTACAGCTCTAAGGCAGCTAAAATAAAATATTCCTCCTTTGCTGGCATTTTTCTAAATAGCAGTTCACTAAATCAATATTATTCACTTGGTATTTTTAAAAGCAGTGTATCTTAATAATTACACAGCATTAGAGTAGGCAATAATTTTACTTGCTAAGCATATTAAATTTAGCAAACCATCAGTCAAATAGTTTGTTCTTTCTCAGAATGGGTAAGCAGTGAGTGAGTTTGGAATCATGTTCCTTTGGCAGAAATGTCACATGGAGTTTACGAAGGCGTCTATGACTCCCTAAGCCAGCCCAGTACTATATATCTTTATTAGTTTCAGTGGTCAGTGCAGTGACCAGTTGTTTATTCTCATTACTCAAGACAAGGTGAGCCACTCGGTAGTGGCTGCAATCAGAGCTAAAAACCTATGACTTTGCAAAAAGTAAAAACTGTAGACAAGACTACACACACCGTGGTCTGCACACCTGCTCAACGGGGAGCTTGGGGGAAGGAAAGAAGATAATTAAACGCGACACGCACCATTGTGGGTGCAGGAGCATTTGATCTGTCTTGGCCCTCTTATCTTTGAGATTTCTCACACATTTTCATTGTTCTTAATTCGGGTAAAACGTCATTAATTTCATGTCTGTCTTGTCTGTGTTCCTGTCTGCATTTATTCTTTCGCACGCTCACATAAAACACTTTATGAACCTTCTCTCTTCCTACAGCACCGCCCCTGAAGAAAACAAATCCCCCTTAAAAACTCAAACTCCATTCTCTCATAAACACACACACGCAGAGAGCTTTTTTCAGAAAATCAATTCATTCACAGCACAAAACCCAAGCAGGCACATTTTGCCTGAGCTGTAGGCAATTGCCAGCACTATCAAGTGAACATTTGATTGATGCAGTGGCCCCTGGATTACGTGTTTTAGGTAAATGGCTAAAACTACTCTGTAATCATGGAGCAGAGAAGCAGAGAGAGGTGGAGATCAGCAACCAGTGCCAGGAAATGGCCTCTCCATCTGCAAAGAACAACAGGAGCCCATACCTCCTTCATCTTGCTCATTCCCTCTCTTTCTACTCAGAGGCAGCCTAGAATTTTCCTTCCAGGGGCCTCAGCAGAGCCAGCACCAGAATGAGGCACCGGCAAAAGCTGAGAGAAGCCTCTCCCTCTGTCTGCTATGGCCAAAGTCCTAACACACACATACACACACACCCCTGAGCACCCAGGGAGCACCCTGAACATTAGTGCTTCCCTTGTCATCCCTGCGGGGCAGAATCCAGCTTCCACCACTGGGAGAGGACAGTTCTCTGCGTGTTTCCTCAATGGCTGCCTTACCAAGCAAAAGCAGGCCGAAGGGCTAATCCAGGAACAAAGAATGGACACCTTCCTGGGAGAACAGGGTCAGTACAGGAGGGGAGGGACAAGTCATTCCGTCCAACCTATCAACAGACATTTCTCTGTGCCCACTCTGGGCTGACTATTGCACTACGGAGAAGAAAGTATGAGATGGACAGACCCATGAGAAAAAGGAAAAGTGCAAAGCTGAAAGTTATGGTTCAAAACAGAAACAGAAGAAACACCACGACATCATATGGATTAATGCCAAATAATCACCCACCCAGCAGCTCTTACAGGAGTAACTCACACTTACTACATGGGGTTCTGATGGAAGAAATTGCAAAGGGATGCAATTTGAAGTAGATCTTTAGGAGCACTTTAAAAAAAAAAGGGCGGGGTGCCTGGATGGCTCAGTGGGTTAAGCGACTGCCTTCTGCTCAGGTCATGATCCTGGAGACTCAGGATCGAGTCCCACATCGGGCTCCCTGCTCGGCAGGAAGCCTGCTTCTCCCTCTCTCACTCCTCTGCTGTGTTCCCTCTCTGGCTGTTTCTCTCTGTCAAATAAATAAATAAAATCTTTAAAAAAAAAAAAAAAGGGCAATTCAAAATTTGAGTAAAGGGAAGGGACATACACTCAAGGTAAGCAAGACTTTGTGTACCTAAAACTAGAATAGGGGGTTGCAAGGTGCCCCATGCCAAGAAGCACTCCTGCCCACCCAGGACCAAACACAAGGCTGTGTGAAAGTGGACCACCCCGTATGACTGCCTTAGTAGGCCAACCCCCAGCCAAAACCCACCACAGAGGTGGGCGGGGTGCGGGGGGGAGGGGATCAGCAAACTCCTCAACCTGAGGCCCATTTACAACTGGGTTCTCAACGCTGATATTTTTAAATGAGATATTCGGCCTATATTAAGAATATTAAGAGCAAGTGGGTTTTGCCTTTATATTTGTGTCTGAATGTATACCAACAGGCACAGCTCATTCAGTATTTTCCTGTCCTGATACTTACAGCCAAAACTGAGGGAACACCTGGGTGACACACTCCATTAAGTGTCAGACTCGGTTTCAGCTCACGTCCTGATCTCCAGGTGCTGGGACCAAGCCCCTTGGTAGAGTCCGAGCTCAGTGTGGAGTCTGCATGAGATTCTCTCTCCGTCTCCCTCTGCCTCTCCCACTTGTGCTCCTCTTTCTCTCTCAAATCTTTAAAAAATATATAAAAATAAAAAAATACAACTGAGGTGGAACTGCAGAATGACTGCCCTCTCCA
>PITA01000002.1:703817-738698 GCA_004023965.1 Spilogale gracilis
GAACGGCATAGGACAAAATGAAGAGAAGAGAAAAAAAAATAATAAAATGATCGAATGCACCCTGCTAGGCCCCGGAACACACACTGCTACACACAGACCAGGACCCCGGGCCTCAGAGTCAGCCACTTGCCTACAAGGGCCTCACAGCTATCCCATTTGCAGAGACCTCCGTGAACCCAACCCAGCAGCGGCTGTCTTCCCCAGCTTTTACCTTGGGGAGAGCTGCTGTCTGACAGGGTGTTGGTGTGCATGGTCACCTTCAGAAGGAGATGAGGATGTCGAAGAAAGGTAGAAATAAATATGAGAAGATGAGGGAGAAGTAAAAATTAGGAGAGGAGCAGAGTGACATGTATATTTTTTTCTCTCACTCTCAGCCAAAGAACAGGAAAACCTTTGGGGCTCTGGTCACACCCCGCCACAGAGCACGCACCCCATAGCACGGCAATGAACTACAATGGCTGGTCCTGACTGAAACCTGCAGCAGGCCCTGCAGACCCCCTGTCAGCCACAGACCAAGGACGCGGCCCCAACACCTGTAGGTGGCTGCCCTCCAAGAGTACCTGGGAGACACTCACGGAGTGCTCTCCATAAACAGGACGACAGGATGGCAGATAGAGACACAGACAGGTAAGGAACACAGTACCAGAGACTACATACAGACAGCAGCTTGTGGCTGAAAGAGGGGGAAGGAAGGGGAGAGAAAGAAGTGAAGAGAATCGATCTTGCAATTTTTTCTATCATTTTACAGTGTTATTTCATAACGAATAGCATCTTCATAAGTCAAAAATTACTCGCAAAGGAAAGAAAAGGCCAACTTAGGAGTCAAGAAAGACTCAGGAAATGTTAAGCAGTAATACAGCAGGTGAAGAGCAGTGTAAGACGGTGACACAAGAGTGGCCACAAGGCAGCCCATGATCAGTTCCCAGAGAATATCCCGTAGGCGAGTGCCGTGTGATGCTCTTCACAGAGCTCCTCTACAGTCATCCTCTCCTCTGGTCCTCTAGGAGATGGGGGAAGGTGCTTCCACTGGATTTTCTAGTCTTCTAGCAGAGAAGGTGGAAGCCCGGTGAAGGTGACTTGCCCAAGGTCACAGTCTTTGATCTGGTGCCTTCTCTCCCAGGGGAGCCCAAGGTTCAGACATGGACATAAAGTGGTATGAGGGTTTGGGCAGCAAACAGGAGATGGCATGTGGCTTCAAGAACTGTGCACAACTGAGGACAAGGGAATCCACATGATGCCTCAGGGAGATGGAACAGAGTAATGGAAGCTGGGAAGGAACAAGACACACCTATGAGGTGGTAAGACTGGCTTGGCTGGAGCAGAGGGTCTAGACAAAGGAGTAGCAGGAGAGAAGTCCAGAGGGAAGAGAGTACAGTAGTGAATGCCAAGCTAAAGAAGACTGCATTTGGTTCTCTCAGTCAGAGGGATCCAGGGAATGGGACGTTGAGAAGAAAACTTGCCAGTAACAGCAGTGTACTGAAGGGAAGAAATTACTTAATTAGAGGGTAGATGTAATGCCACCACTTTACATAGAAGGAGATACTCAAACATACTGAATTGGCCAAATTTTCCCAGTAAGAGGGAGACACAAGCTGCCGACTTGCTATGAGATCAGGTACCCTCAACCAGCCATCTGTTAAATGATACAGGCTCATTCTTTGCACTTAAAGGTTATGACATGGAGAAGCAGGACAGCCTTCCCCACGGGCCTGTATGCCGCTGCTCTAGCCTTCCTGGACTACTCCCCACTGTGTGATTCATCCAGGACTGTCCAAAAACAGGATCTTATCTGAATGCCTCTCGATACTGGCACGTACACACCTTGAAGGTGACACCATTCATCTGATGAAACGACCCAAGCCATGGCTACAAAGGCTGTCAAAGCCAGGAGTGTGTCTTCCACACATACGCACTCCTCTCGGGCACCCTCAGTGCCTTAACCCAGCAGTTGCCGAGTACTGTGGCATCTGTTCAGTAGACCCCAGATAGGGCCCAGGTATCCGCACTTTTTCAATGATCAGGGGACTCAGATGCTCTGCTGCATGTGAAACCACTGAAGCTGCAGAGAAAAGAAGTACACTCCAGAAGGGCAGACACCCTGGCAGAGACAGTAAGGGGGTACAACAGTCTAGCCTTTCTAGAGGTCTTCAAATGAAACCATGTAAGACGGGCTCTACAGAGCCCCGGTACCATGTCTCAGACATTCATATTTCCTCAGGGTCTAAAATCATGCTGTGAAGTTAGCAGATTCTTAGATATATAGCTATCTTCATGAAGATCTCATTAAATCAGAAATTGAGATCAGATGCAACCACACTAAAATTAACTTTGCTCTATTCATCAAAGAATTAAACAGTAAAAATGCTAAAGAATATGTTTCAACTTTTAGGATAATCTCTCTGTGTTTGTGTACACATGTACACACACACACACACACACACACACACACACACACACACACACCCTCCCCTGTATTAATTACCATTTAATTCCTAGATCCTGATTACCGAATCTAGAGGGCCACAACTTCAGGTCATCTGGGTACCATATGATAATTGTAGTCCAACCTCTACAATAGATACCACAGGCTATATTTCTTCTTTCAATTGACTCATTTTTTTCTACTGATTCAAAAATTAAAACATGAAAGTTATAATATGGTCATAAATAGCCAATATTATTTAACATAAATACAAGTCAATTATAATCATAAATACTTATTAAAATTTAGAAGTCCATTCTATGAACCATCTAAAATCATTTCCTGTACCACCCATGATCCAACACTTTGAGAAACACTCATCTAGAACCAACCATCTCATTGGACAGAAGGAAGAACTGGCATTCAGAGATCAAGTAATCTAAAGTTAGAAAGCTCCTAAGCAGGAAAAGCATAACCCTGGTCTCCTGATCCCTACTTTGTTTTTCCTATACTATGAAGATTCAACGAATGCATTTGCAGCAAATCACTGCCATATTTTTATTAGAATAAGTACCGGAAGTACTTCTATTCAGCAATATTTAAGGTTCGTAGTTCAAAAATTTATTTTCGGAACTAACCAATGGATCTTTTTCTTTTAAAAAAAAATTTGTCATACAATTTTTTCATTAATTCTTATGCTTCCCCTTGTACCAATAGTTTGCTACTCCTACAGCACATTTCACAAAATTAGACTTAAAATCACACTAGTGTGCTCTTTGTGATTGGCCCTCATGTTTTACAAAACGTTATGCATATTTTTAAAGATATTAGTATATGAAGCAGACATCATGTCTAGGGCTGTTACAATTTACCACAGGGACAGAAAGCCAATACTGTCTGCCAGGCCTCTCCCCTCAAGCCTCAGTCTTTAGCCTGCAAAGATACAAGGACAATAACCACCCCCGCTCGACTGCTAAGATTCACCCAAGTGGACTGGGTCACATCAACTGATCATAAGCCATGGCTGCTCTTGAAGGACTTGCTAAGCAGTGATGGAATCGCCAAGACAGAATCAAGGTTGGTAAGCCCCTAACTACACCTCCCTAAGTAGCAGCCCCCTCTCCTCCCCAGCCACCCAGCACAGATTCTCTGCTATAGACACGTTTTCCCTAACATACTGTATCCTCAGGTGATAAATGTAACTCATAATTAAAAAAAAAAAAAAAAAAAAAGGAAAACCCGGCAAATGTCCACAGAACCTCCTTGGAAATTAAATAGTGCATCATGAGTAACATAGTTATTACTCAGTGAAAACATCCCAACTCTGTGTTCCATGCTATGTTGTCAGATGAATGAATACAACACAGGCACTGAAGAAGCACTGAGAGTTTGGGGTGAGGTCCCCACCGCCACCACTGACTTCTAGGGAGGCAAAAGGCAGCTACATTGGGGTAGGAGTGGGGGGCGGGGGAGGAACATTCTAGGAGGCAGAATGGGAAAGGAGAAACAGAGTACTAGGGCTTCTTTCTTCCCATTTTCCCCCCTAGTCTGTGGCATGAAAAAACAATGGCTTTTCTGAGGCACAGTGCAGACAAGGCAGCTCTGAAAACTAATGGCGGTGATTAATGACAATGGGCTTGGAGGAGAGTAGGGACACAGCCGCCACATACATCATGCCTTCCCGTCAGTCTCTGCTCCTCCCTGCCCCTCTTCCTCCTACCAGCAAGACGTTATAAAAATGTCTTATCTGCTCCGGACGCCTATTTTAAAGCTGAAATCGAAGCTACCCCCCCACCCAGAAGAAAAACAAAGAGGGAGAAAGAACAGCCAAAAAGGAGTGGCACTGGAGGGGGTAAGAGAGGAAAGAGCAAGAGAGACAGGGAGAGGGAGAGAGACAAAGAGGTGATGGGGTGAACAAGAAAATGGCATGTAAAATAACTATAAGATATTCCAGGGGAAAATGTGCAGGCTGTAATCATTCAAGATTTCAGCAACTTGACTCCTCACATGCTGAAGCCACATTTTCAAGGTCTTATCTGCCATATGGTTCCCTGTTTGGATGATTTATTAGGTGTAGAAAGCACACTGATAAATTTTACTGCATTTCCCTGAATAGGCAACCTATGGTGTCAATAACAAAGCTCAGGCGACTTTAATGAAAACTGCAAGCACCAAAGGGTAACCATTTATTTATGAGTCGCTATAGTATTACTAGGACAAAATTTATCTTCCCTTCTCACGCACTCTGTAGAAACCAAATCTGGTCAAAGTAACAGAGATCACATCCATATGTCAGTGGTTTGCTAACATCTCTCCGGCAAGAAACACTGGCTGTTGCTCTGGAGAAATTGTTTGGTGCTTTCAAGTGACCCATTTTGCATAAGAAATCTTGTTTTTAATGAAAAAACAAGGCGAAACCTGAAGAACTCTGCAAACACTATAGCCTTAGCAATCACACTTAAAGGCAACTGTGGAATCCTCTCATTTTTCTTTACCCAGAAAATGGGACGGCTGCCCCAGGGGGAGGGATGGAAAAAAAAAAAAAAAAGAGGGTGGTGTACAGATGAGGAGCAGAGAGATTTAGAGAGACAGAGAGTCCAATCCACGAATATTTTAAATTTCCCAGTCCATATAATATCATCCCCCTCTATCCACTCCGGGTCTTAGGACACCAGTCATGATATAAGCCAACATCTGCATTCTTCACTCATTGCATGGTTCCCCTGTCCCTCCCTGCCCCCAAATGCCTCTTCTCTTGGCTAGTGGCTATCTGCAAGGCTGATGTATGTGTTATTTTTATAACAGAGAAACAATCCAACTTTTTGAAACTCTGAAGGCAGCAGAAACGAATGACCAAACTCAGAAGGGAAAAAAATTACAGAGAAGGGGAGGAGGAAAGCCAGGTAGCGAGCGCTCTCTTGATGTTTAATCCTGAGGCACAGTTAACGGCTGCAACAAAATATTTGGCCAGATTTTCAAGTGTACAGTTTTCCCCACTCCTGGAACATGGCTGTCCTGCGTGAAGACAGCCTTGCCCAAGAATGTCAAAAGAAGGAAGGGTAGCGAAGAAACTCAACCACAACAGCGTACGTTTGAGTAACGCTCTTAGCACCACAAACCCACAGAACCAAAGTGAAAAGTCCGGGCCAAGGCTCTGACCTGAGCAAATCCCAGCCTCCAGTTCTTTCACACCAAAGCCAACACTCTGAAAAATGCCTCCACTAGATGATTTTACCCAGGTTTCCTTTTGTATTTTTTAATTTTATTCGGCTTTTTCCTTGTTCTGCATCGGTATGTCCTCCAATACTTCCAGAGTGAGAGGGCGTCAAAATTCATTCTTCTCATTTCTCAATGTTAAGGGTTAAGGCCCCTCTTGACTTCCACCGCTTCAAAACAACAACAACAATGACAACAACGGAAATGAATAAGCCAACTCCTTGGACGTCGAAACAAAAATAATCAACGTTTTAGAGAAATCTTTTTCATGTCACACATAATAAACAATCAGAAGTCATCCTAATCAGTTCAATTACTGCATCCCTGCTTTTAAAATCTCCTCAGTACAATGGCCTCAGTGAAAGTTGAATGCCTTATAAAATATAATTCACATATTATAGTAGAATTAGGAGGGAATAGGTGCTGCTTGGGTTCTGACCATATTTTTAGAGTTTCTCAGCCAGAGAGATTTACAAGAATATTCATTATTGCCTAGATTGCTTTCAATTCAATCACTGCTTTATTAAAAGAGGTAGGGGCAAAGGCCCAGCACGGTTCAGAGCATACTCAACCATCTGCATTTTCAGTTTGCAAAACATTTCCACTAGTTTTCAGAGGCACCATCATTAGTAAAACCTTCCACTTACTTTTCTACACAATTCTCCTCTTAATTTTTAGCCCCCTGAGGATTTCCAAAGGAAATCTAATCGACAGGAGTCATTTGCCCTTCGTTCGTGCCAAATGACATTTGAATGAACTGTGTTTCCCTAGAAGCCCCATCAACCTTTTCTGGTGGCTTCTGAATGCTTTTCAGTTCTTAGAAGCCCCATTTGGAGCAGAGTGAACAAACTTAAACCTTAAACTGGAACAAGGGAATAAAAAAAATAAAAAAGGGACTGAAAGAATAGAAATGGGTAACAGGGAAGACACACAGACAGAGGCTCCAGGACAAGAGGAAATTTCCTCTCCTTTTGAAGGCCTAATAATAGAGTTGTTCACTGCACAATCATATCTGGCCACAGAGAAAGATGGGAACTAAAATCTATACTATGCTTCACTTGCCAAGCTCAGGTTCTGGCCAGGGGCTTCATCTACCCAAAGAAAGGGGATGCCTTTTTCTAATTCCCCCAAAGACACTTTATGGGCTAGCTGATGAAAATCATGTTAAGAAAACCAGAGTAAATGCAGAGGAAAGGAAACCACAACAAAATGAAAGACAATCTACCAAATGGGAGAAGATAATTGAAAATGACACATCTGGTAAGGGGTTGGCAGCCAAAATGTATTTTAAAAACTTGTACAACACCAAAAAAAATTACAATTAAAAATGGACAAAGAGCCTAAATAGACATTTTCCCAAAGATGACATACAGATGGCCAAGAGACACATGCCAAGATGTTCAACATCACTAATCCTCAGGGAAATGCAAATCAAAACCACGAGCTATTATCTCACACCAGTTAGAATGGCTAGTATCAAAAAGACAAGAAATAACAAACCTTGGGGAGGATGAGGAGAAAAGGAAATCACTGTGCTCTGTTGGTGAAAATATAAATTGGTGCAACCTCTCTGGCAAAGTGTATGGAGTTTCTGGGCAAAATTAAAAATAGGGCTACCATATGATCCAGTAATTCCTCTACTGGGTATTTACCCAAAGAGAATGAGAACACCAATTCGGAAGGATATATGCACCTTTATTCTTATTGCAGCATTATTTACAGTAGCCAAGATAAGGAAGCAACCCAAGTATCTTCCACAGATGAATGGATAAAGATGTGGTGAATATACATACAATGGAATATTAGCCATAAAAGTGAATGAAATCCTGCCATTCGTGACAACACAGATGGTATTACACTAAGTGAAGTAAGTCTGAGAGAGACAAATACCAGAGGATGTCATTTATATGTGGAATTTTAAAAACAAATGAACAAAAAACCCCCCAAAATACAGACTCTTAAATGCAGAGAACTGGCGGTTACTGGAGAGAAGGCAGGTGAAGGGAGGAGCGGAATAAGTCAAGGGGATGAAGAGATCTAGATTTCCAGTTAAAGGTAAGTAAGTCATGTGATGAATGTATAGCATAGGGAATATACTCAGTGATATTTTCAGAACATGTAGTGACAGGTAGTGACTATACTTCTCATGGTGAGCACTGAGTAATATATAGAATTTAATCACTATGTTGTGCACATGAAACTAAACTTGTAGGTCAACTGTACTTCAATAATTTAAAGAACAAACAAATAAAAAACCACAAAAAGACCCTAGCCACAAAAGACCAAATACTGTATGATTCCACTTACATGAGATACCGAAAGGAATCAAATTCATAGAGACAGAAAGCAGGATGAGGGTTGCCTAGTGCTGGGAGGTAGAGGAAGAGGGACGCACTTACTCCGCAAGTACAGAGTTTCCGGTTGGGAATATGAAGAAGTTCTGGAGACGGATAGTGATAATGCTTGTACAACACCGTGAACATACTTAGTGCCACAGAACTGGACACTTGAAACAGTGAAAATGGCCAATTTTATGTCATGTTTATCTTATCACAATAAAACAAAAAAGAAAAGAGAACCAAGAAAACCCAAGCCCACCGGTGCCCAGCGACACACCTGCAGGGACCGGTGGATAAAGATTCTGCTCTCAGACAGGCTTTCCGCAAGCCTGCTGCCTCGGTCAACAACCAAGAGGGCCACAAACATCCAACCACAAGCAACCTGTTCAAAACCACTGTTCCTAATGCCCATCTTTGGCCCCCAAAGGCCACCAAGGAGCCAGGGCTTCTCTTGAAGGGTCCTTGCCCCCACTGTGCCGAGTCTTCTTGCACTGCCCTGCCTGCAAAGACCTTCAGTCAGCTTCGGCCCGTGCTAGCTCCCCCCCACCCCCAGCCTCACCCCGCCCTGAACCCTGTAAGAACAGAGGCATGCTTTCTCCCACGACCACTTCCCCACCTCCCCACCCTAGACACAGAACAGTTCATTATTTTACACACTTTAAGTTTCCACCAGTACAAGGGCCAACTCAGGAAGAAGAAAAGTTCACGACTCCTATAATTTGGAATTTGTGGTAAAATTTAGTCTAAGCTGGGCCAAAGAAAGGGTTTGCTGTGAAAACTCACAAAGTAAACAAGACCGGAGGGGAAAATATTCAAGCAAAAAAAAAAAAAAAAAGGGAAATTAATCTTAAAGGCTTCAGTTCAATCATATGGTTTATGGAAAATTTATTGCCGATTATAAACACATTAAAGAAAACCTATTGGGTCAGGACTAGGAACCGTGGTCTTGCCTCTGCCATGCCAGCATGGGCCAGTCTTTAAACACCTGGTCATAGTCACAGTCCCCTCATCCATACAGATGGATGGAGAACTTCCAAGGTCATTCTGGGCACCATCACACTTTGAAGTTCATACACCATACTTTGTACATTTACGAGAGAGGGAGAGAATACACATGCAGTAACAAGGTCTGTTCTGGGTAGAAACAATTTGTTAGTTATTTCAAAAATATTTTCTATATTTAAAAGCGGTACTGGGTATTCACCCCAAGGATACAAATGTAGTGAAAAGAAGGGCCATATGTACCCCAGTGTTCATTGCAGCAATGGCCACAATCGCCAAACTGTGGAAAGAACCAAGGTGCCCTTCAACAGATGAATGGATAAAGAAGATACGGTCCATATATACAAGAGAATACTATGCCTCCATCAGAAACGATAAATCCCCAACTTTTGTAGCAACATGGACTGGATTGGAGGAGATTATGCTGAGTGAAATGAGCCAAGCAGAGAAAGTCAAATATCATATGGTTTCACTTACTTGTGGAGCATAAGGAGTAATATGAAGGACAGTAGGAGAAGGAAAGGAAATGGGAAGTGGGGTAAATCAGGAAGGAAGGTGAAACATGATAGACTTTGAACTCAGAAACAAACTAAGGGTCTTGAAGGGGAGGGGGATAGGGAATGGGTGAGCCTGGTGGTGGGTACTGAGGGCACATATTGCATGGAGCACTGGGTGTGGGGCATAAACAATGACTCTTGGAACACTGAAAAAATAAAATTAAACTAAAAAAAGTGGTAAGGCTGGAACTACATAACGGTGATGATGATGATGATGATGATGGCATATCATTGTAAATGTACTAAATGCCACTCCATCAAATACTTGGAAATGGTTAAAACAGCAAACATATGCATTTTGTCACAATTTTTAAAGAGATAAAGCAGTATTTCTTTTAAAAGACTGAGAATGTTCACCAGTTCCTAACATGTCACTCAGTCCAGTTAATCCAAGTTAGCAGGACTTTGTGGTACTAGAAATATACTACTATCCAACTGGACGGGCTTTGAACATAGGCCTGAGATCTTCTGGATGTGCCGTGTTTGGGCCTAAAACCAGAGACTGGGCATTCTTTCTGGCCAACAAAGTATTATGTCCTCACCTTCTACCAACTAGTAAGGACACATCCCTGCCTATCAGTGACTTCCTTGGTAGAGAAGATGACCACTGACACCGATTTCTACAGGAAGGCCACACAGAATGGGCACATTGGTGGCCCAATTCTGCTTGATGCTCACAGCAACTGCTTCCCCATTACAGAACTCACCAGCAGCACACAGTCAGATCTTCTCACCTGGCCCATGGTGGGGCTGCTTCCGATGCACCACATGTGTCTACGATGCTTAAGGCTATGTCAAAGCTTCTTATCCCAGTTTTGCAACTTTTTAAGCAAATGAAATGCTTCCATGAACTTGACAATTGAGAATTTTCTTGCAAAGGAGAAAGTTGCTGAATTCCCCTAAGACCTCACACTTACGTTTTCCAGAGCTGGATATTAGGAGCAGAGACTGACAACAAAGAAGGTATTTATTATTATTATTATTATTATTATTGCTATTATTATTATTGCATTATTTTTAAATTTATTTAAAACTGGAGCTTTATTTCCCCAAAACTGAAGTTTTAAGTCTCGTTTAATTGCTTTTGACAAGAATCAGAGTCCTTGACACTTCATTCATGAACAACCCTATAAATGAAGCAGGGGGCGGGGGGGGGGCAGGTAGGATTCTAATAAAGCCCATTTTCAAGCAGTGGCCTTTTACTCAAGCCTCCCCAGGGCTCATGGATATCAGTGGTTCTGGATTTGTAGCACAGATTTATCTGCAAATGACATAACCTCTTCTCGTGGCCTTTTAGTAAGTCTATTTTGGGGGGTAAATAATGAACTATCTCTAGCAATTCAAGTCTATGAGTGTTTCTTTGGAACTTCCTCTTACCAGTACTTTGGGCTTTTCTCCTTGGTTCTAAACCTACCTACAAGCATGAAGAGGGCTGACTCCAAGCCACTAGCATGATCTCAGCTGCTAATTAGCAGGAGAGCAGCCCCGTTCTGCTAGGAACTATGGCCTGTGAGCCAATGAGGGCAGGCTAAGAAGAAAATGGAAGTGGGGTGTCTCTTTGAGGGGGCAGCACTGAGCAAAGGGAAGGGTCACTGCATTGAGACAAACAGCTGCTGGTGTTAAACATCTCCGGAGACCAACATCTGGAATGTGGCCCTTAACCAAGAAGGCAAAGCCAGATAGAAGCCATAACCCATTTCCAGGCAGAGAGGGGTCCTTTGGAAGAATCAATCAACAGAAAGAACTAGACTCTGCTATGAAGTGTAAACATGATCTCCCTCATTAGCTCTATCCTCAAAGGACCAGGTTCACCACTTCACAGCTACTGGCCCCCACTATCCCAGCTTCTAAATCAAGCAGCTTCCAATCTGCTGTGTGCAGATGGAAGATAAATTTGGGTCCTCGTCAGCTCCTGGCTTTTTAACTCCTCCAAGAAACCTTTGTGCTTGGGTGCCCACCAGAAGAAGCCAGGGAGCTGGTTAAAAGTATAAACCCCCTGAATCCAAATCTCCAGGAGTGGGGCTTGTGAATTCGTATTTTTTTTAAAGCTCCTTGAGTGGTCCCCATGCATCCAGCCTCCAGGCCGACATTTAGGAAAGAAACACTCAGTCTTTTCACCAGCTTTCACAGGAAGACTCAAAAACCAGTCCTATCACTAACAGAACCCAAGCGCAGCTGGAATTGTCCTTTTAAAGCAACAAGTCGTTCACCCATAATACTTCAGTGGTTGCTTACCGCTGACTCAATATGGAGAAAAAGACTAGAGATCCAGGAAGACAGTGTTTTAAAACCTACAAGTGGAGGTACCAGGAATAAACTAGGGCATCACAAAATTATCACCTGAATCAACAGAAAAATGCATTTCAAGATGAAGACATTCTAAGAAATGCGGTATTATAAAGGCTACTCCCTATCTGTATGAGCTTTGATGCATAATTAAGACAATAAATCTCCTGAGGAAAAAAATATCATGCAGGTCAGTTTAGTTCCTTCAAATCTAACAGATTGGAAATGGGCAGAAATCTTAACAAATGTATACTTTCCTATCATGTGTCAGGCAGGCGGTTGTTCATAACCTTAGAAAAATCTAAAGAAATAGTTAAAACGCTTAAGAGGAAAGTTGTGAAATGTCTTCATCATTTTCAAGGTAGACATTTCTGTGACATTTTACAATACTGGGCTAAAATTTTTTAAGGTTTTTTTATTTATTTTTTTGACAGAGAGAGATCACAAGTAGGCAGAGAGGCAGGCAGAGAGAGAGGAGGAAGCAGGCTCCCCACTGAGCAGAGAGCCCGACGAGGCCTCGATCCCAGGACCCTGAGATCATGACCTGAGCCGAAGGCAGAGGCTTAACCACCCAGGCGCCCAGCGAGCCAAATATTTTTAACTCGTCATTAAAAACTGCCCTAAAGACTCTCTACTGTAGACTTTGATACCTAATTCAAATGACTGTATAAATTTGGAAGCTGCAAAATCAATTTTCCATAAAATGTAATTTGGGCTTCACTAATCCAAACTGGCCTTCTTCCTAATTAGGTTGAATTCATGGGGTTTTATTGTAAAGCCCTCCCAAATCAAATATAAAGAACTTGGGACTTTGTGCTATTTTGGATTGTCATACCATCCCTTCCTTCCCCTATCAGGGATGACCAGAGGTTGCTAATACAATAAATATTTAATGGATGGCAACACTGTCCCTTGCCCCCAGAAAGAGATGCAGACACGAACATACCTTTCAGATCTATTTGTAACCCTGCTTTCTGCCCTCTCTCTTGCTTGTGGCTAATAGTCAATTTTCCCAGTAAAAAGAGAAAATGCCATTGACTCACTCAAGCTAAAGGTAAACAGAAAGGAAGAAGAAAGGAATGAGAAAAACACTGCTGCAGTTTTGGGAGAAGAAGCAGTGTCTGTGCCAAAAGACCAGCACCTTCTCCCAACACTCCCACAGCCCCTGTAACATGGGAAATCCTAAGCCAACAGTGGCTTTCCAGGACCGCTGGTGGGGCACAGGGAGTCAACCACCACGAGCTAAAAGAACTGAGGCAGCCTGCAGTGGGCCTCCATCCTTAACAAGAAGCTAGGAATCAGGGAGCAAATGGAACTTCACTTATAAAAATAGCTATTTTTTTTCTTTTCTGATTTTAAGACTTTCACTGCACCTTTGTTTTAAAGGCACTTCAGGAGTTCTGACATTTCTTTTTCCACTTCTGAATCAATGCAGAGGAAATGCAAGCCTACGGCAAGAAGGCTGACATCACGTCCTCACACACTTAGCCCAGATGAACGCATGCATGAGCACACAGACATGTGGTCTCAGTTTTGTTGTTTGAGAGAGGGGGTCACCAGCAGTGAAACCTTCCTATCTCCCAATTAGAATAGTAAGGTCACTGCGAAGAGAGCACTTAATTCCCCTGACAACCACCACCACTGTCCTCCTTCAACTGTTCACAGAACCTGCGATTCATTCTGTCCCAGTTTCGCCTCCTCTCGTGTAACCTAAAATGGGTTAACTTAGTTCTGCGACTCAGTTTCTTCATCTTTAAAATGTTGCCAGTTTATTTTCATCCCATCGTGACTATCCCATCGTCAGCCTTCTGGCAGAGGAAGCTACAATGTGCCCACAAAGGATGCTTTAGGACATGGTCCTGGCTGTCAGTCTCAAATCAGATCAAAGTGTCCCACCAGTGGCTTCTCCTTTTCTCATCCTCCCAGCTGCTGGGGAAGAAGATGTTTAATTATCCCATGGTATAAAAACCTTCTGGGTCCTATGCAAACATGGAAAACCTTGGAACATATTTCCAGTCTGGGGCACACTGCCTTCTACATGTGACCTCCAACCAGCCTCAGGAACACCATCAGACTAAGGACTCTGTAAAGAGAAGACTCATACCCAAACTCAGGAAAACAACAATCAGGACGGAGACCTCAAGTCTCATCCTATTCAGTCTCGGGACTTGTCTACTACATACTATTCACACATGTCAACTATTCAGCATCTCCTGTTTGCTTTTTGTTAGAAATAGGGACCCAGGATGACACTAAGGAAGCTGTCCTTGATGAATTTCTCCCTTACCATTCAGTATCCCAAATCTCTGTGAAGGACACCTCTCATTTATTTCCCCAGGACTCATTTCCAAAGATAAACTTCAGGATGGTTAGGAGGGACCTCTACAAGTCGGCCCAAGAAGAAGGGACCGCTCCAGCTCAAGTAACTGGGAGATGGCAGAGGTGCTAATGATCAACATGGACACTGACAGAGAACTTGAGTGTGAGGGTCTTCATGGGTCTGAAAAGCAGTTGTCACCTCACATTGATATTCCCAGAATTTCATGTCTTTCACTATATTTCTTCCCAAAGCAGCTCAGCATTTCTACTGAAATAGATAATCTTTATTATTTCTTGACTGTCTGAAATTTTCAAATTAAAAACAAACCTTTTCTAAGAAACAAAATTTGTCTTGACCTCTTCTTCCTGGCATTGGGCTTGATCTTATAAAATACAAATAGGAGCCAAAAGAAAAAAAAAAAAAAGAATGGTAAACTGATTGAATTTTAAGATTGAAAGGCACACTGTAGGTCACAATCCAACTGCTCATTTTTATAGATATGAAATTGGAAATGAGGAAAGTCAAATGACTTCCTTGTCATTACACTATGTCGGTAAAGAGTAGAGCCTGAGTCTCCTGGCTCAAAATTCATTGTTTTTCCATTACATTACATTGCTTAGAATTCCAAGAATTCATGGCTAGATTTCTAATAGCCCAGTGACAGGCATCAAGATTGTCGGCTATCCTCACCAATTGGGTAGCAGTAACATGGTATTTACACACAGGGGACAATAATTTTATGATCAAAAAAGCAAAGTTGTATCTAAATTTCTTTTTAAAGTTTGGTCAACATATCAGTGACTGAACTGCTTCCTTGCTCAGGCGTGATTCTCTAAGTGGAAGGAACTCAATCTAAGGGGCTTAATCTGGGTTTCTCAAGGACATGCTGAGAGCAATCCATAAATCTCTGAAACGAAAAGTAAAAGTTTATGTTTATATACATTTTCTGCAACAGATTGCCATAGTTTTCATTAGAGTCTCAAGTACTTCACCTTACAACATTAGGAAGCACCGTCCTGAGGCAATTACTGCCTAGCCTTATGCCTCTTAGGAATTTTACAATATCTCCAGCTCACCTTCATTCTCCTGAAAGTGCTTTCTTTATGTGGTATTAGAACTAGCTCAGCAAGTTTGGAGTTCTTTAAAAACACCCAGACGCTTGGGGCATCTGGGTAGCTCAGGCAGTTAAGTGTCCAACTTTTGATTTCAACTCAGGTCACGATCTGAGGGTCTTGAGATCAAGCCCAGTGTCAGTCTCCTTTTTGGGCATGGAGCCTGCTAAAGAGTCTCTCCCTTGTCCCTTCTCCCCTTTATGCATGCACACATGCTTGTTTCCTTAAAAAAAAGAGAAAAGAAAAAAGAAAAAAAAAATGGCATGCTCCTGAATAAAAGACACAATATTTCAACCCTCCAACCTTCTTTACACGTCACAAAGAGAATTAATTCAATAAACGTTAAAAAAAAAAAAAAAGAAAAGAAAAGAAAAGCAACCACTCAGACCCTTACCGTAAACTTGCAAGTCCTGGCTAGTAATTACTGGCCAAGAGTTTTGGTGGTTCTGGGTACTACCATTAACCAGAGTGAAGAGTATTCTACTAAAAGTACATTCTTAATAATGAAACAGACACTAAACTTGACTCAATTTAAAAGGGAAGCACCTAAATGAAATTTTCATGATTTTCTTTCTTTACTTGAAATCCAGTTTATGAAATACTGACTTTTTAAAAACTTTAAGGCCAGTCTGCGTGTATCTAGAACGGTAAGATCCTGTAATATGTAAGCCATTGCTATTAAGCACCAAGATATAAGGGTCTTCTTTAGTAGAAAGCTGGGTTACTGTATATTTGAAACCTAACTATCCATCATAAACACCTTCAATACATTTGAAATAGCAGGGTGGACAGATTCTCTCACATTGAGGGTCATTTACGAAGCAATCAAAGGCTGTAGTGGGAAAAAGAAGTATGAAGAGGGACAGGGCTTTATAGAATGAATAACTTTTCTCATTCTCAATATTTCTTATATTCTTTTACAACAAATTGCTTGGCTCTTGAGAACAGACTCATAAAAGAGGTGAAATATATTTTTCTATCCTGAATCTGAACTTTTTTTAATAGATAAAGTTGTAATGATCCTTTCCAAATAATATGAGCCAACACTTCAAAAAATTTCCATTGTTTCAAAGACACAAATTACCCTGCACATCTATGTCTATCAACTGAATAAGGAAGGAAAACACATGAAAGTCATTTGAAAGACAACATCTTCTAGGAGTTACGCTTCGAAGAGTCCAATAAACCCCCTACCTACATAAATAGAGATTTCCAAATGACCAGGGGGACGAAGGATGGAACAGGGCCAAGCACTTGAATGTTATAAAATGATGAGACTCCATGTTAGACTTTGGAGAATGAATCCAACACACAGCTCCTCTTTGGCTGGCCAAGCTCTCTGCAACACAGCCCTACCTTGAGTGGAAAGGAACCAAAACAAAACAGTATCTTCAAACAATTTATACACAATTCAAATGGAATTTCTCCAAGCTCAGAAAATTTGAAGTTTATTCAGTCCATATGCTATCCCAGATTTTCATCCCTTCTAACAAATGCAACTTAAGAAACAAGCAGCCATTTCTTAGTCACTCAGGATCAAAATCCCTCTTCCAGTAACCACAAATCATTAGTGACAGTAACTGTGCGTCATTTGGAATGTTTGGGGATTATTTTTTTCCTCCTAATAAGAAACTCACTGGATGCAGTTTCAGAAGTGTCTCGGGAGCCCCACTCAACTCTCCTTCCATTAGCAGCAAACACATGGCATGGGATCTGACCTCGCACTGCATTCCTCAAACTGGGATTTAAGGAAACTGACAATAGTTCAATAGGGTGATTCTCAATCACACAAGATAGCATTCTGGAAAAGAAGTCATATAGAGCCCTTGTCTCGTGGAGAAAATAAGCTTTTGTAGTATAGAGTACCTCCCTTTCACGACACAAGTCAAAATTCACACCTCCACAGCAGAGATGGTGCAGCATATTCTAGTTGGAGAGATCCTATATTTCGCTGATTGACCTGTAGTTCATCTGAAACGCAGTATCATCATTTAGAAACCGGTAATGAGGATGATAATAACACCTAGCTCGTAGGGTTGTTGTGATGATTAAATGAGCTCATGCATGCAAATCACTGAACATAGCATTCAGAATATGGTAAGCATTCGATAAATGTTAGTTTAGCTATTGTTAGTACTAGATTTTTAAGTACCAAAATCAAGGAACAGAAAGCGAGGCCCTAATGTTTCCTTCCTTGATTCTCCCTGTAATTCTGTTCTTAGGCACCAAAGTTTTTATTTTTGTCTTTGTTGCCAACACACATATACAAAAAAAAAAAAAAACAACAACAAAACAACAACAACAAAAAAAAGCCCATCTCTTTCTCTTGGGTGAGGGAAGTACTAGAACCACACAGAACATTTTAAGAATGTCCAATACTTTCTGAACAACTGGATTGTTCTGAATGCTCTCATTCTCTCTTCACGTCTCCCATCGTAGTTCCCAAGGGGTCAAATTAGCTTACAAGGGAATCAGCCTTCCCGTTCCCTAACTTGAAGCAGAGGAGTCGGAATTCCCAGGCCAGAGATGTCCCTTTGAGCAGCCCGGAGGCATCTCAAACCACCAGGCAAGAAAGAGCAGCCATTCATGGAACAAATAAGTGATTTGCATTTCCAAGGATGTGGGGAAACATATTAGTTATAATTAGCAAACACGCAGAGTCCCCGTGACAGCTTCACTTTACAAACCCTTGAATGTTTGACAAGAAAAGGTCATGTTTTGTAAAATCCTCAAAAGGTCATTCAATAACAAATCACATGAATGAAATCGCAAGGGTTCAGGGAGGTTAACAGAAACACCACAGGCAGTAAAGTGCGTTTTCAAGGTAAACAAGGAAAGGGAAAGTGGCCTTGCCTCGGCTCTGGAAGGGGGGGAAAAGAAGCAATCTCTAATTCACCAAACACTATAATTTCAAGACATTTTCTCAGTGTTTGGTGGCTTAACGCTGAATGTTATTTCTCATGTGCCGCACACTTGGAGGATTAGCAGATGACAGCCCAGCAACATTTCAATGGTTTTCCAAAAGGTCTAGGCTGACCTTAGCCTGGGCTTTCTTTTCTGCGTTTCATTTAATAAATGTCCCAAGCACACGGCACTGAAATAGCTGGCCACCCATGCGAAATAGGGGGCACGCACACACACCAGGTCCCCGGGCACCACCCCTCGGCCCCACAGCCCCCAAATCTGGAAACTTTCGCCCCAGAAGCCTTTTCTTCTGGCACTTTGACCCGTTCATGACCTCTCCCTTCCCAGGTCTATTTTCTTCCTCAACAAGAGCCAGCCCCACATCTCTCACAGTCAGGAGTAACAAAGGCTTGTTTATACAGGGGTAATTTAGCTATGGCATCGGCAGGAGGCGAGGAGGATGGCGCATCTGATCCACTGGAGGAAGGCACAATTCAGATGCAGAGCCCACCGTTTCAGGGGGACTCTGTCAGGGTAAGGCTAATGGGCTGGCTCTGCCAAGGGATAGGGAAAAAAGGAGCTTCTCTAGGCTGCCCCAGACACGGGTATACCCCCTCACACATGGGGGAAGGAGCGTTAATGTTAAGAATGCTGTGGAAAGAGCCCACGGACAAATGGGCAGGTAGCACAGACCCGGGACTCCCTAGAAAGACGTCACCCATCAGAGCCCGTGGAAAGGAGACAGCATCTTCAGAAAGAGGCACAGGACATGCAACTGGAAGACCAAGTGCCTGACTTGCTCTGTGACCTAGAGCAGATTTATCTGGCCTTCCTGGGTCTCTGTTTTTTGCACTTGTAAAACAGGTCAGTACTCATTTCCGCATGTAAGGTACAGATGAAATGAAGTGAGAAGGACCAGACAAAGCCACGTGTTATTCTGTACCAGCGAAGGGCTTGATGTCCAAGTTCCGATTCTTATTCCCCACTCATTTCTATATCCCACCCCCAGCTTCCAGATCTCACTGGAAGACCCTTCTGGAGACCTGCTCTGCCTAATATCCCAGACATGTGCAAATTTTTAGATCAACACTTTCACTAAAAATTCCGGAAGATTTACAATGCAGCTCCTCAGTCACGGGAGCCACGCTCCAAGTGTTCAAGAGCTCCCCGTGGCCAGGGGCTCCCGTGGTGGGTTCCCGTGGTGGGCAGTGCAGGGTCAGCGAGACGCCCGTCACTGCAGGAAATGGTGCGTGGTAGTGTGCCTTCCACCTGTTTCAGACGGAGCACAGCCTCGCCGAGCCTCCCCCTGCCTCCACCACCACGGAACGAAGACCATCCTCCAGGTACAGCCCTGATGGATGGCTCCAGCGTGCGCCTCTCACCTTCACAATTACCTGCCGACCATAAAGCCCCACCAGTGTGGGGACTATTTGATCGGAATGACGGTCAGAAACAGGACACCTCACTTTGTCTTTCTTGCCAACTATTTTAGCTTATTTGCCACAAGTACAGGGTATAATTAATATCACACAGGAGCCAGCATTGTCATTTTTCAAATCATTTCCCTGGAAATGTTCTACACCTCTTAATGGCCCTGCTAATGCTGTAGCTGTCATGTTTTGGACAGCTGCACTTTTACAAGACCAACTCTGCAGCGCCAGGAGCCTCTCTGCAGACTTTTTAGCTCAGAGGCTCAGAGGCCGTGAACGTCAGCCGGTAATGGCTAGATGGAAATCTTTGATTAATTTTTTTTACCTCTTGGTACTGACTGCTCCTCAAGTGTCACCTTCCCAGCTGCCCTCCCCAGCCACTTCACCCCTTCTTGCCCTCTGCCCTGGTCCCCCGCCCGTACACCTCCTCTCTTCTATGCCACCTGATGGACAGGGAATTGGTGAAATGGGGCCAAAATCACACAACTGATGAAAGCCAGGACACTCTGCCCAGAGGTGCCAAAGTTTAAACATCTGGATGAAAGCCAGGCCTCTGCGTTAAATGCCCCACACTGAAGAAGTGGGGACCTTCATGCCTAATTTTTAGAAATCTTTGCTTCTTCCTCCTCGGTAACATAAGAATGTCTCTGTGTCCTGGGTGTGTATGGAAAGGACTGGGAGGGCACAGGACAACGAAGGCAGGGCTACATTTGAAGTGTCCCAAGAGCCACGCACAAAGCAACCGAGGACACACCAAGGATTTACTAAGGGGCACAAAATGGAGATGCTTTAAACAAGACGGAAAAATTCACCACATTGTTTTGGGTAGTCATAAAGAGAAGTTACTCTTCATCGATGGAAACTTTTTTTTTTTCTTTAAATCATCAGTTTCAAGTAAAGGATTATTTGAGTTCGGTCCAACTCCATCCGGGAGAGCCCACTCTGCTGAGGCCTTCTCTCTTTAAGGGAGCTGAAGCCAGACCCGTCTTAAAAGGAAGCCCAAAGCCATGCTAGGGACACAGCTCTCTTTCTTAGGCTCACAGCAATGTCGACTCACCGCTCCTTTAATATTGTGTTTATTAGCGATCCGCAGCCCACGGAGAGACGAGCGCACAACTTCCTTTCATGCTGTGTCTGCAAAATGCTACAGAAAGTTGGACTCATCAGCGAAGCAGCAGGTCCCTTGGTTGAAACCAGCCAGGCCAGAAAAGTGACATGAACAGGATGCTGCTAAACATGAACAATTCGAAAATACACACTGTATTCTCTTCTGCATGATTTGCTGCCATTTAAAAGACAATAAACAGCAACTTTAGATTGCTAACAACATGTCATTTAAGGTTTGCTGTTGCTCAACATCAAGAAAAATCAATGCCGGCTCTACGGGGGCAGCAAACCCCGAGAACTGAGCTCCATTTCAGGTCTGTTTGAACTCATTTCCTTTCTCCATGGTTGCCCCCTGTACTCCCCCTCAGGCGTCCCCTCGCAGCAGGCTGACAGCTTGACACATTGACAGCTCGCACTGAATGACAACTGATTTGTACAAATTTCAAGCCTTATAAATCTACCTGTCACAACAACAACATAAAAGCGCCCAGGCCCAGCAGGTAATTCAGAAAAAGCTTCCCTTGACAGCACTTTCTGAAAAGCAATGGCGTGCCTCCTGCCAAAAATTCCAACTATCATCCTTGTATAACTTTGAATAAAAATTCAGGGCCCATTTTCTTGCCAACAGGCTACCAATCGTCTTATTTAAAGATTAAAAAGAGCGGGGGGGGGGGGACACATCCACACTATTTCATTTTATATTGATATGAAAGTAGCACCACCTGCTATGCCAGGATTACCACGCTGTTTTTTCTCTCCCTGCTCAGGAGTAAATGAGCGAGGCATTTTACGGTATTTAAACAATATCCCAGATTGCAGGGGCTGTGCCTCCTGAGACCCTCCCCACTCACCTGGGGCCAGCCCACTGCTGCCGCAGGAGCAAGGCAGTTGGCCGGGGAGGGGTGGGGCCAGGAGGCAGAGGCTAGGGCGAGGTCCGAGGGCCACAACGTTTCTCCAGGACAAAGGTCCTCTGTGTGTCTGTTAGCCGCATGTCTCTTGACCACTTCTCTCACTAAAGTGATCAAACTGGGTCAAGGTAATATTTTCTCAACACTCTCATCTTATTCAAATCAACACAGAGCACGTTCTTCATGACTGCATCTTTACTACAAAAGAATCACAAGATGAGAACTTAGACTGGGTTTGTAGGTGTGCTTTTATAGTTGTGTGTCACACGGAAGAAAAAAAAAAGTCTAGCAATGTCAGGGACTTGCGAGAGGGGAAAAAACTAAAGACATGAGCACCTCCACAGGGAAGAGCCCTTTACTAAAATTTCTGTTCATCACCACCACTCAAGCCTGTCCAACTCCACTTAATACAGAGAAAGGTCTAACTGGAAAGTGGCTGGCATAATTTTTTCATGTACCTCATTCACTCCTGCAGTATCTCTCAGGCCTTCCAGGTGGGAAAATGAACTTAGTACCGCCCCGGAGGCTTTGTGGCAGGGGCATGTTGAACGGGAGCCTGAAACAACTCCTAGGAAAGAGACACAGGCCCGAGGAAGACTCACAGTGACCATCCATCCAGCACGATGAACTCTGAAGCAACAGCGATGCCAACAAAGCATCCTGTCACGGTGCGCACGGACATCCCACTTTCAAAAGCTGGCTTTTCCACTTAGGAGTCATCTAACTTTGGGCAAGTTGTATTCACACTCTATGCTTCAGTTCCTTCACCGGCACCTACCTGCCTCAGAGGATGAGGATTAATGCCTCTAAAAAGTTTAGTTCATAGCAAACAATACCCACTCATTCATATAGGCACAGATACATGAACATATGTAGAACACATTAAGTGGTAAGTGCTATGGTTACAAAAAAAGCTAATTACCATATTATCTTATTAGTATTATCAATACTCTCTTCAAGAACTTTTCTTCCAGTGCTGTGTAGGTTTGCAATGTAGAAAAAAAAAAAAAAAAGGATACAATTCCCCAAAATGCTTTCAGTCATTTGGTTAAAATGCAGGTAAGAGAGCAATGTGGCTGGACTGAATTTCTTTCCTACCCTTTTATAGTCTTTCTCTACCCTTTTCAAATAACTTCTCCATGCACTCATGACTAAAAAAACCATCCAGTATGTGTTGCAAACAAATTAATTTAAAAGCACATCATTTCACCGCTTTACCACCCAGAAATACAATGAATATATGGATTATAAGAGAAAAGAACATATACACATGGTATGTATATACACATAAAAATGTGAACCACACACTAATATAGATAATGAAAACAATTTTTAGCCCCAAAATATAGCTGATGTCAGTATCAGGGGGCTCACCTTGAGACTGAGATTAGAAGAATAGGATTATCACTTGCGGCAAAGCCCACTGTCAACATCAACTGAACCCTAAAATGTAACTTAGATTAGGATTATCCAATTTCCATGAACTGACATCCACTTTGTAACACCCTTATCATCCTTCTCAACCTGATTAACATCAAGACTGGCGAGAGCTGACTGAACTTCCGACGCCAGCGAGAGCAACGATCAGCAAATCCATAATTTTGTAATTATTGGTAGGATCGAGATCAACTATTTTGATTATGAGCCATTAGGAGCCATTAGCAACTAAAATTGGGTTTGAATTTCACAGGCATGTTTAAATGCCCAACGATTTATATTTCATGCTAAGAAGCCTGAGTCAAACAATATTTTCATGTAATAAAAAAAATTGGCAAACCAAAACTGCACATCAAATCTTTATAGAATGAGATAGAGAAAATATTTATAAAATTGATAAAAGAATAATTTACATTAACTAGACATTAACTAGACACTTTTTTTTTTAAGATTTTATTTATTTGACAGAGAGAAACACAGGCAGAGAGGGAACACAAGCAGGGGGAGTGAGAGAGGGAGAAGCAGGCTTCCCGCCAAGCAGAGAGCCTGATGTGGGACTCGATCCTGGGTCTCCGGGATCACAATCTGAGCCGAAGGCAGTCACTTAAGCAACTGAGCCACCCAGGTGTCCCTAGACCACACTTTTTCATCTTTCATCAATCATAAAGTGAACAGGGGAGGAGGTACAGCAGGGATAGTTAAAACATCACCTGCAAGCCAGAGTAAATACGTGAGATGTTCCTATTTTAACCCTTCTCCTGTCAACAGCATGTGCTTGGCCTAACAAAATGATAAATACTATTTTTGTTAGCTATTGTCTTCCTGACATCAATCACCAAGATTGAACAAACACTCTCACATAAACCAGGACTCCCCCTACTATGACCAATTAAATAACCCAATCATTAAATGGAGAGCTGCGGGCCTCACAGAAGCAGAAGCAAGCATGGTGCTGGTCAGTTAAGTTGCACACTGGCCCACTGAGAGTTTACCGGGGAAAAAAAAAAGGAAATTTTAGATGCAAAACACATGATGCCTTATTCTGTACTTCTATCTGTGTATCTGTTGTAACCACTTCTTTCCCAAAAAACAAACGGTGCTTTCAAACCTATTGGCCTTCAGCACCTACAAGGACTTATTTTTTTGTTTTCCTGAGCAGCTCCTTCCTCACTGAGCTGCTTATTTCTTCATCTCAATAAAGGCCACACCTGGGGTCCCAGAACGCCATCGGCTGTAAGTCATGGGTCCGTGGGAGCTGACAGGCTTTAAACCAAAAGGTCATTGTCCTCGTGACCTAGGTGAAAGCACCAACTACCGCTGACTGAGAAAATCCTTCGGGCTTTGAGCAGCTCCCCTGGACCCCAGCAGTGGGCCCCATGACTCACAGCTTCCCAAAGTACATCCTATTCTACAGCAGCCCATCAACAGGTGTGCCAATGGCGACCAAAGGCTGTTTTCAGTCCTTCAACCAACAGCACTGCCAGAGAAGCGGCTGATCTCCTACTGCCCATGCGTGTCTGTCTACATCTGCTGGGACAAACAGACCAACTTCACCCAACCTTGCCCACAGAATGACTGGTCACAAAGACATTCTCCTGCCACATGAGCGACCGTGTGAGAAGCATACATCAAGAGCCATCATAGTCTCTTCAGCTCTGCTAACAAGGAAAGCCAAGCCTCTGAGACCATCAGGTCCGTAACCAGGTGTCACCGCCCACGCTCCAGGCCCCGCCAGGAGTCCAGATATGGCTTGTCTGGCGCCCCCAAGAGGCAAGCCGGCAGATCTGGCCGGAATATGAGGGCGAGCGGGATCCACGCAGCCTCTGGCCTGAACTTCCACGGAATGAGTAAATTTTTACCACTTAGGACAAGCCATGTTATTTGTAACTGTCAGAGGAAGGAAAATCTGTAATTGTTAAGGGGGATGAAGCCTGTGCAAATTCTTTCCTGTGCAAAGTGAACAGTCAATCACTTTTATAAGGACAGCAACAACTGAAACTATCCATTCGTATACTTTCCTTTAGTCAACAATATTACCTTTAGTAATCTGGGGAATGTGCATCCATAAATTACAGAAAGTGTTATTGCATTGCTGAATAAACAGCAACATTTCCATCAGCAGCAGCACTGGCAGCCCCACAAAGGTATAACAAACAGACTCAATCATTTTCTTGTCAAGCTTTGCAATGACTGCAGAGTTTACTGCTGGAGATAATGTTGCTTTCCTCAGCATTGTGTGCCAAACTGCAAACTGCTTATTAAAACAAAACCTCTTTTTCGGAGCAGCATGAGTTGGATAATCACTTATTGCACTCAAGAAAAAACAGGTTTGGTGCCCAGAGGAGGTTAGCAACCAGGCATATGTGTTAACATTTGGCTGGTAAAAACTGGTTAAAAAAATAAATTATCTGACATTGGGGGTGGGGGAGGGAAGAAATTAACTTCCTAACATCGCTGCCCCCAGACTGACTCTTTTCTCCACGATGTCATTCGGGTTTTTGACAATGTGTTTCCAAGTACTAAGACAGACTGCCTGACGGAAGCTCTGGGGCCGGGGGAGTGCCAGGAGGAGGAAGAAGGGTGAAGATGATTATGGAAGGAAATGAGAAATAAAATGCTTCCTGCTCGTCTTCACAGGAAGAAATCTCTAGAAGAAACTATATTGCAAGGACAGGAGATAAAGCTGAAGAAAGGGACAGGAGGGAAACAAGTAAACTTTAAGAACTAGCATTTGTGACTGAACTATTTCTGCAGACAGCACCTATTATTACTCTCCAAAGAAATCGCTTGACATAACTAAGCCAGCGATAGCACTGAAAAACCATCCTCAATTTTCCCCCGCTTAAAGTAGACTGACAGCCATTTTACTGAGCCTGAGGAACGGGTATGCACGGACGGAGCACGGGAGGCCGGCCCTGTCAGGAGCGTGGCTCTGTGAGGAAACCCATTATACTTGCTCACAGAAGAACTGCCCCAGTAGGTCTTCATGTTGTTGTCTTTCCATGCCCGTTTAAGATGAATTAACATCCAAGTAGGCAGGCCGTCTCCCCTGGGCCCCCCCTCCACTGTCTTGATGTAGCTGATAGTCTTGTGGTCCCAGCTATCAGCTGTAGAAGAGGCAAGCCTATACTTTGGACGTCCCTATCAGTACAGGAAATGAGACTTTGAAGACTTTATTATAACTCTGGACAGCATATGAGGTTTGACTCCCATCACTGCTCTAAAATGAGAGTGAGTAGAAAACAAAGAAAAACACCACAAATGTGGAGTGGCAAGGCGACCCCACTAACCGTCATTCAACTTTGATAGTGGGAGGGAGGCACCGTGCATGGCAGCACCGTACCCTGTGCCTCATTCCTGGGAGGGCGGTCAGTCCCCAGCTCTCCCACTCCCCTCCTGTGCTTCAAACTGCACAAGAAGTACCACGTCAACCCAGTTTTGTTCCTTTTCACCACCTCGGGGCCGAAAATCATGCTGTTTCCTTCAACTAGAAAGCTTTTTCTCCCTTTGCTTGGTTCATTACTCATTTCATTAGACACTTTCCTTCCTCAGAGAAAGGTCTTCCCTCACCAGAGAACCTAAACTAGCCCCTGCTCCCTACCTGACCCCCAACCAGCTCCTCCCACCTTTCTTTTGATTTCTTCTCATCACTGTCTCTACCTGAAATTATATCATTTATGAATTTATTGAAATATGTGTTACCTGTTTCCTCCATGATCAAATAGACTTCAGGAAGGGAAGACGTCATTTTATTCAAAGTGCCCAGCACCCAGTAAGGAGAAGCTCAATAAACACTTGAGAAAATACTTAAAGTTGAGGAAATATCCTTATGCACATAAATATCCTCTATCTGACTCAAAAGATGATCTGAGTGGACGCCATGAGTCCTGATTACCAGAGGGACTCTAGAGAATATTTAAGAAGACAAAATCTTTACTCTCACATCTCCAAGAACGCAT
This sequence comes from Spilogale gracilis, assembly GCA_004023965.1. Lineage (NCBI taxonomy): Eukaryota > Metazoa > Chordata > Mammalia > Carnivora > Mephitidae > Spilogale > Spilogale gracilis. Next base: position 730,817 of record PITA01000002.1, read on the forward strand.
AGTAATAAGTTACTGCTCCTGAATTAAGGGTGAACTACAGAAATTTTGGTTTTGTCTGAAGTACAAAATGAAGGAAGGAAACTGCCCATGACCTCCCTCAATAAGTAAGTTAGGAAACCTAGAGTCAATATCCACTTGCCATCAGATATGAGGACCTGACAATCATCGAAAGGATACAAAGGCCTACCCTCATTTGTTTTTAAATGCTATTTTCAATGTGTAGTTATTGGCACCAAGAAATAAAAATTATAACTACTGTACCTACAACACCTGTGTACCACTCAAGTTTATCAAATCTTAATATGCGGAGCCATATTTGTATCAAATTATGTTTCAAGAAACAAATATTACAGAAAGAAATGACTGTCCATCTATTTCATTTTGAGGATTAGGTACACCTGAAGCCCTAAAAATATTAAGTCCCTATTAAATGCCACATATTATAATAGTTAACAATTCCAAGGCATTTTTCAGCAATTCTCACCTCTCTCCTCCTGCCAGCATTTTAATTCCCTCTTCACACTTCTTCAATGTCCCTCACCACGATTTCTTTTTATTCATCTCTCCTAATCTCTGCCCAATTCCCCAACTGCTTTGGATGGGTCATGTCATATATTAAAAGGAATTCCAAGTAAGAAAGCATTTTGTTAAAAAAGAAACCGAGAAAGTACTAGAAGAAAAAGTAGTGGAGAAGTCTGTTCTACTGTAACTGAAATTCCCAAAGCCATAAAAGACGATTAAATTCAATTGCATAAAAATCAATTGTACGTGAAGCAAAAATTGTGCATGACAAAACAAAATGAAGATGAAAAGCCACCAAGAACAAATGAGAAGGTAACCAGAAGCACGCAGAAAAAACCTGCAACTCTCTCCCAGAAAAATGACTAATTACATATGCACAGGATACACACATCCATATGCACAATTATATATCCATACGAAAACACATGTACACAAAGCACTCCAAAAACAATCATAAAAAAGACAAAAACCCAGTAGAAAAGTGGACAAAGGATACACACACACAATTCACAGCAAAGGAAACACTAATGACTCTTAAATGTATAATAAGATGCTTAACTTCATTCATAATGAGAGAACTGCCAATTAAAACACCGAGAAATCATTTTTTTAACCTACCAAGTTGGCAAGAATCCAAAAATTTAATAATACACTCTGTTGGTGAGTCTGTGGAGAGCAGGCGTGCACCTAACATTGTTGGTAGGATATAAATTAGCTTAAATCCTAAGGAGTGCAATTTGGCAATGTCTATCAAAATTACAAATGTATATGCCCTTTGATCCAGCAAATCTATTTCTGGGAATTTATCCTCTAGATATACTTGCAAAAATTCAAAAGTGACAGTTTAAGCTCATTGACTGCAGCTCTGTAATAGGAAAAGGAAGAGAACAAGCACAATAGCCATCAAAAGGGGACTGGATAAGCACATGAGGATAACTTCATACAATAGAACACCAAGCGCCTATAAAAAACTGAGAATGCTCTCAATGGACTGATAATGGAAAAGTGTTTTTGTTAAGTGAGAACAAGGAGCAAAACAATATGAATAGAATAGTATATTCTGTATAAATGGGAAAGGAATAATGTATTTAGTTTCCCTTGTACATACAAAACTTTAGAAACTCTGAAAAAGACATAGAAGAAACCAAAAATAGTTACCTTTGCAGCTTGCAGTGGGAACTGGGGAAGATAAAGAACAGAATGAGTAAAAACTTCTCATAATCGTTCCTAGCTTTCTGTATCTTTCTTAATTTTCAAACAAATGTGCAAAAGTTGAAACTGACTAAACCATGGATAGATGACTACTTGGTTGAAGAGTGGCCATCCATTGGGGACAGCAACCTATCATGTTAGATTGGGGTCATCCACCTGTCCAGCCTGCCACATCAATGGACCAGAATTCTGCCATTCAAAGTTACTGATTCCAGATTCCTCCCTGATTCAGATTATCCTAAGATCTGACCAACTAGTTTAGCCATGGCCACCCTCACAGAACTACAGACAGAGGACTGTGGCAACCATTACTAACTACAAAAATGCCACCTGATCTATTCGTAGTGCGCATAAAATTACCAAAACTATATAAAAAGGCTTATGTACGTAAAAGATAGATTAGCAAAGTGCTATTAAATGTGTGGTTTTAAAGACTTGAATTACAAGATAATAATAAAAATTATTTCGACATATTATTTGTCTTAAGGGGCCTCTAAAGTACTCAGTGGGTTTCCCCTCAGTAGAAAAAAAAGAAAATAAAACAAGCCTGTATATTTTTAACATCCTTTGCCAACCACTATCAAAAGCTACTATGAATGGTAAATTTAGGTTTAGCCTGTGTGCATACCACCCCAAGTTCTATATCGATGGAATCCAAATGAATGAGATTTTATTACAAGTGAAAAGTAAGTATTGACAGGTGTGTACAAAACTCTGCTGACAGGAATATAATTTGGCACAATCACTCTGGAGAACTCTTGGCAGGGCATACCCACAATGAGTACCATGTACACTCCATCACCAGCAAGTCTGTCCCTAGGTAGGTATCCAACAGAAATGAGTATGTATGTTCACCAAAAGACAGATAAGAATGTTCATAACAGTCGTACATAATAGCCAGCAACTACTGACCAACAACCCAGTGTCCACTAACAGAAGAACTTTTCAAACTCTGGCATATTCCTGCAACAGAATACTATATAGCTAGGAGAATGTGTGACCCATCATCAGCATGGATGAACCTCACAGATACAATGTGGAGTAAACAAAGCCAAAACCCAGAAGGGGAAATCTAACAGCATTCCACTTATGTAAAGGTTCGTATGGTGACTAGCAAAGCATAATAAAAAAAGAAAATTAAAAACAGTCCTCTGCTGTTAGAGCACAGGACGACAGTTAGTTAGCCTTGGTGGCAGCAGTGGTATAAGCCGTGCTTGGGATGGACACTTGGGGAGCATCTGGCTCTGGATGCCTGCAACATTCTACAGCCTGATCAGAAGGCTGGCTCCATGGGCAAGTTCACATTGTGATAATTAACCAAACTGGGCACTTAAAATTTGTGCACTTTTTTGTATGTATGCTATACATCAAAAAAAAAATCTTAAAATATTTAGAAAAAAAATTGCCTGTAATAACTCTTCAAAGCATCAAGTACCTGAACTGCTGCCCCAAAATTAGAGGGACCCTTAATTCCTATCATTAGCTCCTGCCATGTCCAAATGATTCTTTGGCTACTTGTTAATAATGGAATCAAAAGGCACTAATCTCATTATCGCTTGTCAGCAGGCGCTGTCAGAACACTGTTGGCCATTAGTCTCCTGCTGCTGCAATCAGTCAGAGACTTGCAAAGCACCCAAAAAGAGACACAAAATACTGCCAGTTTATTTTTTCTCTTGTCCCACTCATCCTTCTGCAAACTCCTGCCAAATCCTTGAACATCCCCTACTCCCCATACCACAGGCTGCCATCTTCAAAGGACAATCGCAGAGCTCTCTAGCAACCACAGAACTCCTCTTCTCTGAAAAAAATATTGCTGCATTTACTATTTCACTCATTCTTCCATCCATCCATCCATCCATCCACACATCCATCCAAACCTTTACTGAGCACCCACCATGTGCCAGGCTCTCTGCTCAAGATATTGAGTAAAGCATAATTTCTTCCGGAAAAAAGACACAAAAAATAGGAGGATACACACACATACACACACACACACACACACACACACACACACACACACACACACAGGAGAATAGCAGGAAAATAGGAGAGGAAAATGGAAGCCAGACTTGGGGGATGGGAGAAAAGGAGATGATTCCTAGAGGAGATTTCGCATAAAAATGGCTTAAAGGATGAGTGGAATTTGGCCCATCAAGTAAGATAAAGGCAGCTCCTGGCAGAGGGGATCTCAGGAGTAAAGACACAGTGAACAACATGTACACATCATGACCCAACAATTCTATCCCTAGATACATGTTCAACAGAAATGGATATGTATGTTCACCAAAATACCATCAGGGATGCAAAAAAAAAAAAAAAAAAAAAAAAAAAAAAAAAAAAAAAAAAAAAAAAAAAAAAAAAAAAAAAAAAAAGGTGGTGAGGGACTGGTGTGGGGATGTGATTGCTGGCATGTGGAAACTAGAGGCAGTAAAATCTGAGTGAGGACAGAAGCCAGCAGAGCACAAAAGTTTTTGCAAACCATGTGAAACAGAGGAGACTTCATGCCAGAGAGGAAGGGCAGTCACTAAGGGTAGTGAGCATGGGAATGGCAAGGTCAAGTTTTTCATCAAGGAACAGCATGGGACATGGAACTGGAGATAAAGAGGCAAGTAGATTTCAACACAGACCTGCTTGAGCCTAAATACTTGGAATGAGGTTGGAAAGGAGAGAAATTCAAAAAATGTTTAGGTGGTAAAATCCAAAGAGCTTGGTGACTGATTTGGTGTGGTGTGAGAGTGGGGAACGTGAAAGGGAAGCTGATGGAAACTGGCAGATGTTTGACAGCAAAGGAAAAATACACAAGAGGAGGAGAAGCTTGAGATGGACAAGAGGGAAGATGAGGAGGTCAGCACTGGAGGCATTAAATATGGGGACTTCAGGGAGTATGTTCACCTGAGTTTGACAGGAAGCAACTCTGGCTAACAGTAGAATTGGATTCATCATCACACACTAGAAACTGAAATCCTGGGGCCTATGAAATCACAGAGTGCATGTGGTGAGCAACTAGAGACCCAAGGACTCTTGGTCTTACCAACATTAAGGAAGGAGTGGAGGCAAGAAGGGTATATAAAGAGGGGAGAAGGAATGGGCAGAGAGACACTCAGTAATCAGGAAATATATCATCAATGCCAAGGCAGTGGGAAGTTTTAAAACTGGAGTCACTGACCAGTAGTCCCAAATGTAGCAGTCAGAGGTCCAGGAAGGTTAGAACAGGAACAATTCCACTGGATTTGGCAATTACCAAGTCATTGATGACTTTAGTAAGATATTTCAGATTTCAGTTCACTTTCGGCAACATAAAATACTAAGCTGATAGACCCACAACACTCTTAAAGAAAGCTAGAAAAAATATAGTCCTCCTCTAAAACCTTGATATATAGCGGAGCATGGGGCGGGGGTAGGGAGCAAGAGAGAAACTGCCAAGCAAGAGAAACCAAGACTAAAATCCAACCCTACACCACAGGAGAGCATGGCAGTATCAGACTTTGATATAAACCATAGGATCCTAATGTTTAATGCCCTAAAAGGGACAGGACATGTAGCTTGGGACCCACACAAGATGGGGAACTGGAACTAATAATTCTACATAAAGCTGAACATCTGTGGGCTGCCCAACATTAAAAAAAAGGAACAAGAGAAACTATAAGCCCAGAAAAGTAATTAGAAGGCATGGTACTTCTTAGGGGTTTGAGCAGAACAAAGGCCTCCTGCAAGAAACTAAAACTCTAAGCACGTACTATCGCTGGACCGAGAGTCACAATATTTCAAATCCAAGCTGTAAAATAATATAGAACTGGTGTTAGACCTATGAAACTTTTCCAAAAATAGTAACCCTTCCACAACCTAAGCTATAACCTTTGACAAAGAAAAACTGAGAGTATGAAATAAAACTTAAACACAAGGAAATAAATAACTATGAGGGAGAATCAGCCAATTACAAATAGGAGAACAAGCAGTTACAGAGAAACCTGAAAAGCCATAAAAGAATTTAAAATGCATAAAAACCACTGTGGACAGATATGGGGGAAAAATTATATAGAATAGAATATCTTAAAGTGTCACAATTAAAAATCTGATGAATGGGTTCAACAGAATATTCTACACTAAGAAAAAAGAGTTTATGAACCACAGGGTAAATCTGAAAAAAAAAAAAAAAAAAAAAAACCTACCCAAACCTCAGAAAGAGATAAAAGACACGGCACATACGAACTAAGGAATGTGGCAAAGAGGACAGAATAAGTTCCATGATCGCACCAAGAATGGTGGGAAAGGTAGTAATCAAGAAGAATTGCTAAATATTTTCCAGAAGTGAAAAATTAATTACATAAATTCTTAGATTATACAAGGTCACAGAGTCCTGAGGATTTTAAATAAAATAAATCCACACATTGATACATGGTATTGCAACGAAAAACCTAAAACAAGGACAAAAATCTTTAAAGCAAGAGAAAAGGTTATCCTCAAAGGAATTAACAACTTAGAGCACACTTCTCACAATTAACAGTAAATTCCAGAAGACAATGAAATACATTAGTCTGCTCAGGCTGCTGTAACAAAATGCAACAGACTGAGGTGGATTTTATCACAGACATTTATTTTCTCACAGTTCTGGAGGCTGGAAGACCATGCTCAAGATGCTAGCAAAGTTGGTTTCTAGTGAGAATTCTCTTCCTGCCTTGTAGACAGCTGCCTTTTCACTCGTTACTCACATGAACCTAGGCATGAATGAATGCAGAAGAAAGAGAGAGATCTTGGCTATCTCTTCCTCTTATTAGTACATCCATTCTATCTTATTGAGGTCCCACTCTTATGACATCATATAACCTCAGTTTTCTCCCTAAAGGTCCTATTTCCAAATATAGTCACATTGATAGTTAGGGTTTCAACACATGAATTAGGTAGGAGTTGGAGGGAGGGGATCAGACAAAATTCAGCCCACAACAGAATATCTTCAAACTGTTAGAAGAAAAATAACTATCAACTCAAATTCTATACCCAGATAAAGTATACTTACCCTTCAGATAGTCAAAGTAAAGATATTTTCAGACAAACTGAGAAAATTCCTGCATCTAAATCATCACTGAAATATCTACTAAACAGTGTCCTGCTTAGCTAGTACACTAACTGAAACTGAAAGAGTAAAGAGAAACAGCAATAAATCACCTAAATTGGTAAGACTGTCTCTCAAGAAATATTCACTGAGGAGAGTTCAAGATGGCGGAAGGCCAGGTGACCGCATGTCAGGGAGTTCCCTGAAGAAAGCTGAATTCCAGCAAAAAAAACACTACAGGACCACCGTGAACACCCATGAAATCAGCCTGAAATGTGATATTTCGCACTTTTGGATCACCATGGGAGACAAGGACCATCGGCAAAAAGGTAGAAACAAGTAAGAGGGACCGGAGGCTTGCCCCCAGAGACAGGGGAGGGGGAGGAAGTCCGCAGAGCTGAACCATTGAAAGCAAACTCCCCAAAACGAAAGTGCTCTGTGAGTGAGGAACAACAGCAGATTAGGGCCTGAATCGGGGCGAGACAGAAAAGGGAACACAGGGGCGCCTGGGTGGCTCAGTTGGTTAAGCAACTGCCTTCGGCTCAGGTCATGATCCTGGAGACCCGGGATCGAGCCCCACATCGGGCTCCCTGCTCGGCGGGAAGCCTGCTTCTCCCTTTCTCACTCCCCCTGCTTGTGTTCCCTCTCTAGCTGTGTTTCTCGCTGTCAAATAAATAAAATCTTAAAAAAAAAAAAAGAAAGAAAGAAAGAAAAGGGAACACAGCGGAGCCCGCGGCAAGGCAAGGAGATTTTTTAAATTTTAAATTTTTTTTTCCGCCGCTGGCGCCAATGCCGCCGCCACTGCCGCCGCCGCCGCCACCCCCGCAGCTGCCGCGAGAGCGGCGGGCGTGGATTCTATTTTTCCGCCGCTGCCTTTCTCTCCCGTTTCTCTCCACCCCATGGGCCACGCAGACCCCCCAGGGAAGGTGATTTTACAGACTTGCGCGGGACCGGAGGGGCCGCGGGTCCCGGGGCACAGACAAGGTTGCGCAAGCCAAAAGGAGTTGTGGTTTTGAGGTGCGGGAGTGAAGCGACAAGCGGGGGCGGGGGCAGAAATCAATACAACGTCTGCACCAGCCCGGCTGTGACAGGCTGCCA
>PITA01000003.1:0-16460 GCA_004023965.1 Spilogale gracilis
AAGAAAGAAAGAAAGAAAGAAAGAAAGAAAGAAAGAAAGAAAGAAAGAAAGAAAGAAAGAAAGAAAAGAAAGGAAATGAGTGACATCTGCAAGACTAAAGACCAAAGAAAATGCTCAACACTGTAATCTAGTTGACAAAATTGCTCCCCATTAGGGTAGATTAACAATTTGGTACTGCTATACATATTTAATGGAGTTGAATATTTGGTGAATATATGGTGGTTGGCCAGATATGTTGCTCTTGAAGAAGGACGTTGGAGATTAGCAGAGAGAGAAGGCTAGAAAGAGCCACAGGATAATAGGTTATAGTTGATAATATTCATATGAACCCATCTTTATTTCATGTACATACTGTTGTTTACATGAGAAAATATTTATAAATAGGTGTGAGTACACAAGTTGGTACACAGACTTACATTTCCTTTCTCTGTCAGTTGAGGGGATAGAGAAGTAATGACATCTTAGTAGCAGTAAGTACTTACCTCCTAGTACTTTGTTTCTGATAACATTCTAAAAAGTAACCAGAAGTCCTTAGAGAAATGGTTTGTTTTGAGACTAGGGAAGGCACTACACAAGATGAACCCGTATGATTTGTAGTGCCATGCAGGAAGACAGTAGTCTTAATAGAACCCCGGCATGTCTATATAATGGAGGCATGTCAACAGGATACAGGAGCCCAATTGAAAGAGCTCCCAGTGGACAAACCTAGAACAACTTGAGCAAGAAAAGCTTTTATAACCCAAAATACAAAATAAATACCCTTTAGTCCAAATACAAAAAAACTACAAATAAATAGCTTACCTACTGAAAGTGTTTAAGGACACCTACACACAGACACATATATCTAATTTGTTAAAAAAAAATTATGTGTGGAATAGGGATTGGATGTCAATAGGGAGGAATGCACAGAATGTTTCATTTTCTTGGTCAGATTTTGTTTATCATTCTTGCATACAACATCTATTTTATGAAAATAAATAAATAAAATACACTATATGGGTTCCAAGTTTAACATCAACAAATATAAAACTATAAAAATGAATCCATACTGATATGTGCTAAAAAACATTCACTAAAGGGGCACCTGGGTGGCTCAGTCATTAAGCATCTGCCTTTGGCTCAGGTCATGATCCTGGAGTCCTTGGATCGAGCCCCATATCAGGCTCCCTGCTCAGCCGGAAGCCTGCTTCTCCTCTCTCACGCCCCTGTTTGTGTTCCCTCTCTCACTGTGTTTCGCTCTGTCAAATACATAAAATATTTAAAAAATACACTAAAACCCATAGATCACACACAAACACACACACACACACACACACACAAACTTGACATAAGATAAAAATATAAGAAAATGCACCAAAAAGATGAGACTATTTCATGAATATCACTACTAATGTTTTTGCTATGTTAGTTAAATCATTAAATCTATTTCCACTAAAAACTAGAAATAAGGGGGACTTGGATGGCTCAGTCAGTTAAGCATCTAACTCTTGATTTCAGCTAGGAGGTGATCTCAAAGTAGTGAGATCCAGCCCTGCACTCAGCTAGGAATCTCCTTGGGATTCTCTTGCTCCCTCTCTCTCCTCCCCTCCCCCAGCTGGCATGCTCTCTCTTTTTCTAAAATAAATAAATATTCAAAAAAATTGGAAATAAGAACATATGAAAATGAATTAAATAAAAAATGTGAAAGAAAGTTAGAAGTTATGGTAAGGGAAGGACATCTCAACTAAAATAGGAGACTGAAAAATAAATGGAATATACATATTTATGAGAAGTATAACTCTCCACGGCAAAATTTTCAGGAACAAAAGAAGAATATTTTGATAACACATTCCTATAATTTTTGCTAAGTGTCACAAATTATTTCAAATAATTAGCTAAATTACAAAACATTAAATTATTTCAAACAATCAGCTAAATTACAAAACAATTTCTTTAAAACGAATGGAAGTTTAATAGAAAATACATTTAAATGGCAAAAATAGATGAAGATATGCTAAAACCTACAAAAAATGGTGGTTTGTATTCAATTTTACAACAAACCTCTTATGCTCAATATAAATTCTGTGGTTCCTCTTAATATTTTTGTATCATGTTTAAAGTTTTAGAAGAGTCGACAATCTTCAGTTTAGATCAGAGATCACAAATTAGAAAATGATCAAAATTATGTTTTTTTTTCCATAGGCTTAATTGTTTTACCCCTTAACCATATAATACACCTAGTAAGTAACCCAAACATGGTCAAACCTGAGTGGGTGTAGCATTATTCTACTTCTCCCATAACTTATCTCTTGCTCAAAGTGTTCATCAAGAATTTATTTATGATCTTAGGGTTTGCAACCTTGGAAACACACAGCTGATGGGGATCGAAGTGTGCTCTCAACTGCAGTGGGTAGCAGAGGTTTGTAAAGCAAAATCCACAACTTTACATAACTTATTTTGAAAGGATTATGATTGGTGCTAGCAAAGTTTAAACTACCTAATACAGGATTGACTATTTAGCTAACAGGTGTTATCTTGTCTCTATCCAGGAGGAAGTCTGTTGTCAATTCAGAGTAATCAAAAGCTCAAGGTGTTCTGAGAATTGAAATTTCTCTTTCTCCTCAATGTATGTTAGACCTTATTTTGAGTAACTCTCTTAGCCATGCTTACTTGATTTTGAATCTTCTTTCACAAAATGTGAATATAGGCAAATTTGTTTTCTATATCAGTGTTTTACCATCTGGAAAAATTACTGTTTTTGAGAAAGTAAGGTGGCATAGAAAATAATTGCATTTTGGGGGGCACTGGGTGTCTCAGTCAGTTAAGTGTCTGCCTTCAGCTCAGCTCATGATCCCAAGGTCCTAGGATTGAGCCCTGCATCAGGCTCCCTACTCAGTAGGAAGCATGCTTCTCTCTCTCCCACTCCCCTTGCTTCTGTTCTCTCTCTCTCTCTCTCTCTGTCAATAAATAACAAAATCTCTTTATAAAAAAAATAATTTCAGACTGTGTGTGTGTGTGTGATTATGTGGACTGTGTTTGGTGTATATTCTATGATTTTTTGCTGTACATTTTTGGGTCCTGAGAGTTTTTAAGTCAAAATGTAAAATGATCTTCTGAAAGAGCACAGTTCCTGTTAAGGAATCAAGAGTACTAAAAGCTCTATTTCGAAAATTGCAGAAAATAGAGAAAGAAAAGAAAAATCATTTATATACAAAGAGAACAATGGATATCCAACAAGTGTCATAATTCATAATATATATGTACACATAATGCATAATGCAGGGTTGAGAAATCATAGTAACACATCTCTAATTGGTCAAAACTTGACTGAGATATGGGGTATGGGAAATCAGGTGAGTCAGAGGAGATGCACGTGTAATAAAATGCAGTAGAAATGAGATTTAATCGAGGCACTCAAGTGGCTCAGTCAGTTGAATGTCTGACTCTTGGTTGTGGCTCAGGTCATGATCTCAGGGTCCATGGGATCCAGACCCATGTTGGATGCATAGGGCTCTGTGCTCTAGAAAAGAGTCTGCTTGGGAATCCTATCTCCCTCCTCTCCTCCCTCTCCCTCTGCCTCTGTACCTCCCTCTGCTCACATGTGTGCATGTGCTCTCTCTCTCTAGTAAATGAATAAAGTCTTAAAAAAAAGAAATGGGATTTAATTCTCTTCCTGCTTTCATGTATAATTAAATATATTTTTCTTTTATATGCTTCCAAGGAAATAAGAGTTTTAAACATATTATATTCTAGTTCAGCCTGTCCTGTTAGTAGCTTAGAGAATAGTTACAAAATCCATACACAGGGGACACTGGCTCAGTCAGTTAAGTGTCTGCTTTTGGCTCAGGTCATGATCTCAAGGTCCTGGGATCAAGTCCAGTACTGGGCTACCTGCTCAGCAGGGAGTCTGATTTTTCCTCTCCCTCTGCCTCTGCTTGCTGCTCCCTTTGCTTGAGTTCTCTGTCTCTGTCTCTGTCTCTGTCTTTCTCTGTCAGATATATGAACAAATAAAAAAAAAGCATACACACAGATTGGACCAACACAAATATGAAGCAGCATTCTATAGTGTCCAAAAGGTCATGAAGTTGCAAGATGAGCATTTTGTGAACTAGTGTGTTTGAAAATGGCAGGTATAAGGACAGAGGCCTGAGGTACTGATTAATATAAATAATTTCCATAGATATTAGGCAGCTCAGGAAGGGGATGATGATGAGCTTCCTTTTTCTAGGTTAAAGTTCAACACATGCAATTATTAGATAGGTCATTTGGTAACCCCAAAGTTTATGCAAGTTCTATTACAACATCCATTCATAGTGATATCAAGTTCCTGAAGAAGACTTATTTCTAATAAATGCTGGTTGGGAAATACACGATCTGCCATCAGAACCTTGGGAGAAAGAGCAGCTGGGTGCCAGTCAAACTCTGGGCATGACAACGAGTCTTGGATCTTTTTTTCTATTATGTTTATTGAGGCATACCTTACATTGAGAAAAAAATCCACCAGTTTTTCCTTGGATAGTTTAGTGAGCTTTGAATGTGTCAGTAGTATGAACACCATCACTGGACTTCCACCACCAGCCTCCATTGATGTGTGTGTGCTTGTGGCTTGCCCTTGCATGCTAACATCCGTGAACCCCACAGCTGCTAATGTAATCACAGTTGGTCCTGGCTCTTGCTTCCATCCCAGCCCTCACTGTTACATTGTATCTGTAGCTACTAGCCCCTGACATTACATAAGCACCTAAAGCCAGCTCCTGGAGTCGAGCATGGTCTCTGGCTATTACTGCTGCCTGCTCTGGTCCCTAGTCACTGGAGCAAAAAGTGACAACAAAGTCACCAGTGACCTTTGCTGTTCCTGCAGACCCCCCACAGCTCTTGCCAAGAGTCCTGCATCAAGGCCCTGTACCTGCAGCTAGCAAATGCCCCCACACAGGGTATCCCACACCACTAACTTTGGGATTGCAACATTCTCTAGCATACCCCACCCACAGAAGAAGATCTTCCCTTACAAAAATTATCTCATAAAGTAGGAGAGGTGACTGCATCTTTAAATGCACAGATGCTTACATAAGGCTACAGAGATCACAAAGAACCAGAAAAAAATAATACCACCAAAGGAAACAGTAAATTTCCAGTAACTGACCACAAAGACATGGACATACACAAATGGCCTGACAACTAATTCAAAGTAATGGTTCTAATCACAGAGCAATGGGGAAGCACAGATAAAAATGTGTATATGATGAAATCTGGAAAACAATACACAAACAAAATGAGAAGTCAACAAAGAGATAGAAAATAATGAAACAAACAAAATTTTGGAGCAATGTATACAATGACTAAACTGAATAATTCAGTGGGAAGCTTCAATATGTGACTGGATCAAGCAGAAGACAAAAATCAGTGAACTTAAAGACTGATCATTTGAAATTAATCAATTAGAGGTGGAAAAAAAGAAGAAAAGAAGAAAAAGAAATTAGAAGACCTATGTGACATATAGGATGCCATTCAGAGAAAAAAATCTAGAAAAAAAAAATCTATACATTATTTGAGTCCCAGAAAAAGAAAAATTAGAAAGCTTATTTAATGACTTCCCGAATATAAGTAAAGATATAGTTACCCAACCTCATAAAGTTCATAGGTCCCCAAAAAATTAAACTCAAAGATTTTCTCCAACAAACAACAAAATAAAAATGTAAATGAGCAAAGGCAAAGAAAAGAATCCTGAAAGTAGAAAGAAGAAAGACGCTTGTCACTTATAGGAGCTATGGGGTGATTTCTCAGCAGAAACTTTATAGGTCTGGAGAGAATGAATGATGTATTCAATGTGATGAAATGAAAACAAAAAACTGCCAACCAACAATACTTTATCTGGCAAGTTATTTTTCAGAAATAAAGGAGAAATAAAGACTTTGCCAGACAAACAAAAGCTGAAGAATTTAATCACCACTGAACCTGCCTTACAGGGAATGCTGAAAGGAGTTTTTCAAGCTGAAATGAAAGGATTCTAATCAATAACATGCAAACTGAAAATATGAAATGCATTGACGAATGTAAATATATAGTCAAATTCAGAATACTCTGATACTGCTATGTGATATTGTATAAATCACTAATTCTATCATAAAAATTAAGTGACAGAAATATTAAAAAGAGCTATAACTATGATTTGTTAATGAAGACACAATATCAAAAGGTGTGAATTGTGATACCAAGATCATAAAACATGGCGGGGCTGCAATGGTGTGTGACCTCTGGACTTTGTGTTTAGAAGAGTGATAAACACTGCAAGAGCTTGCTTCACATCTGGAAATAGGCATGGTCTGTGTGGGAAATTGAACTTCCCTTATCAGGACTTTTAGTCTGTTTCTGCATTTGTTGTTGCTATAGCTGCATTCAGTAGACCACAGATTCCAAAGATCTGCAGCAGGCTGCTGGTATACAATGCTTATTTATATAGAGATGTATTTGAATTTCAGTACCATGGTAAGCTTTCTGCTGACTTTGCATGCCTGCCCCTTGGGTATTCCCTTCTCATGATTGCTCCTTTACTAGCACCAGTCTGCTTTTCTTCTTACTTTGTATCAAGTTGGATGGAGGAAGTGTTCTTGCTTGGCTCGAGCCGTCTAATCTCAGTCTTACAGAGGCTTTGTGAACTGGAAATTCAGGATAAGAATTTTCAGTATTTCTTCTACTTTATTTCAGGCAAAGACTGCCTTGTGTTCGGGAAGGGAAGAGAAGTTTTGAAGGGAGTTTCCTACTTTTTGGCCAGTGATAGGTTGTTTCTGACTTCTTCCTTTTGTCAGTTAGAATCATGTCCACAATAAGGCTTCTCATCCTGACTCCCAGTGCCAGAGAGATTTTTTTTTTCTCTCTCTCTCTTCCTTTTCTTCAATAGTTTATCTTCACCTAAGCCCTGGGGTTGCAAAAGTTTCCTGTTTCTTCCTCCACCAGCTTTAATCTTTCACTTATTATAAATGTAGGCCATGAGAATGGATGGCATTTTGGCTCTCTGAATCTCCAAAGAGGACTCTCAGTAATCGTCTTCTTGTCCCCAAACTTTCTCCTTGAATATCTAGTGGAAGCCTTTGGAAAACAGCTCATGTGTGAATACAGACAGCCCTTAGACTGGGAATTCTCAGTTTTTCTAAAAATGTCATGCTACCCCATCCACAACCTACAAGTTATCATTAGGATTTTGGTTGTTTTATTCTTAGTTAATTCTACCGTGGCCAAGGCTTTCTCTCGTGCTCTGCCACCAGGAAAACTACTGGGTATCCCTCTCTCCTTAGAAAGAGTCCTTGCCCTTTAGGAGTCAAGTCAGTTGGTATCCCTGCAGGCTCAACTTTCTAATAGACTTAAGAAAAATTAGGATTTTCCTCATGGATCAGGTAGAAGCAATATTGTGGATTTCTAGATTGTAGACAGAACTGGAACTCTAGATTGAGAATTTTTTTCTTTTGAAAGATGTTATTTATTTATTTGACAGAGAGAGATGACAAATAGGCAGAGAGGCAGGCAGAGAGAGAGGAGGAAGCTGGCTCCCTGCTGAGCAAAGGGCCTGATGTGGGACTTGATCCCAGGACCCTGAGATCATGATCTGAGCCAGAGGAAGAGGTTTAACCCTCTGAGCCACCCAGGTGCCCCTCTATATTGAGAATTTTTAATGTAAATCTCATAAAATAAAAGAGGTAAAATTTTAAATTGTAAAATATCTACATTTATAAATAAACAAATGGAAGTTTGAAAATACATGCTATTTATTCATTTTTTGGATTTATGTTTCAGGTTATCTGCTGCCTTTTGTCGTCAGTGGTATTAGAGGACACGCATGACTGGCATTTTTCGAAGTTAAAAGAATTGAGAAGGAGAATCCTGCTTGTTTCCCTGAGATTGCATTTAAATACTCATCAGGTCCATTAATTTGCAAACATAATAAGGAATGCTTTAAAGATAACTGACTATCCTTATTATGATAGAAATTCTTGAAAATAATGCTTTTCTTATGTGAATTTCTATTTTTAACTTTCTTTTTAGTGTGGTAAAAATATGTAGAGACATCTGCCCTCTTAAAATTTTTAATGTAAAGTACAGTATTGCTAACTATAAGTATGTTGTTTTACAGCAAATTTCTAGACTTCTTTCTTTTTTTATCTTGCATAATCAAAGCTTTATACCCATTGAAAAGTAACACCCTACAATCCAACAATCACACTACTAGGTATTTACCCCAGAGATATAGATGCAGTGAAAAGAAGGGGCACATGTACCCCAATATTCATAGCAGCAATGTCTACAATAGCCAAACTGTGGAAGGAGCCTGGATATGCCTAAACAGATGAATGATAAAGATGAAGTGTTTCATATATAAATGAAATATTACTCAGCCACCGAAAAGGATGAATACCTACCATTTGTTTCAACATGGATGGAACTGGGGGGATTATGCTAAGTGAAATAAGGCAAGCAGAGAAAGACAATTATCATACGGTTTAACTCATATGTGAAACATAAGGAGTAGCATGGAGGACCATAGAGGAAGGAGGGAAAACGGAATGGGAAGAAATCAGAGAGGGAGACAAAGCATGAGAGACTCTGGACTCCAGAAAACAAGGATTGCAGGAGTGAGGTGGGTGGAGGGATGGGGTAACCAGGTGATGGGTATTAAGGAGTGCATGTGTGGTGATGAGCACTGGGTGTTATATGTAACTGATGGATCATTGAACACTACATCAAAAACTAATGATGTACTATATGTCAACTAACTGAACATAGTAATAATTTTTTTAAAAAAGTAACTCCCTGTTTCCCCTGATGTTTATCTCAGGAAAACTGCCACTCTACTTTCTATTTATATGAGTTTGACTTTTTGACCCCTCATGTAAGTGGATCATACAGTATTTGTACTTCCGTGACTGATTTATTTCACTTAATATAATGTCCTCAACATGGATGAAACTTGAAGACGTTATTTTTAACTTTTATCTCAATTCCTAATTCTAGTAATCACAAAATATCCATCTATCTTATATTAGAGAAAAATTGCTTGCTGAAACTAAATATTGCTTATTTTTTAAAAGATTTTATTTATTTATTTATTTATTTGAGAGAGAGAATGAACAAGAGACAGAAGGAGCAGGGGATGGGGCAGAAGTAGGCGCCCTGCTAAGCAGGGAGCTCTACGTGGGCTCCATCCCAGGACTCTGAGAATATAACCTGAGCCGAAAGGCAGACACTTAAGCGATTGAACTACCCAGGTGCCCCCAACTGATAATAATTCTTAAGCATCTCAATATGATTAGAATCAGAGTAGAAGGGTGCCTGGGTAGCTCAGTCATAGCGCATCTGTGTTCAGCTCAGGTCATAATCTTGGAGTCCTGGGATGGAGCCCCACATTGCCTCCCTGCTGGGCGGGAAGCCTGCTTCTCCCTCTCTCACTCCCCCTCCTTGTGTTCTCTCTCTGGCTGTGTTTCTCTCTGTCAAATAAATAAATAAAATCTTTAAAAATATTAAAATAAAATCAGAGTAGAAGTTGTGGGCAATTGTAAAACTAGTTAAATTGGTGACCAAAAAGAAAACTAAGTCAGTCAGTTGATGAAAGAATATGGAAAGAGAAAAATCCAACCTTCTAAAGTATTGAAGTTGATAGCGTCAAAATACATCACAACTGGAATTAGTTATGGTTAAAACTTGTTGGTCTGACATCATCACCTGTTTTACATTATCTACTCTACCAAATAAGCAAGTATATCGGATACTAGTATGATGTAAAATGACATGAACAAGATTTGTAACATCAACCATGATTTAAATCCTGTATTCAGGGTACCTGGGTGGCTCAATGGGTTAAAGCCTCTGCCTTCGGCTCAGGTCATGATCTCAGGGTCCTGGGATCGAGGCCCACATCAGGCCCCCTGCTCTGTAGGGAACCTGCTTCTTCCTCTCTCTCTGCCTGCCTCTCTGCCTACTTGTGATCTCTCTCTGTCAAATAAATGAATAAAATCTTAAAAAAAATAAATAAAATAAAATAAATCCTGTATTCAGTTGTTAAATGACTTTAGATCAATTATTTACTCATCTGCAATATGGACACTAACTCCCTAATTCCCAGGATATGAAGATTAAAATAATAATAATAATAATAAAGTATATAGAATACTTATTACATTTTCAACTGTATGAAAGGATCAACTTTCTTCCTCTACTTCAATTTTATAAAAAAAAGTTTTCAAAGGGCCTTTGCAGTACTTTATCATTCGGCCTGCTTTTTTCAAACCAAGAGGACCTGGCACACCTTCACCTCTGGATGACTCAGGGTCATCAGATAACCTCTCCTTTCTTTGAAATTCTATCAATTACTGTCAGTGTGATTCAGGTGACAATTAATCACTTCCTACCTTATGACATCTCTTCTCTTCTTTTCCTATACTGCTAATCAGCAGCTTGATTTTCAAATTAACTGTTGATAGCCTTCTTTATCCATTAATTTGTAAGCATCTTGAATGCTGGGATTGTCACTAGGATTTTGTCTATCCAGAAAAGTTTTAACAAATAGAATAAATTGAAAGTTTACTGCTGAAAGCTGCTGCTATGTTTTTAAAAATAAAGCATGCTTGTTTAACTCTATATCCACTAAAAGCTCCAAATGTATACAAAATGTTTGTTCCTACATTGAATATTAATCACTGAATTATGTTTATGTAATTTTTAATATTTCTCTCATTGTGTATTCTATAATGCATCTGTCTCAGTTCCTCTCCTAGCTTCGTGATTTCTAAATTGTTGTCTATTACAGTGGATCAGATCAGATATCTCTAATTCATTTTATCATGACTTGTGTCTAGTAAACTTGGTCTATTGAGGTAAGATGTGCCACCAAACAAGTGCATATGCATTGGGGAAGTGATTTTCCTCAGTAGTACTTGGGCCTTGTATTACCAGTTCCTTTTCTGGATGAGGTTTATATCATTGTTTTTCAAAAACGTAGTACTTTGGTGATCTATATTAAGTCCTTTGGAAAAACTCTTAAAAATACAGATTCCTTGGTCATATCTAAATATTCTAATTAATGGAATAATGTAGAAATAATAAAATTGCAACTGCTAACTGAGAAACCACAAGTAACTCAAAGTTTGAAAATGTTCTGTGAACTTAACAAAGTTTATTGTGCCTACCTCTATTTCCCTAACAATTTCTCATATGTTTCTTCTTCATTGCAATTTTTAGTGAGACATTCTTTGCATGAATGATGATATTAATTGTGCAGTTTGGATTACTGAGATTAAAGGAAAAGTCAGAAAAAAAGGAAAGAAGAAAAGGAAAAAAGGACACATAGATTAAACCAGATCAGGTTCCTGCTATTTCTCTTTGTAGGACACTATATTTATTTTTTCACATTTATTTTACTTATTTTATTTGTAAACATATTAAATTTTTCATTCCTTCTACATATATTTATTGATTTCTTTGCCAGGATATATCTCTGTTCTTCTCTATTTTTTCCACATTTCTTTCTGTCCTAAATGTATTATGGATAAAGATATATGTATGTGCACACACACACACGCACACACAGCCCATAGCCTTTGAAGTCTTTACTATATACAGGTTTTAAGCCAAAGGTTTCATACGTCTCCATAATTCTATTCAAGTGTCACAAAAATTCTCATTTCAGATGGGAATTCAATATGGAAACTGAGATAAGGAAAATGAAGTTACCCAATGTCACATAGCTAGAATTTATCAGAACAAAAATTTAAACTCAGAATAGCATAGCAAAGCCATGCTATTAATTTTTAACTCTTCAGAAAACCATTAGAGACTTCTACATTTCTCATCCACATATCATAAACAATTCCTAAACAATAATTTTTATAATCTATGGCATCATTTACAAAAAAATAAATTGATATGTGTTAGCAAAGAACGAAAATGTTAGCTGGTTTCTGACAGCTACAAGCCTATATGTTTGAAAGAATAGGAACTCAATTCTTAAAAACCTAAGTCAGTTGTTAAAATATCTTTATGTATAAAAATAAGTTGTAGCATTAATTAATAAATATAAATTTCTGAATTAATCAATCTTATACTTTCTTGCCACTTCTCACAAAATACTGTATATATCCTAATGCTGATGACTATATTAATCCAATGCCTCCACTTCTCAGGGTGGATCTAGGTTTTTTTTGTTTGTTTGTTTTTTTGTTTTTTCTTTTTACAGATTTTTATTTATTTATTTATTTGATAGAGAGAAACACAGCGAGAGAGGGAACACAGCAGAGGGGCTTCCGCTCAGCCGGAAGCCCGATGTGGGGCTCGATCCGGGGTCTCTAGGATCATGACCTGAGCCGAAAGCAGTCGCCCAACCAACTGAGCCACCCAGGCGCCCCAGGGTGGATCTAGTTTTGATTCGTGTCAGGTCTACATACTGTTTTCTTAGAGAAATAATTCCCTTTGCAGTTGATGTATAAAAGACACAGGTTAAGTGTTAACACAAATAAGAAACTTTCTTAGAAGGATTCTGAGAATCTTATGCTTTGACAGTCAAATTGAAAAGTGGATATGAACATCAATTGTGTTCCAACATGAGTGGATTAGGACAAATTCAAAGACACAGCCACACAAACATATATACACACAGAAAGAGGAGAGGCAGAGAGGCAAAGGGGGGGGTAGCTATGTAAAAGCCAATTCAAAGTGGATAGAGCATTCCAATGTTCTATGTATGCCAGGATGTTCATTCAAATTTGCCTACGCATGACATACCTGTCCCCTTACACATGTCTAATCAAATGTCTCTCATCCTTCCAGGAACAGCTCTACGGCTCAATACTCAAGTTTTTCAAGAGGATTTTCAAAATTCCCAGATTTCTTCTCCCATGAGTTTGGATCACTAAGATGTCTTTGCAGTCATCATTTGACTACTGTTTCAGACAGTGACGGAGACAGGCCTTCTGTGACTCACGTATTACCTGTTTTGCTCTGATCCACACTACAGTGACTCATCTCTGATTTTCATGTTTGACTGTAAATTCTCAGAAGCTGAGGACTTCCTGATTTGACTGGGAATAGCACAGAAAATAGGTATCCCTCACTATTAGTTCAAAATATATGGATATAAGGAAACTCATATGCTTATAGATATGATTTTCAAAATATTTCCTGTCTATGACTCATGTGCTATGGTGGTTGATTGCATATCATAATGCAGGAACATGTCCATCTTCCTGTACAAACTAGTTCAGCTAGTGCCCAACAAGTTCCAGTCAAAACAAAAGCTGATTTAACAAGACCAGAAAGAAATTAATGCTTGTACTTATTAAGTCATACTCCTTATTAAGTTTTTTTTAACTTAACAAAACAGTTTCCAAATTGTTGTTCATCCACATAAAATCAACAAAAAAAATAGAGTCAAATTTTTCATATAATTGTGTGAAAGATAGAAACCCAGTCCATGCAGTTAAGTAGTGTGTGCAAAACTGCAGTTAGCCAATGGAGGAATAGAAATATGATCAGACACAATTCTATGGCATCTCACCACCTGATAATGTACCCACTGACTCTTACATTAGTAGCCAAATGTGCTGTTTGCTCTGTCTGGGTTAAACAAAACACAACCCAAATAAAGCCCAAATAAATATTTATCCTTTTTGCTTTGTTCTGTATTTAGTTGATTGTGGTTGTTGTTGTTGTCAGTTTGTGGTAGTGGTGACAAAAAGTCTCTTTTTTGAAGCATGGAGTCTAGGTGATGTGTTTAGTGGAAAACCAATCCTCCTAGGACAGTGGAGAACTAAATTGTTGGGTTATTGTCCTCTAGAAATAGATACTACCTCTATTTCTCTGTATGTGGATTTATTTATGTGTACATGTCATTATATTTATTTTTCATTCCTTGGATCTCAACTTTGAGGGCTCCCATTAAATATGGATGCCATGTATGCCCCAAAAATTAGAGTTAAGCTCTCCTGTAGCATGATAGTTATTTCTTATTCACAAATATCTCTTCTAGTTAAAAGCACTACTTATACATTTAATGTCTATTAAAAATAAAGGACAGGAACCTGTTCCTACAAATTGGGTACCCACCATCTGGCATCTAATATTCTAGAAGAAAGCAGGGAATGTCATATCTTAGTTTTATTCTTTCCCATTATTCAATCTGAGCTGAGAAGTTCAGAGAATCCATGGATAATGAAACTTTCAGGCTGTCATAAATGGACATTTGAGATCATCTAAATCCAAATTTTCCTAATAATTTTGTCTCCAAAGCCCTTCTCTCTGTGACATCTTATTTATAAATATATCATGGATTTAATAATATTATTATTTCAGGATACAGAAACAATTGAGTTTTTAAAGCTCTCTTCTTTTTACAAACTGTAAAATGGGATTAAACTAGTATCTCACAATATTGTTAAGTATACTTATTTTGTTAAATTTCAAAATATTTGATATAGTATCTATCACATAGAGTTAAATAAATATCATTTAAGATGAATATATGACCAACAATATTTCTAGAAAGTTCACTTAAATAAAATGATTTATTATATTCATAATTCAAAGAAAATATGAATGCTCTGTTTTTAATAAGTAGCACGTGCTATTTAATTATAAGTACTACTTTAAATTATTGATTTTTCCAAGGGCAAACATTGTCAAGAAATAAATTTAACTATAAAATGCTATTTTTGCCAAGCAGATCCAAAACTTACGTTAAACTATAGGTTAAACTTTAATCCAATAGGGCAAAAAATGCATTCAGTTTCTTTAGTTATTTTCTTTTAACTTTTTGAGTTATTTTTATAAATCATGAATATTGAAAATAAATATTTTCTGATTAATGTTTATAAGCAATTACTTAAAAGTAACATATTATGGGTTTTATCATTGTATTCTCACTAAAAATTTAGCTATAGTATCTGTATATGTTCATTATTAAGCAATGGTTTTTGTAGTACTAGAGTCATCTTTAGTAGTAAATGAGTTTGATCAAATGGATGAGCCTAGTGTGTATTTAGAATAACTTGAGGCAAGTTTGTACAATTATCAACTTTATGTTCATCTTTAATTTCTTGCATTTGTATTACTAATACTTTCCATCTTTAACTGCTGAACTTTGGGTAGATTTCAGAGAAAATTTAAAACTGCAGATACAAACAATTTATAGACTAATAAAAATTATCTTGACCTTAAGTAATAAACTGTATTACAAGCTACATGTAATACTAAGTAGACATATTTAGTAGGTGGAAAAAAAATTCCAAGTGTTGAAAAATCCTTTGAATGAATGAGTGATTGGTGCATCTCAGTTTAATTGCCCCAAGCCATGTACATTGGAACTACAGTTCTTGTTTCTTCATCATGGACGTTGCAATGGGAGACTCCATTCTCACCAATGGTTATCTTTTCAGCACCTACCACAGTGCCTGGTGGTGATCCCTGGGTAGTGCCCCAAAGCAAACAGCACTGTGTGGCATTACCATCATCCTTTGGTTACATTCGTTCTTGGAGCCTAGAGACCTATAATGGTAGCTGATACAATCTGTTTGCAATATAGTGTGACATTTTGGCATGCAGTAATTTAAGAGATAACTGTGTGACTGAATCTAACTACAGATAGGTTACCATGCTGTTTTTAACTGGTAAGTTCCCCCAGGCCTTCTCCACTTGCTTACTGAGCCCCATTAATAGCAATCAGATGAAGTTTGGGGAAGGAGAAATTAAGACTATCTTGGGGCTCATTTAATTATTTGTCTAATCATAGAAAGTGGATTTAGATGATTTTCTACCTGACCAAAAGCTAGAGAAGTGAGGAAGTGAGCCACTCTCCATGTACATCCAGGAATCCTGTTAAGTACTGAAATCTGTGCCCCCCAATCCATATATTGAAGCTATAATCCCAGATGGGACTGTATTTGGAGATAGGGCCATTGAAGAGGTAATTAAGGTTAAATGAGGTCACAAAATTAGAGATGTAATCTGATAGGATTGGTGTCCTTGTAGCTAGAGGAAGATACACCAGAGATTCTTTCTCTCCTCATGAAAGTCCTCATGAGGACAAAGCTGTGTCTGCAAACTAGGAATAGGTCACCAGAAACCAACCCTGATGTTGAACTTCTAGCCTTCAGAACTGTGAGAAATAAATTTCTGTTGTTTAAGCCACAGAATGGTATTTTGTTATGACAGCCTGAGCTGACTAGTACAGTCTACAAGAAGAGAGAGGTTAGAAGTGATTCCAGGCAGGCACAGAGCTTTAGAATGGCTAAGTGACTACCCAATCAGAGATTAAATTTGAGTCTAGTCTCCTGCAAGGATGGTGGAAAATTTTGCCTCTAGCTGAAGATTTGAACTTCTGTATCAAGTGGTGAATGGTTTCAGCAGGAAATTGTAAAGCCTTTCCAGAATGTTAACAAGTCTAAAAGAACATTTCTTGTCTGCTAATCCCATGAGTTTAATTAGAGAATAGACTAAGGTTTGTT
>PITA01000003.1:16560-103913 GCA_004023965.1 Spilogale gracilis
TTTTTTTTTTTTTTTTTAAAGATTTTATTTATTTGACAGAGAGAAACACAGCCAGAGAGGGAACACAAGCAGGGGGAGTGAGAGAGGGAGAAGCAGGCTTCCCGCCGAGCAGGCAGCCCGATGTGGGACTCGATCCCGGGTCTCCAGGATCATGACCTGAGCCGAAGGCAGTGGCTTAACCAACTGAGCCACCCAGGTGCCCCTAATTCACTTTTTAGTAGAAATTTATCTTCAAGCCTGTGTTCATGCCATCTATTTGTTGTTGTTTTAGAGGTCTATAGAGTTGCTATAAGCTGGGTTTTATATAGAGTCTGCCAAATGAAGAGATAATACAACCTTCAGTAGGAAATAGAGATAATGTAAAAATTAAAAGACTGGGCCAGAGATTTTTCCAGGGGGGCTATTAGCAGGATAGTCACACTGACTCCTAGCATGAAAAAAAACGTGGTACCATGTAGGAATCCAGGCAAGAAAAAGGACAGATAATAGAAAATAAAGTAGTTATTTAAAAAGGTTATCCAGGGGCTCCTGGGTGGCTCAGTTGGTTAAGCAACTGCCTTTGGCTCAGGTCATGATCCTGGAGACACGGGATTGAGCCCCACATCGGGTACAGTCCACAAGAAGAGAGAGGTTAGAAGTGATTCCAGGCAGGCACAGAGCTTCTCCCTCTCTCAGTCCCTCTGCTTGTGTTCCCTCTCTCGCTGTGTTTCTCTCTGTCAAATAAATAAAATCTTAAAAAAAAAAAAAAGGTTATCCAAAATTCAATTTAATTTAGAGTAGTTTATATAGCAAAGATAACCAATCTAGTCACTCCCCAGACCTCACTGTTGAAGGTATGACAAAAATTTATCCAAATACAAAATGAATTTTAATATGGAAAATCAGAATATGTACTTCACACCCACTTAATCTCAAGGCTTTTCTCCTGATCAGTTAGGGACTCATGAAAACCTAAAGTCCTATCCATTGCCCATATGTTATAGTGTAGAAAGAAATATTTTCTCCAATTGTCATGAGTCTAAAGAGAATTGTCCTTTGAGGGGTTATAGTTGCCCAACTTCCACTTCACAGTTTCAATAAATTCAGACAAGTTATAGCTGGAACATGATGGAGAATTCTATTGAGAATAGGCAAAGAAACTACAAAAATAATGCATTCATTTATCCAATTTTCAGTGTGTTCAAAGCTAGCTACAAGTTTTTGTTACTGTTGTTAGAATAGTTGCAAGTGAAGGAAGTAAAGTAGTTAATAAGAGTTAGTTGAGAAGCTGAATTTGTGATAAAGAATAAAGTATTGATCTTAATCCACAGAAGTGGGTATTTTGGAATCAATGACTGTGACTGCCTAAGGGAGTAGAGCTTGAGGAAGCACAGTGGGAGCTCTGAAAACGCCATGACTTAGCCACAAGTAACCCAAATCCAGTTTACTGGGTAATTGTCACCTGAGAGTTTTTCCAGTGCTGTCACAAAGATGGCAATGTCAATGGCTAGGCCACTAAAAAATGGAGAAGAAGTCATGACAGTGGAAAAATCAGCTTTTCTTGTGTTAAATCAGTGGTAACAAGTACAGAAGAGAAATCTCTGGAAAATAGTCTATCGAACTGCTAAAACAACAACAACAACAACAACAACAAAAGATGACTATGATTCCAAACAATACACTCCAAGTACAAAACTGTAGTGAAAGCATCTGCATATCTGAAATAATAGCTGATTACCTAAGAACTGCAAACAAAATGGAAGAAAAGAGTATAAGCTTCACACATTTTTTCATAAAGTATTAATGAATTAATCTGCATTCATTTTTATCCAAGAGATTGTCTACTTTGCCTTCTATGCAATGCAGTAAGCTCTCAGGATTGGGGTTAAACATGGTCATCTCTTTTTGTGTGAATGAACCATTCTTAAGAATCAATGTGAATGAAATACCTTCTTACTCATTTCTTTTTATTTGAATATGATATGTCCTTTCCGCTCATACCCTAGAAAAATAGAGCTAATTTCTTCCTGAAATTTTTAGGGGTATTATTAAGCATTACCTTTGCTTGGATTACAGGTGTTTCATATAAATTAAGTAAATTGCTTCTGATAAGACAAAGGTTTAGGGGCACTATTCAGTACATTAATGACCCTTCACATATACTGAGGCCATAGGCATCTTTACATCATAATTTCCCTCATATTTCAAAGCCCCAATCCAGTCCTGAGCCCTTTATAAAGCATTTGGTTGTTACATGTTGTATGAAAGGCTGCGGAGATTGGTTTTATTTTTTCTAAAGTTTCCCTGCCCTTACAATAAATTTTACATACTTAAAAATTTGCTTCCTCCCTTCCGAAATGATCATGTGAGGACTTCAGCAGACCCTGTCCTCAGTAAAACAACCATATCATTGGTAAAATAGAAAGTATATTAAAAAAATAAATGTATCTGGAATTTTTCCTAAGAGCACATAGAAAAGGAAGAAATGTTTATTCAATAAAATCTATTAAATATTAGTAAGAACAGCAAGAACCTGTGTGTGTGTGTGTGTGTGTGTGTGGCTTATGATCCATGATATGCTCCTGCATCCACTTCATATCCAACTCAGTGTGAAAGAAACTACACTACATGTCTATGGCCAAGGTGATAGATATTTTCTTCTCCTAGTACCCAACCTAAAGGCATGGTTTTACTCTACTAGGTGTAGGCAGCCAGAGTCTCTCATCCTCCTCCTCACCAATATGTTGCAGAAGTTCTTTTCCCGGTAGCTGTGGCCAAGAGTATTGGAGTTTCCTGGTCTACCAAATCCCCAGTCACAAGGGGTTGAAAATACTGAGAACTCATTGGCTTTGCTCCTGCTTGCTTATAGGTTGCTGGCTCCATGATGAAAGAGCCAAACCAAGAAGACCAGGGGCTACCATCTCCATGTATCACACAACCCATAGAGTAGGTGTGTCTATCAGGAAGAAGGCCATTGTGCCCAGGCCCATTGCAATGGCATAGACGTCCTGTCCATAGATCATAGATAAGTCACCCTGTAAGAACAGATATTTTTGCACCTTTCCCTAAGAATACCAACTTTATTTGGTACAGAGCAAGCAAAGTTTATGCCCAAAGAACTCCTTGGTAGTAAGCAAATAAGAGGAGGTTGGTAGCACAATGATAGTAGCAGCAATAAGCAAACCAATAGACTGACTTAAAACTTAATAGAACTAGGGAAAGAGACAGCTAAGAAGCCCCCTCCTGAGACTAGAGGAACCGATGGAGATTGGCAATGCATTGCCAAGTTGTCCACTTGAAATGAATCACACTGTGGGACAATTTGTGCCCCCAACCTGTTGTTAAAAAACAGTAGAACAGTCAACTAACAGTAAGAGGAGGGAAACAGCTGGGTATGATACCAAGAGGGGCAGACCAACTAGAAGTTTAGGTTTTAACAGAAAGTTCAAGAAGAAATAATCCAAAAAGTTGACAGAACATGGTAATCCTTCATGGTCAGAGATTGCTCAATCCCAAACTGTGCCTCTGGGGAGTGACATCAGAAGTTACACATTGTAATGGACGTAGACCTCACTGAATTAGTCCATCCAGGTTTTAGTTAGTCCACTACAAAAATCAACATCAGCAAGCCCCTGGGGGTGGAGTACAGGGTAGGGGCTGAATGTGGTACCCAGAGTGGTTACAAACTTTTATCTAAAATGTCCAGGTTTTCATTGCTCCACTTGCTTATGTTTTTAAATGAAGCAGGTAAAAACTAAATGCATATAGGTGAATATTAAAATGGACCACACAAAAATAAAAGATAGCTGTTATAGTATGAGAACTGTAGTTTGTAATTAATATACATATACTTAAGAAATATTTAAAGGAAATTTAAATAAAGCATACTTTGTTCCTAACAGGAAAAAAATATATACATACATAAATTAAATGTCCAGGTTTTTTTGTTTTTTTAAAAGAATTAATTGATTTATTTATAAATAGGCAGTAGGCAAAGAGGCAGGCAGAGAGAGAGGAGGAAGCAGGCTCCCTGCTGAGCAGAGCCCAACGCGGGCCTCGATCCCAGGACCCTGAGATCATGACCTGAGCCGAAGGCAGAGGCTTTAACCCACTGAGCCACCCAGGTGCTCAAATGTCCAGTTTTTAACAAAGAGTAAAATAGCATGAAAAGACAAGGAAAGTGTGATCCATACACAGGAAAAAAAAAGAGAGTACCCAAATGCAGACTAAGCAAAGATGTCAAAGTAGCTTTTATGACTATATTCAAGAAATTAAAGGAAGTTCTATTTAAGGACATAAATGAAGGTGATGATAATGTCTCATAAAAAAGAAAATAGTAAGAAAGAGATAAAAATTACAAATGAACCAAATGGAAATGCTGGAGTTGAAAGTATGATAACAAAAATGGAAAATTGACTAGGGAGTTTCAGTTAGAAGAATCTTTGAATTTGAAAATAGAGATTATGCAATCTAAAGAACAAATGAAGAAAAGTGAACAGAGCCTCAGAGAAATATGGAAAACTACTAAGTGCACCAAAGTATGCATAATGGGGGCACAAAAAGAGAATAGAAAGACAAAGAGGTCAAAAATATATTTGAATAAATAATGGCTGAATGCCTCTGCACATCCAAGAATCTCCATGAGCCCCAATGAGATCTATTCTGAGATACATCATAGTTAAAACATTGAAAGAGAAAAAGAAAATTTTTAAAGTAGCAACAGAAGAACCACTCATCATATACACGAGAACCCCAATAAGACTAACAGCTGATACCTCATCATAATTATATCCTTTCCCATACAAAAGTGTGTATAAGTAATTTTAGTAATAAATGATTATTTAAAATTAAAAAACAATGCAACAAAACTTATACTTCTAGATGATAGTACAAAATTGTTTAGCAACCTTATATAGAGTTTTGTACATTTATAAAACAACAAACATATAATCCTAATATGTAAGCCAGTGGTCTTGATTTATGGAGTTTTATTCTTGAATTAATAATAGAAAATAGTAGATGGTAGTAAAAATATTTATAACACATGAAAGCAAATGCTAAGTGCTAAGTACTAGGTATATTGGTAGAGAAAATATTACATTACTTACTTTGCCAGACTTTGCACGCAAGACTGAGTCTCATGGTTACCAAGAACCTACTGAAATCATTAAAAAATAATTAAAAATTCTAAATTCACATACATGAAATTTAATGGAAAGGTAACCCTTCATTAGATGAGAAATTTCCACAGAATTTAGAAACAAAAACCCTCATTTGTCAGTGTATTGGACTGTATCTGAAGAGGGAGGTGATCTATTCTACTGAAATTGAAAGAGCCACTGCAGGTTTTAGAATCCCAGATGAACTACATCCTCCTGGCAATTCCAGAGTTTCTGCACACTCATGCCTTAGTGCAAAGATAGTTAGTTCATAAGCTTTATAATTCTATCATATCCACAACTTCTAGTCATAGGACTCCTACTCCTTCATTCTAAAATACAAGTAGGCACTCAAAGTACAACTTATATTTGAAGGAAATCATTAAAGAGAAAATATTAAGATAAAAGAATATAAAAGTCATACTAGAAGTTAGAGAGCAATGAAGGAATGCAAGAGTTTAAAAAACATGACCATGGAAAAGATTTTTAGGGAGCTGGAATGCATCTGTATGACCTAGTAATTAGGATATATATAGGCTTATATATATTTGTATACAGTTTATAATTATGGGCAACTGACATTATCTATTGGTCAACACCCTTTGAACCATAGGACTCAATGGATGAAGTCTCTGTCAGAACACTACTTGAACACAGACTAAAGGAACAGAGATGTTAGTGAGGATACACAGCAAAAAACATTCTTTCCAAAAAATAGTTAGGAAAAAAGAGAGAGAATGGAACAGAATATGAAAGAAAAGGAAAGACTCCAGGACAAAGAATGAGTCCAGCATGTAAATTTAAAGGAAGAGGTTATAACAGAAAAGCAAAGAGAGAATAATTAATATACAATAACAGTAATTCCTACATGGTTAAAATAATTCACATGTAGTAAGAATTTATATGTGGCTACAAGTAAGTTTTTCTCAACTAAAAGAGAGATGGTCCTTCAGATTGAAGAGGCTGAATACCAATGAAGAAAAATAAAAATATTTTAATGAGCCACACTTAGACACCTGTTATGGAATGCCATGTTATGTCCTAAAGGCCTCCAGATAAAACAGGACAAGAATGTACGAGGAGGATATTGGTTAAACATCCCAGCCACAGGTTAAGACTTTCGGCTCAGGTCATCAACTCAGGGTCATGAGATCCAACCCAGAGTGAGGCTCCATGCTCAGCAGGGAATCTACCTGAAGATTCCCTCTCCCTCTCTTTCTGCCCCTCCCCCTGCTCACACGCACACACACTCTCTCTCTCTCTCTCTCTCTCTCTCTCAAATAAATAAATAAATAAATAAATCTTAAAAAAATGTAGAAATGGAATGAGAGGGTTTTATGTAGGCCAGGATATTAATATGTCAATTTATAATGGAAAGAGTAAAGTTATAAAGTTGATGAAACAGGAAATATAGGCTTATGTATATCATGTGTACAGTTGGCGTATGTGTGTATGTATGTGTGCTATGTAATGAAAATAGACAGGAGGAAAGTTAGAGAACAAGTTGTATCTTGAACTTTCATAGGAAAAGCCGTAAGAATTGTTAATGATTTTAAAAAGGCATGCAAGATATTATTTGCAGTAATGAAAAGGTGCCAATCCACTGCCCATGAACCTCTAAAGAAGGATGACAGGCTCTGCTATGGACTTTGGTGAGCCCCATTTGAAATACTACATTTGAATACACCCTCCCTTTTAATGACCCTGGCTGTCACTAGGAAGTATATCCCCTTAAGAGAAGGGCCTTCAGTATCCTGGAAGGTTGGTCAAAGAAATACCCTTGGTATCACTAGGTAAGAGACATTAGAGGAAAATCAGCCCCAACTGTGTTTGTGTCCTGTTACCAATAAAAATGTGTCTTCAATTCAAGAGAATTACAATTCAGTTCAAGAGAATTATTTTGCTAGGACCAAAAAGGCTAGTTGGCTTTTTTGAAGAAATGGAGACAAGTGTTCAGATACTTGCATAGCAATTTGACAGTGATTTCAGGTTTGCTGAATGAAACGTTTAAATGTTTGTAATTTTGGTGTATTTCATTCATCTTTCTAGTGCTACAGTGTATGGAAGTTATCAGTCGGCGGACTGGGCCCAAAAGACCTTGCCCATCATCATAGTAGCTGAAAAAGCACTGCTCTGCAGCATCTAGCTGCCCTCTGCCCTTGGTTTAATTCAAGTTCAAATCACTAGTGCCTGGAATGATGGCTGCCTTAGACCAGTGACTCACACAATATTTTAAGTGAAGGAAGGAAGGAATGTCTCAAACATGATATAGCTAGGAAATGTTTGTTGAGTGTTCGAAAATTTAAAAACTGTCTTCCTCCAGTTTTTTGTTTTTTTGTTTTTTCTTTTTTTCTTCAGGGGGTGGGAATTGTGATGTTCTTTTTAGGGAAGGTTATGGTGAATGCATATGAAGGAAAAGTATTTCTGAAATACATTAGGTATTACCATAAAAAAGGAATAATTGTGATTCGTATTTTAGACAAGTTTTGTTCTCTTTCCACACAATAGAAAGTAGCATTTAGTAGAACCCCAGGCATGTATGTGTGTATATGTGTGTATGATCCTAAGGTATAACCAACGGATTTCCAAGAGGATTTCATAATATCTATGAGAATCCCATGGGCAGATGCCGTGTCTTTTTTTTTTTGCATTATACACTATGACAACTAACAGAAATGAAATGGAAACTTTCTTCACAAATAAGCTGTGAACAAATCCAGAAAAGAAAAAAACTAGCAGTCTCCCTTCCTCTCTATGTTAATACGAGGCATTCCAACATCAGCTGCAGTCATTCAGTATTTTTTAAAAAAACAAAAGGACTTCCCCTTCCCTAAAAGATGTGGAGACAGGCTCTTTAAGCGGCGATTTATTTGATCACAATGGCTTGTAAAACAGACTGAATGAAATACTACAGAGTATCCCTTACCTGCTGTTGTTGCTAGTCTTTTGGTTTAGGCTGATATGTATCAAATGTCTACTATGTGTAGAACTCCATGGATCTCAATCAAATGGAGGAAAAAAAAAGAAAGCACATGTTTTTGAGCCTATTTTCAACAAGATGAAGATCATTTAGAAGAACCTGTAACCACCATATGAGTAAAAGAAAAAGTCAATCATCCTGCAGTGAGGGGTTATAAACCATTGTAAAGAGACCTTAGAAAATGCAAATTTGAACATGGGCTTCTTCAGGCTCATTCCAATTTACCATTTTACCCTCTTCTCCTTTTTATGACACTCAGGAAAAATACTGCTTCCACTCTAAAAATTATTGTATTATACATTTATGCAACATGAAAAATGTTAATTCTTCAGGGAGATTTTCCCCTAGGCCTTCAATTTGATTTTGAAATGGATGAAGTGATGAGAGTATTTCATTATTGAAACCCCCCTAGGAAGGTATTTTGGCTTGCCTAGTAAATCGTGGATGTCATGTTGATTTTCTTTTTATTACTCCACTAACGGATGGTATTGACTCCTTGTGAAAATTGGGAATGAAGAAAAATAAACTATAAAATGTCTGTCCTTAATCTTCTCTCTTCTCACTGTTAAGAAGCAAAGAACTAATATAGTCACAGGATGGCTGTAGCTATGCTTAGTTACCTTAATTCCTGACATTTCAAAATACCTACATAGCAATACAGGCAAACAGTAAGGGAATGTTTCAGTTACTCCTACTGAACTTTAAAACCTATTTTTGTGTTCTTTACTATGTTTCATTATTCCTATAATCCTTAAATTGCATTGTATAAAGAGTTTTCATTTATCATTGAAAGACTAGAGTGATCAAGCAAGTTGCCCAAGATCACCCCCAGTCGACAGGGTGGAAATACTGACTTGGTAGCCCAGCCTCTGTCTCTAAGCCCTAGCTTCTTAACAAAAGACATAAGAACACACCCATGCAAGTTAAGCCTTCCCATTACATCATTCATAGGAAAGTTGTGCTTTCATATTGCAGAGTTCATTGTTGAAGTTATTGTCTCTGGCTGTAGTGAATGGCCAAGTTTGTGTGTACAATGAATGAGTATAATCCTTCAAGCCACTGGGCTTGCTTCAAACACCTCTTTCCTCTGCAAGATCCCACAGCTGAATTTCCAATTAATGCCTGTCACCCCACAGCTTCCAGATGATGTCCAGTCCTAGTTCCTTTCATGGTACCTGATGGAGATAGGTGTTACCAACTGTGTCAACTCTACCTTCCAGATGGGTAAGACTTAACACTTATTTTACATTGTGGATGTCATGTCCTAGTCAAAGCCACAAGCATCTGGCTTTAGGATCTCAAGGATGCTCAGGAGCACATCATTGTCTGTCATTCTCACAGAGAAGCACCCAGACCATCATCAACTGTAGCTGGAAACTTGTTAGAAATACAAAATCTTGGGGTGCCTGGGTGGCTCAGTTGGTTGAGCAACTGCCTTCGGCTCAGGTCATGATCCCGGAGACCTGGGATGGAGACCCACATCAGGGTCCCTGCTCGGTGGGAAGCCTGCTTCTCCCTCTCTCACTCCCCCTGCTTGTGTTCCCTCTCTGGCTGTGTTTCTCTCTGTCAAATAAATAAAATCTTAAAAAAACAAAAAAAAAAAGGAATACAAAATCTTGGATCTGTCCCAGACTTCAGAAAGTCTAGAGATGGGGCTTGGCGATCTGTGTTTTAGTAAGTCCCCAGGAGATTCCGATGGACAATGATGATTAAAAACTAGTTTTGTCTTCTACTCTGTGTTGATTCATCTGAGGAAGTCAGTTTGAACTTCTTTCCATACTCACAGATTTCTCTTAAACCAAGGAAATAGCTTAGGGCACCTGGGTGGCGCAGTTGGTTAAGCGTCGTGCTCTTGGTTTCAGACCAGGTTGGAATCGCAGTGTGAGGTCCAGTCTGACGTCAGGCTCTGCATGCTCAGTCTGGAGTCTGCTTGAGGTTCTCTCTCTCCCTCTCCCTCCACCCCTCCCACTTGTGCTCTATCTCTCAATAAATAAATAAATCTTGACAAAAATAAATAATTTAAACAGTTTGCAAAAGACAAAAACAAAGACTTTGCTCTCTGATGAACATAATTTCGCAACCCCTTGAACATTGCTCTATTGCCTCTTGTTTCTCAATACGAGTCCTGAAAGGTCAATTTTAAAGCATATAAGTGCATATATACACTTCCGCACAGACACACACAAACGATAGGCATTAAATTTAGTCATTTTATTAATGATGGTTACTTTATAGTGCTACTCTGAAAGGTAATCATTTTTTTTTAAAAAAAGAAAAAAATTGTGTCATTATGAAAACTGTTTACATAGGAGTATAAATGTGTGTTTCTAGATGAGCAGGACTGAATGTGTGTGTCTTGGTGTAATCCCTGACCTTTAATATGTTTGCTTTTGTTTACAAGTGCTGCCAGTGGTAGTTATATCCAAGATAAAGAGAAAGTTCCCCTAAAGGCATCTCTCCATTGCCCTACCAGAGAAAACAATCTGAACATTTGGCACTAAGAATTTTGCCAAAGGTGAAGTAAATCCTATAATTTTCTTTGTTATTAATGGGCTTTAATTTCCTTGACAGAACTATGACTTATAGAAATGGCCTTGATCCTGAAATAGCAAATATATAAATTATTTATAATTTAAGATGTCCTTGCTACCTGTTCACTGGAATGAAATGTTACAGACACAAACGGAAATAGGTGAGCTAGAAAGGAATCTCATATTTGACCATATGATTGGGTACAAGGCAAAGAATGGGATCCATTCATTCTCCAAATCAGAAAAAAACAGGACTATAATTGAAAGTCTAGTAAACATTTTTCAGGTTACATTTGATGAAGAACTGGAATCACATCTTCATCATTATGCTGGGAAATTAAAGAGTATGCCAGAGCACTTTAAATATTGTCTAGTTATGCCCCTCATTGTAGAAATGAGAGAACTAAGACTTAAAAAAGCATACATATTGCACATTTAATTTTGTTCTTTCTAGGCTGTCCTATTTCTTAGGATTACACTCTCCAGTAATATCCTAGGACTGTGATAAGAAATTACCCTAAGCTTTGTAGTTTAAAACAACAGAAAATTATCCTGGCATAATTCTAGAGGATAGAAATCTGAAATCTACTTGTTAGCAGACCTCAGAAGGCTCTAGGAAAGAATTCTTTCTGCTCTTCTAGCTTTTGAACAGAATGCGTCTAAGCCTTCAGACATTTCTTAGTTCATGACGTGGGTTAGAAACATCAGTATTGTTAACACAACCACTGAACTCTATGGAATCAGAATAAAAATCCCAGTGAGAGTATTTGTTAAGAATTACAAACTAAATCTTAAATTTATATGAAAATGCAGAGCACTTTGTGTTGCCAAATTATCTTGGGGGGAGAAAAAAAGGACAAATTTGTAAGACTATAAAATCTGATTTCTTGGGGCACCTGGGTGGCTCAGTTAGTCCGAAGACTGCCTTCGGCTCAGGTCATGATCCCGGAGACCTGGGATCTAGTCCCACATCAGGCTCCCTGCTCGGCGGGAAGCCTGCTTCTCCCTCTCTCACTCCCCCTGCTTGTGTTCCCTCTCTTGCTGTGTTTCTCTCTGTCAAATAAATAAATAGGGTCTTTTAAAAATATATGATTTCTTTTTAAAAATATTCTATTTATTTATTTTTCAGAGAAAGAACAAGCAGGGGAAGCAGCAGTGGGAGAGGTAGAAGCAAGCTCTCTGTTGTGTAGGGAAGCTGATACAGGGCTCAGTCCCAGAATCCCAGATCATGACCTAAGCCAAAGGCAGATGCCCAAAGGACTGAGCCACCCACGGGCCCCACCAGATTTCTATACCTATTATAGAGCTATAGTAACCAACACAGTATGGTGTTGCTTTAAAAGCAAATAAATTAGATCATTGGAACATATTGGAGGACCTAGAAATGATTCCACATTTACATGGTTGGTTGTTTTTCATACAGTTGTTTGATGGTTACATTTTAAAAGACTGGCTTTCAGCTCCTTGAGAAAGACATTCCTTAGTGGTAGGAGACACATATACATCTCAGAGGGACAGAGGAAGAATTTACAATTGCAATTTTAGGAAAGGGAGGTCAGGGGACTATTATCAGGTGTTAGCTAGAAAAAACAGTCAAATCTTCTAGAAGCAATGAACTTCCTCAAGGAGGTGTTTTATTTTTTTTTTTTTTTAAGATTTTATTTATTTGACAGAGCGAAATACAGCCAGAGAGGGAACACAAGCAGGGGAAGTGAGCGAGGGAGAAGCAGGCCTCCCACCGAGCAGGGAGCCCGATGTTGGGACTCGATCCCAGGTCTCCGGGACCATGACCTGAGCCGAAGGCAGTCGCTTAACCAACTGAGCCACCCAGGAGCCCCAAGTAGGTGTTTTAATAAGGTAACTAGGGTCATTCTAGGGATGACTGCCTTCTGTTGCTTAAAGCCAGGATGGAAGTTAGGTCATTTCTTAGCACAAAGATTTGGATGGAGTCATTATGAGCCAAGAGTTCTGCAGTTCTCAGCCCCAAACTAGAAATAATCAAAGTCTAAGGCAAGGGGGGAATGGATACATAAACTCTTCTTCAGTGAAAAGGAATCAACTTTTAATTATAACACATGGCATGAATAAAGCTCAAAATCACAAAGCTCTGCAAAATAAGCCAGGCACCAGAGTGCATCTTGTACAGAATACATCCTGTGTGTTTCTATTTGCATGAAGTTCTAGAACAGGTAAAACTAGTCTGTGATGATAAAAAAATCAGAAAAGGAGTTCTGTGGAGGAGAAAGGGGTTCTTTTCTGTGCTATCTCTCCTGGTCTTCCACTTTTAACACTTCTCACACCAATCTATGATTGTCTATTAACTAACTTTTCCTGTGAATGGCTTGTGTCTTACTTATCTTCCAATCCCCAGGCATTCTCCTCAGGTACAAGGTTGTTGACAAATTAGTGTTTATGGGCTCAAACTGAAACCCTGGTCTCACTGAGTTTCATTACAATATTTTCAGGGAATAATTTCCAATCTACCTTCCCTTAGCAAACAGCGAAGAGGGTTTAAGAAGTCATTGTACTTGGAATACACTTTTGTTCCTTCATTTAGGTCCATGATCCATTTGGAATCATCTCAAGGGGCCATATCCATGTCACAAAATAAACTTTCTACGTAGGTGTGAAGAGAAAACAACAACAACAACAACAACATTTAAAATGCCCCCCATTTCATTACCAATAAATGGAGGAAAAGCATAAAATTTAGGGTGGGAAACTCCAAAAGTATTTAATGATCTCCTACTAATTCTCTTGTTTAACCATATAGCCTTGGAAATAAGATCTAAATGTTAGATAACATATATGTTGTGTAAAAGATAAGAGAAGATAGGAAGTGATGCCAGTCTAACTATTAGTGATGCCCTACTACATATAATAGTCTTTGGTAGCCTTTAAAATTTTTAATTAAAAATAGAAAGATGTCTCTTTCTTTTTTTAAAAGATTTTATTTATTTGACAGAGAGAAACACAGCCACAGAGGGAACACAAGAAGCGGGGGGTGAGAGAGGGAGAAGCAGGCTTCCCGCCGAGCAGGCAGCCCCATGTGGGACTCGATCCTGGGTCTCCAGGCAGTCGCAGAAGGCAGTCGCCTAACCAACTGAGCCACCCAGGCGCCCCAAAGATGTCTCTTCAGAATAACTCTGAAAAGTTTCCACAGGAGGATATCTGTTAGGTGCCATTACAATGAGAAAATTGAAGGAAGAAGAAAAAGAAAAAAAAAAGATACTGCTCTACATTCAATTTATTTAGAGAGAAATGCTGATTTGTCACCTTCTTGCAAGTGATGCAAAAAGATGAATGCTCATTTAGTAAGAAGATATATAGAAAGGCCAGAGCTAGCTACTTAAAGAACTTCTGATGAGAAAAGATGACAGGACATGGCACATATGAATGGAAATATAAAACACACCATTTATTTCATAATTTTAACAGTCTGGCCAAGGCGAAGGTTTCCAGGCCATTGGTTAGGGAAATGTTATCATTTTACTCCTTTCCTTCTTTATACCTGCATAAATATTTAGATCAGGAACACACAACTATTAATTATTGGGACACAGCTAAAAATGATATGAAAAATAGTGTGACTAATGAAAAAATCATAAAAATACACTTGTTTGAGAAGCGGCCATCAAAATCCATTCATTTTACCACCACATTTAGGGTTTTTTTCTTTTTCTTTTTTTTTTTCCCAGTTTTGTTTTTTCTGTCTCACTAGATGTTATTTCTAAACCATCTAGGGGAAGTGAATGAACACCAAAATGCACCGTGTATTGATCTCATCTATGCCTTTCCTTATAATCACTCTAAGTGGACATTTGGGGCCCATCCTCTTTCCCAGGGGATATCATAGAGGAAATGGAATCACTTGCTTTCTGAACTGTAAATTTCAAAATCATGAAGAATACCGACTCTATGTTTGCATCTGACCCCCATCTCCCTTGCTGGCCTGGATCTCACCTTCCAGTGATTGACAGGGGGACAGACACAGAAAGAGCCGCAGGCACCCTTCTCTCTCTCACTTGCTTTTGTATTGGCTTTGGGAGGGGTCTTCTGATGGATGTGCAAGCTCTTGATGTCATATATCTTTCAATGCTTTACCTTGCTTGGAATTCAAGAAGCCTGCAGAGTTTCTCAGACAAGAATATGTGCCCTGCAGTGCTTCAAAACCCTCAATTCAAAATGCCTAAATCAGCAACAACAATCACAACTACAAAAATGTGCCACTGCCTATTGAAGGGAGAAACCCAGCAAAAAGGCACATCGCACCAAGTGGTCTGTTAACTCTATGTGGGAGCCTCTTAAAAGCAAGAAATTAGTGGCCACCCCAGTGGCCTGTAGATGCTAAGAAATAGCTATGGGATGTCAATTGTAAGGGATGTCAACGGTGAAGTGGGTAGTTCCATACCTCTGCTTTCTCCCTGACACATAAACAGACCGGATATTTAGAGAACTGTAATCTAACACAAAAGATAATATTCTTTATAGTTCACGTATTTTAGTATTATAACTATTCTAAAGCGTTACAAAATGTTACTGGTTAAAACTATTAGTAACCACCACTTAGGAAAGAGTTAGTTGCAGAGGTCTGTGTTTAAGAGCAAGCAAAAAGTTATGAAATAATATAGATCATATCTATCAGAACACTGTATAAAATGGATATCTGGGTGCCCTGATGGCTTGGTGAATCAGTTAAGCATCTGCCTGTAGGTGAGGTCATGATCCCAGGGTCCTGGGATCAACCCCACATTGGGCTCTCTGCTCATTTGGGAATCTGCTTCTCCCTCTGCTCCCCTCCACTCCTGGCTCATGGGCACTCTCTCTATCTCTTTCCCAGAAAACAAATAAATAAAGTATTTAAAAAAATAAAAAATAAAAAAAAATAAGATGGATAGCTAAAGGTGCATGACAGGATGTGTATCTACACGTAAGAGCAAGAGCTCTGAATAGAACTGAAAGTGGTTAGAGCCGCGACACACTATCTAAGCAGAGGACTGCTGCTTCTGTAAGCATGCCCTCCCTCATCTCTTCAATTCTGCACATTACTTACATCCCATTCATTTCACTGTTCTTACAGGCTGTCCGCCCTTGGTATATAGAGCTGATGGGATGAATTTTAGTGACCGCAGTTTACTTAAACAACATAGGTCCCTACAGTTCAAATTCCAGTTACATAGTACGATTACATAGTAACAGTGAGTAACTGCATGAAGCACAAACATTGCTGCTAGCTCTTCAGTCCCCAGATCGCTGTGTAAGTAACAGACCACATCCCCATCAACAATCAACCATGTACCATCTTTTAATGTCTGTGGTGATTCGTTGCTGCACATCTGTTCCTCAGTTCACACATGTACAACAAAGCATGTCATTGTGTCATCTTGTCTCTCAGTGATAGCCTCCGGTGACATTATATAAAAATAGATCATTGAAAGAAAAAATCATCCAATAAAGATGAAAATGAAGGAAAAAACCCAAAAATGTGGTAATACTAGACTAGAAATTCGAACAAAACATAAAATCCATTATAGAAGAAATAGCTGAACATAAAATTGTTGAGAAATTCTAGAGATTCAACTAGAAGAGTTTAGCGAAGATGTATTTATCAACATAAATGAGGAAAGTGGTTATAATGAAAAGGATGAAGATATCTCAGAGAAAGTGGTGGTGCTGAAAAACTTCACATTGAAAGAATTCTCAATAATCTCACAAAATTAAAGAAGAAAAGATAAGATCCTAGAAGCTGATCCAAACATAGAAGGTACATAACAATTTAACAAGAACAGAAAAAAGTGCTTATTTGATATTCTAAGTTATATGACAGAAGGCAAGTATTGTTTACAAAGATTTTATGAAGAAATAAACTGTCTAGTTCTCAATGTTTCTAATGTTTTAAATCAATTTACTAAATGAATATTAGTTTTACTATTCTGTTAAATCCCCCTTTACATTTATAACCAACAGTAAAGTTTACATAGTTTTGATGAAGCATTATTAAAGGTCATATAAGATAATAAATTACCCCATTGAGTATTAAGATCCCTTTGCATGGTGTCAACTCACAGGGTAATCTGTGTGATCCCACAGTATCATGCAGTAAGTGTTCCCTCTACTCAGAGTTCATGCTAATGCATATGAGTTTTCTTTCTTTCTGGTCTACCCAACAAATGTTTTCCTTGCTTTAAGACCCATCCCCAGAATCATCTTAAGGAAGCTTTCTTTATCTTCTAGATGATGCTAAAAATTCTTCCTGAATTTTGATTTTTTGGCATGTTTTCCAGGTCCCCATAAGAGTATCTAATTTTATATTTTTGCAGCTGTTTCTTCTCCAGGTTATGAATATCAGAAATGTACATCTGTGTGTCATTAACATATAGCAACTTATCTGAGATAATGGGCTCTTAGGAATTGTTTATAAAATTGAATGACTTTGCCATTTTCTCCAAAAATTATATATCTGATGTTAGCAATATTGTGTGCTCATAATAAACCTTAACTGTCCACAGTGTGCTCTTGTGTTATACAACCTTCTGAAGCTTACACTTCAGAAATGAGTCCAGCACATTAATGTCTTTGAAGAACATTATACTAACCCTTGGTTTTGGCAAGGTGAATGAAGGTCTCTGGTAAGCTTACAGAGTTGTGCAAGTACAAATTTTGATGGAGTTGTAGGGATGAAGCCTGGTTGGAGTATAGAAGTAAAAAAATAAGGAAATAAATAGAAGGAAGTCTCTTGTTTAGAGATTGTAGATAGAAAATATTTATCCATAATCATAGTCTCCCAAACCATTACTAATGGGAATAAAGAGATTTAAAAAAAAAAAAAAATATATATATATATATATATATATATATATATATATATAACCACACAAAAGTAAGAACTGAAGGGAAAGCAGCAGGTTTGGAATAACAAGTTAATCTGAAAAGTAAGGGGACCCGTGGAAAGATTGAACAGATACAAAAGAAATGGAACCTTAAATCCTTAGGTATAACTGAGAAATAGCTTCTATGTCATAGTCTTTTGAAAAGGCAGTGATACTCTGCCACATAATGCTAGATGTATAGTAAAGATGTGAGCAAAAGAAGGGTATTTAACTAAGATGTTCCTTAATAACAGGTGCCTTTAAACAGAGGTTCATCCTCTGAACGAATGCCCAGACATATACATCCACGTGTGACTGAGAGTAGTGGTGATATTTTGAAAGCCAGAGGAATAAATAGACATACATATAAGACATGCTGAAACCTGCAGTATTGTCTTTCACTTAGCTTCAGAATTTGGATGGAGGGTCATGCCTTCACTTTCCAGCAGGAAGCTGGAAAAGCATCCTCTGATGATTCTGACCAGCCCAGACCTACATGCTAATGCTAAACATGCACCAGCATCGGTGAGCTCATGTTTGTATGTGTATAACTTAATAATATATTTAATGAATACTCCATAATATGAAAAGGGAAGGAAACAAAATAAATGTAATTTCCATGTTTCAGAAGAAGACCTTAAAAAAAATTACTGTTTTTAATTAGATAAGAAACAAAATGAAGCCATGAAAAATGAACAGCTACATAAGAAAATTAAATGTCCAGGAAAGAGGAAAATAGTTTTTAATATTTAAAAATATAGTAGGATAAAATGAAATCACAGTTTGGAAAATTGCAAGATAAAGGTGAAGTCCCTTGAAATAAGGACAAATTTAAAAATGGAAAATAAGAGAAAAAGAGATGAGATAAAAAGACGTATTTATGTAAACAAACAAATATACATTCGAATAAGTTATCTAACTATCCAGGAAATCAAAATTCTATATAATAGGAGTTCTAGAAAGGAAGATCAGAAACAAATAGCAGAGTGGGTTATCAACAAAATATTCCAAGATTGACAGATGTTTCTGGGCTAAAAACTATACAAAGTATTCAGCATGATTGATTCACAGAGCCACACTCACCCACACTAGTGATTATCATTCTGAAGTTTGTAACACTAGATAACAACAACACAAAAATCTGTTAATCTTTACAGAAGGAAACAAAAACAATATAAATACTAAATAACAGTTAATGTGGGGAGGGGCTTGGGTGGCTCAGTTGGTTAAGCATCTGCCTTCTGCTCAGGTGGTGATCTCTGGGTCTTGGGGTAGATCCGGCCCTGTGTGGGGCTCCCTGCTCAGTGGGAAGTCTGCTTCTCCCTCTACTTCTGTCCCACAGTAACTCCCCCTATGCTCTCTCTCAAATAAATAAGTAAAGGCTTAAAAAAAAAAAAAGATTATGTCAGGAATTTTTATAGAAATTAGACTGATCTCAATCATGTCAAAACTCTAGAATCTAGAGTGTTCCTTCAAAAATGAAGGAAGAAAATCTAGTCAGCAAAAAGGTACACTAGCTTCCATTATAAACAATCACTCAGGCATGGTATATAACCCTTTTCATTTGTTGAATTCAGTTTTAGTCCTTTGTTTAGGATTTTTCCATCAATATGCATAGAGGTTATGGGGTTTAGTTTTCTTTCCTTGTCATGTCTTTGTTTGGCTTTGCTATCAGGGCAATGTTGGCTTCATGAATGAAACTGAAAGTGTTCCCTTTTGTTTTATTTTTGGAAAAGCTTGACAAGAACAAGGGCTAATTTTTCTTTCAATGTTTGGTACAACACATCAATGGAGCAATCTGGTCCCAGGTTTTCTTTCTTGGGAGAGACTTGATTACTAGTGTAATCTTACTACTAGTTAAATGTTTTGATCAGATTTTCTATTTCTTTATGATTCAGTTTTGACAGATTGTATTTTTCTAGAAATTTATCCATTCACCTAAGTTATTCAGTTTGTTGGAATAGAAATGCTTATTACATTACTCTTATAATCCTTTCCATTTCTGTAAAATCAGTAGTATGGTTCCCTCTTTCATTTCTGATTTTAGTTACTTGACTCTTCGGGATTTTTCTTGGTCAGTCTAGTTAATGCTTCTCCCATTTTGCTGATCTTCTTAAACCCATTCTTTTGTTGTTTCTTTTTATTGTTTTCTAGACCCTATTTTATTTACCTCTGCTATAATTTTATTGTTACCTTTCCTCTGCTAACTTTGGGTTTAATTTGTTCTTTTCCTAGTTCCCTAATGTATAAAGTATACTCTTTGGTTTGAGATTTTTATTTATTTATTTTTTATGATGTAAGCTTTTATAGCTATGAACTCTTCTTTTAGCAGTCCTTTTGCTTCATCTTATATGTTTCAGTCTGTTTTGATCTCATTTGCATTTGGCTCAAGATGTTACTAGTTTCCTTTTTGATACCTTCTTTGATTCATTGGCATTTAGGAGTGTTTTGTTTTTTGTTTTTTGTTTTTTTTTTTTTTTTTTTTTTTTTTTTTTTTTTTTTTTTTTTTTTTTTTTTTTTTTTTTTTTTTTTTTTTTTTTTTTTTTTTTTTTTTTTTTTTTTTTTTTTCCCATTACTACATAGGGGCAACAGGGGAAGACCAGAATGACTCTGGGACTGGGACTGGGATTCCCTGCTGGATTGGTCAGCCACCTTAGAACACAGATTTTCCTTATCAATTCCATTATGTTGGCAATATATTTATGAGTTCAATATTTTTAAATGCATTATGACTTATTTGGTGGCCTAACATATGAGCTATCCTGGAGAATTTCTATATACTCTTAGAAAAATGTGCATTATGCTGTTATTTGGCAGAATCTTCTATACACAGTTGTTTGGTCCAATCTGTCTATAGAGTTGTTCAAGTCCTCTGTTTCCTTACTGATCTGTCCAGTGGTTCTATCCATTATTCAAAGTGAGTCATTCAAGTCTCCTACTATTATTAAGGAGCTATATCTATAGCTCTCTTT
This sequence comes from Spilogale gracilis, assembly GCA_004023965.1. NCBI lineage: Eukaryota > Metazoa > Chordata > Mammalia > Carnivora > Mephitidae > Spilogale > Spilogale gracilis. Next base: position 37,051 of record PITA01000003.1, read on the forward strand.
AGTTCTGTCAGTGTTTCATATATTTTGGAATTCTGATGTTTGGTGTATATATATATTTACAATTATTCTTTCTTTTTGATGAATTGACTCTTTAATCATTATATAGGGTCCTATTTGTTTTTTATAAGGGTGTTTGATCTCAAGTCTATCCAATGTTATAAAGCCTCATGTATGTATATTAATTCTCTTTTGGTTACTGTTTTCTATTATTTGCATGAAATATCTTTCTCCCTCCTTTCACTTTCAACCTATGCACATCTTTAGATCTCAAGTGAGTCCTTTTAAAGAACATATACTTGGATCTTGTTTTAATTTTGATTTTGAATCCATTCTGCCAATCAGTGTTTTTTTGTTTTTGTTTTTGTTCTTTTTGTCTGTTTGTTTGTTTGGGAGGTTTAATACATTTATGTTAAATCATTACTGATAGGGAAGTACCAACTTCTGTCATTTTGTTGTTTGCTGTATGTCTTACACTTTTTTGCCCCTCATTACCACTGTGTTACATTACATTAGCTATGTTTAGTTGACTTTTTGTAGTGACACATTTTGATCCCTCATCATTTTATTTTGTATGTATTTATAGATACCTTTTTGGTAGTTACAGTGGAGATTACATATAATATCCAAAAGTTATAATTATCTATCTTAAATTGATACCAACTTAACTTCAATCACATAAAAAGCATAGTGCCTTTATGCTTTCTCCTTATGTTATTAATGTCACAGATTATGTCTTTATATATTGTGTACACATGAACATAAATTTATAATTATTTTATTCAATTTTCTTTTAAGTCTTCTGTAATAAAAAATGGAATTACCAAACAAGACTACAATGTTATATTTTGTATATTTCCCCATACATTTGCCTTTACCAGAGAACTTCAACAGACCTATCTTGAAAGATGTACAAATTGACAATAAGCTCATGAAACAATGTTCAAAATCACTAATTATTAGGAAAATGCATACCAGACACAAAATGGGAGGCTGCTTCACACTCATTAGGAGGGTTTTGATGAAACGAAGAACACATAAACAAACAAAAAACAGAAATATATGATTATGAGGATGAAGAGAAATTAGAGCCCTTCAGCATTGCTGGTGGAATGTCAAATGGTATAACCAATATGGAAACCAGTATGGCACTTTCTGAAAGAACTTAGCCTTGGAATTACTAGATGACCCAGCAGTTCCACGTTTGGAAATACACCTAAAAGATATGAACGAAGGGACTTGACAGATATTTGTCTGTCCATGTTCATAATAGCATTATTCACAATAGCCGAAGTGTGGAAACAACCCAAATTCCCATCCATAGACGAATAGATAAACATGAGTATGACATATGCTGCATGGATGAACCTTGAAGACATCCTCCTAAGTGAAATAAGACACTCATAAAAGAACCATTATTGCATGATTCCATTTATAAAAGGTGGTAATGAAATTCATTGAGACAGAGAGTAAAATGATAGTTGCCAGGACCTGGGGAAATAGGCAAGGGGAATTAGGATTTAATGAGTGTAGAAATAATCAAGTGTGAAGTTCTAATAAACATAAAATTAACATGCAAGATAAAACAAACAAACAAACTTCCCTGGAATGCATTCTTTTCTAGCAAGTCATTGGAGACCTTTTGGAAATCTTTAAAAGGGAATAAACTGATAAAGTGGGAGGAGTCCTCAAATGCTTGAATCTGGAGATCCAACATAGACATTAGAGAGAGGAAATTTGCAGGAGGGCAGTGAAGACACATTTCTGCAAGCCTGCTGTGGGCAAGGAGCAAAGGACACACTGCATAGTTAAGAAGGTCAGAAGTTACGGTGCATATTTCTTCAGAAAGACAATATGAAAGTATTAGTTGAAGTATCTGAAAATCTTTCGAGATTCTGATACATGGCAGAGTAATCATGTTGAATTTGTGAATATAGAATTCTAAATGATGAAACAAAATAAAATAAATCCATCACCATACAAATGAAATAAAACAAATGTAAGCATAGTTTAATTCTGAGCTCAATAGTAAATAGAATATAATAAATATAGAATATTAAAATTAGAGTATTTACTTTTCTACTCAATTACCAATATGGCATTTAGGGGTTATGGGTATGAATATAAACTATAAGTATAATGAGGCAGAAAAAATATATATAGCTTTTCATAATGGGAAGAAAACTGATGAATAAAACTTACAAATCAACAACAGCAACATCAGTGTGTTACTGAGACACACAAAGATAAACATAATAATTGGTGGGAAGACAGAGAACCTTCGCCTAGTGCATGCAAGTGGATGAACATGGTGATGGAAACTTGCAGGATTTTTCCTGTCAGATTTCTGCTTTCAGAGAAGTAGCAACTGACCCTCTGCTGAGAGGAAGAATTGAGGAGAAAAGTGCTGGTGAATTAGGACAGAGAAAAGAGTTTGAAATAATTATCTAAGGAAATGAGAGAGTGATGGACTGAGTGTAATAATAATAAAGCGATCATATGTTTATATTAGTTTTTTAAATTCCTCTTGTTATAGTATATCGAGGTGTGTTAGTAACTGGAATAAAGTAAAATGGTTTATTTTTAACCATTAATTAACCATTTCAATTTTTATTTAAAATACAAGTTTCCCAGGGTACCTGGAAGGTTGGTTAAGCAGCTGCCTTCAGCTCAGGTCATGATATCGACCTCAGTGGGGAATCCGCTTCTCCCTTTGCCCCTTCCCTCTGTTCATGCTTACCCTTTCTCTCTATGTCCCTCAAAGGAATAAATAAAATCTAAAATAAATAAATAAATAAATAAAATAAAAATTTCCCATGACGTCAAATTACCAAAAATGTCTCTATTTCCTCTTGTTCATACTGTTTGGTTGAAATTCAATTCTACATTTCTAATGTTTGACCAAAAGAAATTGTACACAATGGTTGCTTGATTGCATTTTATATTTAAGGATGTGAATTTGAAAGGGATGTTTCTGGGAAGTCCAAAGAGCCCGGTTCTCATGCACAGACAGACCAGGCCAATCTCCCCCTCTGCCATGATTGGGAGGGCCTTCCTGTACGGTGGGTGGTATTTCCAGATGGGTTTCAGATTTCTTGACTTTTCCACCCCATATGTATTTCCTCTGCTTCTAATTTGTGGAATTCCAGATTACTTTGCAAAGCTTAGCATGTAAACATGCATCTTCTATTTTTGTTCCCTTCCTTTCTTTTAGAGTTAATCTGTGAAATTTACAAATGCAAAAGTAAAGCCTCATAAAACATTTTTCTTTGGAGCGCCTGGGTGGCTCAGTTGGTTAAGCCACTGCCTTCAGCTCAGGTCATGATCCTGGAGACCCAAGTCCCACATCAGGCTCCCTGCTCGGCGGGAAGCCTGCTTCTCCCTCTCTCACTCCCCTTGCTTGTGTTCCCTCTCTAGCTGTGTTTCTGTCTGTCAAATAAATAAATTTTAAAAACATTAAAAAAAAAAAAAAAACATTTTTCTTTTAGTCTTCAGTTCCAAAGCACAGATATCTCAGAAAACCAAGTGTTAACTAATAAACAGGGTCATACTGACCTCTTCTCTCCTTATAAAAGTGTTTGTTTATAAACTGTTGTTGCTAAGGGCAGGAAAATATCCCAAACTCAGCTAAGGGGGTGGGGAGGAATTCTCCTTTAAAATCACAGACCACAAAACTTCTTTTTAGCTATTCACAGCAGGAAACTCAGTAAAAATTATTTAAAGCACATTAATTCAAATCAGCACAGCCTACCTCCGTGAGAAAGTTGTTGCATAAAGGGAACAGTTCTTCTAATTAAATCTAAAAACTCTACAGCTGTGAAACTATAAATTTTTATCTATGCTAGCAGTAGCTGTAAAAGTGATTCTAAATTAAAATATTAACTTTCCCCCCTACACACAATAAAAGACTTAAAACTTCCATAAAATGAATCAGATTATGTTGGCCTTTCTAAGTGAATGCCCTGACTTTGGCAGACTTTTCCCACCGCAGAATAAAGCATTTACTATTTGCCAAAATGCCTCATGATCTCTTCATTTTTTGCAACTGTTTCACAACATGTCTCAGGTACAAAGGAGCTCACCATTTGTCCTTCCCTCCTTCCTTCCTCCCTCCCTCCCTCTCTCCTCCCTTCCTTCCTTCCTTCCTTCCCTCCTTCCTTCCTCCCTCCCTCCCTCTCTCCTCTCTTCCTTCCTTCCTTCCTTCCTTCCTTCCTTCCTTCCTTCCTTCCTTCCTTCCTTCCTTTCTTTTTCTTTCTTTCAATCACTTGTTACTCCTGATCTATCAGCTGAAACAAACAATACCATCTGGTCTATTGCCCGTGAATAATAAAATGTTCTCTCTCCAGGATTGGAAAATCTGTTTTTAGAACCTAAGGTATGGACTTCACCCATATTCAAAAATGCATGCCGAAAATCTTAGGTGCTAAAGCTCTACTAAAAAAGGGAGGAGAACATCCCCCACAAGAACTGGTTTCCAGAAAGTCATCACTGAGAATGGTAAATTAACTAGTCTTGAACCATGGAGAACTAATAGATAATTAAAAGTTACCATTTGCTCACCCGATTCTAAGTTTCAATTTGCTTGACACATTTTGTTATTTTGCTAAAGCTTCTTCCTATACTCACACATCAAGGTGTACTTAGAAAGTACCTGAAGATCTTCCCAGGCTTTACTGTGCCCTGTTAAAATAATCCCACCTGTGTAACATCTAGCCTTTTCAACTTCCCTGACTCCAGACCTTCTATCCTCTGTGTGCCAAATTGGAAATTCTACCGATAGTATCTGAAGAGTGGGTGTGTGTTGGGGGAGGGGGATGGAAATATGCATAGGTGCATCTATGTTCTATTGCCTTCTGGCAACAATCCCCAGTAACAAACATCCTTACTTCAAATTGATCAGTTTATGAGGATCCGGGACATATTCCATAGATAAATTTTGAAGTCACTGTAGTTCAGAAAGAGAGGCCTGGCAATCAAATCTGGTCCCCAAGCTTTGGACAAAATAAATTTTGAAGTCACTGTAGTTCAGAAAGAGAAGCCTGGCAATCAAAACTGGTCATGAATCAAACCAGCATCTATGCCCACCCGGCTGTGACAGGCAGCCAAGGGAAAGGATACAGGGAGAGACAGTGGGGCCCCCCAGCATCCATAGGGTTGTTAATTAGGGGCTCTATCTGGGAAGGAGGTCTGGGTGCAGACATCTTGCTCTGACCTGACTTCCTCAACAGCTGAAAAAGGCAGTAAAAGAAAAAACCCTTTAGAGAACTGAACCCTGACAACCTGGTTACAATAGACTCCAGTCCCTAGGAAGGGGGCGGAGAGATGCAGCCCAGGGAGAATGGACTGAAAATAGCACGGCAGGCCCCGACCCCAGAAGGCAAGCCAGAAGCTCAGGAGGACAACACCCAAACTGTAAAACCTCAACATCGGAGGAAAGGCAAAATATTAAGCTCCTGGTACTACCCCAAAAGCTGTATGCTTTATTGATACAGTTTTTCACCTTATTTGCTTTTCTTAACTTTTTTCTATTTTTACTTTTAAGTTTCCACTTTAAACTTAAATGTTCATTCTCACGGTTTTTGTTCTTTTAATTTTTAACCCAAATTTTATCACAACGTGATACTTAATACAACACTCCATAACAATTTCTTTACCTTGAAATTTTTTTCAAACACATACCTGTGTTTTCTGTTGTTGTTGTTGCCTCTCGTTTGTTTGTTTTATCTGTTTTTTCCCCTTTTTTCTCTCTTCTTTCCTTTATTTCCTCTTTTAAATATACATATAGATATAAGCTTCAAGGTAATCCTGCATCCCTATTCAATACTAGCCATATATACAACCAGTTCTAATCTCCCTATATCTTTAGAAAGTGGGATCCTCCAACAATAATAACAAGACAAACACGGGAGGATCTGAAATACTTTCCTTGCCCACAAGGAGTATCTGCCCTCACCTTCCACCCCTAGTCTGTCAGTATTTCTGTGTAATTGTTTTTGCCTTTGTATTATATAAATACTGGTCTTGGGGGCCATCCAAGTTGGGCTTAGCTTTTTGATGTCTTAATTTGCTCTTGATTGCCTTTTTCTTTACCCTGTAGTAGTTTTGTACTGTATAAATCCTACCACTGGGCCCCACTCTGCCAGGGGTTTCTTTTCTTGCTTCCTTTTTCCCCTTCTCTTTTTTCTTCCTTTTTGGTGATGAATTCTGATTACTCCAAAACCTTCCAGCAACCAATACACCTGCATAGTGGCTGATATATTTAGCTATACACCCCTCCACCACTCCTCGCCACAATGACTCGGAGGAGGAACAACCAACAGAAGAAGAACCCTGAGACTACAACCCCTGTCACAGAATTACTGGAAATGAACATAAACAATATGACAGAAATGGAATTCAGGGCAGCAATTGCCCAAGCAATGGCTAATTTGGAAAAGAACATTAGTCTCAAAATGGAAGCCCTAATAACAGAAGTGAAAGCTGAGGTTAGAAAGGCTATTAATGAGATGCAATCTAATTCAAATATGCTAACAGCTAGAGTAAGTGAAGCTGAAGATCGTATCATTGATTTAGAAGACAGATGGATTAAGAAGGAGGAGCAAACAGCTAAAATCCCATGAAAACAGAATAAGGGAAATAAATGATGCCATGAAATGCTCCAATATCAGAATTATTGGAATCCCCGAAGGAGTTGAGAGAGAGAGAAGCCTAGAAGATATAGTTGAACAAATCATGGATGAAAATTTCCCTAATCTGGGGAATTAAACTAATGTTCATGTCCTAGAGGCAGAGAAGACACCCCCAAAGATCAATGAGGTCAGAAAAACCTCCAGGTACATAATTGTGAAATTCGTGAACCATAAAACCAAAGAATATGTCTTAAGGGTAGCTAGGGGAAGTGATCCCTTGCCTATAGAGGGAGAAACATTTGAATAATGTCAGACCTTGCCACAGAAACCTGGCAAGCCAGAAAGGGCTGGCAAGACATATTCAGGAAATTACATGACAGAAATGTGCAACCAAGGATAATGTCCCCAGCAAGGTTGACTTTCAGAATGGAAGGAGAAATAAAGAGCTTCCGGGACCGCCAAAGTCTAAAAGATTATGCAAGGACCAAGCCAGCAATACAAGAAATACTAAGAGGGGTTCTATAAAGACAATTGAACACAAGAGTGACATAGAACAGAAATTTACAGAGGTAATCTATAGAAACATGAACTTCACAGGCAATATGATATCAATAAAAACATATCTATCAATAATCACTCTCAATGTGAATGGCCTAAATGCTCAAATAAAAAGTCACAAGGTTGCAGACTGGATAAAATGATAGGACCCATCTATATGCTGTTTAAAAGAGACACGTTTTGAATCTAAAGACATTTCCAGATTGAAAGTGAGGGGATGGAGGACCATCTTTCATGCCAATGGACCCCCAAATAAAGCCGGGATAGTGATTCTCATATCAGACAAATTGGATTTTAATCTAAAGGCTGTAGTGAGAGACACAGAAGGACACTACATCATTCTCAAAGGGTCTATACACCAAGAATATCTAACAATTATAAATATTTATGCCCCCAACAAGAAAGCAGCCAACTACATAAGCCAACTGTTAAGCAAAATAGTCATATTGGTACAAATACATTACTTGTAGAAGACCGTAACACAGCAGTTTCAGCAATGGGCAGATCAGCTAAACAGAAAATCAATAAACATGAGCCTTGAATGACACATTGGACCAGATGGATCTCATAGATATATTCAGAACATTCCACCCTAAAACAGCAGAATACTCATTCTTCTCGAGTGCACATGGAACTTTCTCCACAATAGACCATATACTAGGTCACAAATAAGGGCTCAACTGACACCAGGAGATTGAGATTGTTCCCTGCATATTCTCTGACCACAATGTGGTGAAACTGGAACTCAACCACCATAAAAAGTTCGGAAGAAAATCACACACTTGGAAGCTAAAGACGATCCTGCTCAAGAATCTGTGGATCAACCAGGAAACCAAAGATTAACTGAAAAACTTCATGGAAACCAATGAGAATGAAGATACATCGATCCAGAAAGTATGGGATACAGCAAAGGCAGTCCCTAAGGGGGAAATATATAGCCATTGAAGTCTCACTCAAAAAAAATTGAAAAATTCTGAATACACCAACTCTCATTACACCTTAAAGAACTGGAAAATCAACAAAAATCTAACCAACCCCCCACACAAGATAGGAAATAATTAGGATTAGAGCAGAGATGAATAAATGAGAAACTAGAGATACAGTAGAACACATCAACGAAACTAGAAGCTGGTTCTTTGAAAAAATCAATAAGATTGATAAACCATTGGCCAAACTAATCCAAAAGAAAAGGGAGAAGACCCAAATTAATAAAATTATGAATGAAAGGGGAGAGATTACGACTAACACCAAGGAAATAGAAACAATCATCAGAAATTACTATCAACAATTATATGCCAATAAGTTTAACAACCTAGAAGATATAGATACATTCCTAGAAACCTATAAACTCCCAAGACTGAAACAGGAATATATTGACAATTTGAACAGACCTATATCTAGTAATAAGATTGAAGCAGTGATCAAATCCCCAAAAACAAGAGCCCAGGACCAGATGGACTCCCTGGGGAATTCTACCAAACACTCAAAGAAGAAAGAATACCTATTCTCCTGAAGCTCTTTCAAAAAATAGAAACAGAAGGAAAACTTCCAGACTCTTTCTATGAAGCCAGCATTACTGTAATCCCCAAACCAGACAAAGACCCCATCAACAAGGAGAACTTCAGACCAATATCTCTGATGAATATGCATGCCAAGATTCTCAACAAGATCCTTGCTAACAGGACCTAACAATATATTAAAAATATTATCCACCACGACCAGGTGGGAGTTATCCCAGGGATACAAGGATGGTTCAACACTCGCAAATCAATCAACGTGATAGAACAAAACAATAAGAGAAGAGAGAAGAACCACATGGTACTCTCAATTGATGCAGAAATGGCATTTGACAAATACAACATCCGTTCCTGATCAAAACTCTTCAAAGTATAGGGATAGAGGGAACATTCCTCAACCTCATAAAATCTATCAACGAAAAACCTACAGCGAATATCATTCTCAACGGGGAAAAACTGACAGCCTTCCCTCTGAGATCAGGAACAAGACAAGGATGCCCACCCTCACTGCTACTGTTTTACACAGTGTTAGAAGCACTGGGTGTGGGGAATGGGGAGTGAATCTTGGGACACTGGAAAAAAAAATTAAGTAGCAAACAACAAAAAAAAGAAGTCCTAGCAACAGCAATCAGACAACAGAAAGAAATAAAAGATAATCAGCTTGGCAAAGAAGAAGTCAAACTCTCTCTATCTGCAGATGACATGATACTCTATGTGGAAAACTCAAAAGACTCTACCCCCAAACTACTAGAACTCATACAACATTTTGGTAATGTGGCAGGATACAAAATCAATGCACAGAAATCAATTGCATCCTTATACACTAACAATGAAAATATAGAAAGGGAAATCAGAGAATTGATTCCGTTTACTATAGCATCAAAAACCATAAGATACTTAGGAATAAACCTAACCAAAGAAGTCAAGGATCTGTACTTGAGGAACTACAGAACACTCATGAAAGAAATTGAAGAAGACACAAAAAGATGATAGAACATTCCATGCTCATGGATCGGAAGAATAAACATTGTTAAAATGTCTATACTGCCCAGAGCAATCTGTACTTTCAATGCCATTCCGATCAAAATTCCACCAACATTCTTCAAAACATTGGAACAAACAATCCTAAAATTTATATGGAACCAAAAAAGACCCAAATCACTAAGGAATTGCTGAAGAAGAAAAGCAAAGCTGGGGGCATCTCATTACCTGACTTCAGGCTTCATTACAAAGCTGTGATTACCAAGACAGCGTGGTACTGGCACAAAAACAGAGAAATAGACCAATGGAACAGAGTAGAGAGTCCAGATATGGACCCACAAATCTATGATCAAATCATCTTTGACAAAACAGGAAAAATATCCAGTGGAAAAGAGACCATCTCTTCAATAAATAGTGCTGGGAATATTGGACAGCTACGTATAGAAGAATGAAACTAGACCATTCTCTTACACCACAAACAAATGCAAACTTGAAATGGATGAAAGACCTCAACATGAGACAGGAATCCATCAAAATCTTGGAAAAGAACATAGGCAGTAATCTCTTTGACATCGGCCACAGCAACTTCTTTCAAGACACATCTCCAAAGACAAAGGAAACAAAAGCAAAAATGAACTTTTTGGACTTCATCAAAATAAAAAGCTTCTGTACAGCAAAGGAAACAGTCAAGAAACAGGCACCACACAGAATGGGAGAGGATATTTGCAAATGACACTATAGACAAAGGGCTGGTATCCAAGATCTATAAAGAACTACTCAGACTCAACACCCAAAAAGAAGATGAACACATCAATAAATGGGCAGGAGACATGAAGAGGTACTTCTCCATAGAAGATATACAAACGGCTAACAGACACATGAAAAAGTGTTCATTGTCACTAGCCATCAGAGAATTTCAAATCAAAACTACACTGAGATACCACCTTACACCAATCAGAATGGCCAAAATTAACAAGTCAGGAAACAACAAGTTTTGGAAAGGCTGCGGAGAAAGAGGAACCCTCTTACACTGTTGGTGGGAATGCAACTTGGTGCAGCCGCTTTGGAAAACAGTGTGGAGATTCCTTAACAAATTAAAAATAGAGCTACCCTAGGACCCTGAAATTGCACTACTGGACATTTACTCCAAAGATACAGATGTAGTGAAAAGAAGGGCCATATGTACCCCAATGTTCATTGCAGCAATGGCCACAATCGCCAAACTGTGGAAAGAGGCAAGGTGCCCTTCAACAGATGAACGGATAAAGAAGATGTGGTACATATATACAATGGAATACTATGCCTCCATCAGAAAGGATGAATACCCAACTTTTGTATCAACATGGACGGGATTGGAGGAGAATTGTGTTGAGTGAAATAAGCCAAGTAGAGAAAGTCAAGTATCACATGGTTTCACTTACTGGTGATACATAAGGGGTAATATAGAAGACAGTAGGAGAAGTAAAGTAAATGAGAAGTAGAGTAATTCAGGGAGAGAAACGAAACTTGAGAGACTTTGGACACAGAAACAAACTGAGGGACTTGGAGGCAAGGTGTGAGGGGATGGGAGAGCCTGGTGGTGGGTACTGAGGGCACCTATTCCATGGAGTACTAGGTGTGGGGAATGGGGAATGAATCTTGGAACACTGAAAAAATAAAAGAAATTTAAAGTCAAAAAAAAAAACAAAACAAAACTGGTCCCAGAGCCTCTTTGACCTTGCCCTTTCCCTCGTCATGAGGATTGGAGATAATTCCATGTATGAAAAGGCATGGTTTATTTTCTGATTAATGGTAGTGATATTTCATCTTTACAACCATTTTTTATCACACTTTTATCAAATTTTGGTCCTAATGTAACTGAACTGGATTGCCTTGTAAATTAAACTCCTCTCCAAGTGCTCATCGCTCCTTTATTCCCCTGCACGAGGGTCAGAGAACTCATATTCTACTCTAATTACCACATTTTTTTTTTTTACTAATGGTCTTAGCTCAGTGATGTGTCACAATGTGAAATTTTCCATTCTAAGGTATAGTTTCATGTTTATATATTTTAAAATCTATGGTGCCTCATGCTGTTAATGGGTACATTTACCAACTCATTTATCTCCCACTGTAATGTTGCCAAATTATTGATGAGCTTTAAAACTGATAGCACTTCTGAATCAAGACTGTTCATGCTTCTTTTGTTTCAACTTTTTATGTTCTACTCCATCATATTGATAGCAGGAATAATAGTGAATTCATAAGGGCACAGGTTTTGAAATCAAAGAAAGCCTTGGTTGAATCCAGGTTCTGTGTCCTTGGACACTTTCCTTAAATCCACATGTAAGCTGTGAACACGAGTTAACTAATTCAAGGCATTGTTTTGAGCATTGAACAACATCGTGTGCAAACATGAAGATTCCCTTTCCTTTTCCTCAGAGGACAAATTAATCAGTCTCTTAAAGGCCTAATGGATGTTAAGTACTTGTCTTATGTTCAGTATTGTAGGATCCAACAGTGATAATTACTAACTACAATATAAGTCTAATTATTTAATGGTTGTTTTAAGCCTCAAGCACATCTGAAAATACTGCAAAGAACAATGGCAGATATGTGAATGATCTTTGAGAAATTATGTAAGATATAATCAATTTACATGCTAGTACCAACCCACTTTTGCAGAAGAGGTTTTAATACTTAATTTTTTTTAAGATTGTATTTATTTGTTTGAGAGAGAGAGAGAGAGAGAGGGGATGAGCAGGTGTGTGCCAGAAGGAGAGGGAGAAGGGGCTTCTTACTAAGCACGGAGCCCTATGTGGGGCTCGATCCCAGGACCCAGAGATCATGACTTGAGCAGAAGTGAGATGCTTAACCCTCTGAGCCACACTGGTGCCTATCAAATACTTAACTCTTGTTTAAGATATGATACTAGAAATCCCATTGCCTTCATGTTATGTATTTCTAGTCCACTCTATGGTGAGTGGACTATGGGAACTGTGTAGGAGAGAATAGAGCTGAGATAGGTAAAGGGGATAACTGCCATTTAAAACAAAAGGAAGACAAAATGTTTTGTTCTATATTTTTGTCCTGCTGTAGAATATATAAGGAACTTACCTGCAGTCCCTAAATATGGGGATAAGTGATCTTAAATATCTTAGTTACCCCTGATAGCATCCCAGCATGACAAGTCAGAGCAAGAGTAGAAATTATAGTCATCTCTGCCTTATCAAGAAAAGGTTATGTGGGTTTCATATACTCATTCAAGAGTCAGGAAGGTGTGAAGTATGTCTGAGAAAGACTTCTATTCAAAGTGGTTAAAATAAATTTTGTGCACTTCAACTTTCAGCCATCTGGAAAATTCTTTTATGTGGACTATCTTAGTCTTTGCTAAGGGCATATGAACAAGGTACTAGTTTGCTTACTTGATGAAGAAAAATGAATTAATTGCTTTAGAAAATTACTCTGACCATATGGGCATGAACAATGGATGAGAGAAGCATTTGGATATAATAGAACGGTTCTGGCTTCTGAAATCCTCGATTTTGTGCTTTAACTATCTAGTATAAGCTGAATTCCTTAGTATTTCAAAGCTTTGTCTATGTAATAGGAGCAAGGATACCTAATTCATAAGCTATATTTTCTATGAGGATAAATGTTTGAAACATATAACACACTCATCACAAAAACTACATATTTAAAACTCTAATTAAATGGTGGTTGTGGTGGTAGAATCAATTACTATTTATTATCATCATTTTTACTCTTATTCCAATAATTGTCATCATAGTGTAATTCCCAGTAAACATACCTTTAGAGTAACCAGTAAAAATTGAAAAAAATCTAATTTATCTGCCCTAAATTTCCTTGTTTCGATCCTAATGTACTGTCCTATCACAACAAGGAAATAAAGGAAAGTAGAGATCTGATGTTGGAGTATGGACACAAGCTATACCAAGCTTCATAAAAGGGCATTGGTAAATGAAAGCTAAATTTTCCTATAGATTTGGCATGTGAAAATTCTTATATTCTAATACTAACCTGCCAGACCCACCAAGTGAATCATTTTATTTTGTTTTTATATTTGTTACTGTTGCTTAAGGCCACCACTTTTTTTTTAAAGATTTTATTTATTTATTTGAGAGAGAGCAGTGGAGGTAGAGAGCAGAGGGAGAGGGAGAAAGAATCTTAAGACTCTGCATTGAGTACAGAGCCCACCAGGGAGCTCCATCTCATGACCCCTAGATGACCATCTGAACTGAAACCAAGAGTTGGACACTTAACCAACTGCACCACCCAAGGCACCCCTAAAGCCACTACTTTTCTGAGTGATTTGTTGCACGTCAGAAAATTAGTCTAACACCTGGGACGTTTGGCAAGTGTTGTTCTTTTTTTGTTTTTGTTTTTGTTTTTCTTAAGCTCAGTGTCCTTACTCTCAAAATGACCAAGGTAATACCTAGCTCACAAGTTTTGCTTTATTTTGTTTTATATCAAGATTAAACATCTTAGTTATCAAAAGCACCTGCTACCTAGCCTTAACTACTCAATAATGCAAGTTGTCCTTACTTCCTCTAGTTTATGGGAAATGCTCTGCTCTTCCTAAAATACCTGTACTTCTAGGAAGAGATTACATGTTTGTCTCCTATTCCAGGGAGTAGGATAAATGCATGTGTAATGTAAAGGTTTGAGGTGTTACAGCAGAATGGGATTCTAAAATGGCCTGAAATGTCAGATGATTCCCCAAGGCAATGAAAAACCATTTGTCCAAATATCAAGGGCTAGTTACAATGTAGGAGGAAAGAAGTGGCAACCTATATATCATATCTTTGTATGTTTGAAGTTACAGAGAGAAAAGGATAAAACAAGATTTCAGGGGGAAAAAAAAGTGTTCAGGAACTAAAGTGAAAGGTGAATATGTCACTAACGTGTCTATTGCAAAATATAAAATCGTTTGCCTTACACAAAGACACACCCTAAAGTAAGCAATCAAGGTAGAGACAGTGACTGAGCTTTACAGATCTGAATGTTCTGCTCTAAAGATTCATTGTGAGAATTGGCCATTCCACTCATGGCTTCTCATTTACAGGATGGCTTCCAACATCCACAACCCCCCAGCTGCTCTGTTTCATGCTAACCAGAAATAGGAAGTAGGAAGAGTCGAGGAAGACAAAGAAGACCACTCCAGGATTTACCACCTATACTAACTTTACAGCTCAATCACATTGACCAGAAACGTACTGCATTTTACTGTAGATTTACTCTAGATGCACATTGAGGAAACGGGTTTCTTAAGGTCAGTATGAATGTATGCATGCTACAGTTTTGCTATTAAGGAAGAAATGAAAGTAAATATCACATGAGGCAGCCAGGGATGTCCACCATACTTGCCAAGGAGAACAAAGCACATAGGGTCAATTCTTATGATCTGTCATAGCTATGTTCTAGGACGTTGCCCTACACAGATTAATGAAAACTGAAGCACTACTCTTAAGGTAAAGACAGAGTTCCTATGAGTCACTGGCCATGACATTTTCGCCAACTGATCAATGCAATCTTGCTTTATATCTATTTATTTTTCAAGCACCTTATTCAATATGTACTGTAATTACTTAACATTGCACTTACTACAAAAGAGTACTACAATGCATGCCTCAACAAAACTTAGCTAACACATGTATTTCTTTCCAAGACACACCACAGCTTTCTTTTGCTTAGGAACATGAGGCAGCATTCAGCACTAGGTAGCTTTGCAGGCCGTTTTAAACAGTGAAATCATCCACGCAAAAAGGTTGGGGGAAAAAAGAGCACTAAATATGCTGAGAGAAGAATGCTTGTTTATAGTACAAGGCTGAAATAAGAAGGCAGAATATCACCCTGTTTGACCTCCCTTGGGGATATGTTTATAGGACAGCACAGATTTTTTTTTCAGCACATATTTTTGAGACTCTGCACATGTTGTGGAAATGACCACAAAAGCAGCATAAGTTTTGATTTGGGGGATTACGAATAAACCATTAGTGAGTAGGTGACTTCACAAATACAGAATATGTGAATAATGAGGACCAATTGTTTTATTTGATGTTGGTTATGGGGGGAGGGGTGTGAGGAGGGCCATCTGAATGGCACAAAAATAGCATTTGCAATTATTCAGTAGAGCCAAACATTAAATACTTAATTACTAATACTAAACTATAGGAAGGTGCTCCATACAAGAGGAAAGCCACAAAAAGTGAATGGATGTGTTATTTTTCTATGACTCTTCTGATTTCATATATGAGGAAGAAGAAAAAATAATAATATTGGTGCACCTTAGGTTCAGATAATTCTGAAATAAATGTTATATATTGCCTTTTGGTTTTCAGGTGATCCTCTGGCTAACTTTTTTTATAATTCCATTCATTGAGGCTAAATATTAGAAGGGATATAGTCTGTCAGAAATCAGATTAATGTGTGGTCTCTTCAAACATCCTCCAAGTTATCTATCAATGTCAATGGACCTAACCTTGTTTGACCATCCCTGAACAAGTGAATGCAGATTTCAGTCCTGATTAAGGGGACCAATATCAGTTCTTGCTTTATTTGGCCAGCTAGAGCATGGATCTGGGAGCAAAGAGATACTCGAATTCATGTAGTGTGCTTGCATTAGGTAGATATTAGCATAATGACCTCTAAATCTCCTTCCAACTTCAAGGCTTTGTTTTCTTGAGGATCTATCACACACCCAGTGTGTGTAAGTGCTGTATTCAGTATAGTACATTTATAATATAATAGATATTTCTTGCACTCAAAGAAGTTAATCATTATAAACAAAAACAACTAGAGGGAAATGCAACAATTTACAATGACATTTTAAGTTGCAAGCAGAATGAGACTAATGAGAAAATATTTATGAAGAAGGTGAGCTTTGATTTTTGACCTTAACAGATGGTATTACTGGCTTAAAATAATGACAATTTATCTTTTATTCAAAATATACATATATACTGTATCCACAGTATATGCCACTCACTCCTGGAGGTACTGGAGATGGAAGTGTGAACAAAGCAAAATTCATGGATAAAATAAAATAAGACTTTGTATCGAGTAACTCAGGTATACAAAGTTACTGTAAGATAAGATACTTTGTACACAACCATTAATTCTTGCAATAGCAATCAAGGTTAAATACTATATTAAATGAATAGAAAGAAAGTTACACAGAGTGAATTATTTATCGATGACCAGAGACCATTAAGTGGTAGTAAATGCATGACTATAAGTAGTACCTGGAGATCTTTGCTGTAATTTTATTTTTTCTAACCATATGCATACCTGAAATCCAATGCTAATTGAAATTAATTATGGGATACAACTATATGTTAGTTGATTCCTAAGATCCTTGAAAATCAGAGGGCCAGAAGGAGAGATCTGCAGGACAAAGTTTCTAAAGGGAGAATTGTAAGATAAAAGTAAATGTTTTGGATGATACGAGGAAGGTAGAATTATTTGGTGGTGTCCTCAGCCTTAGGAGGGCACAGGTTTTGTTTGTTTTTTCATTGGCATATTCCCTCACATCAAGCCTTCAAGTGGATTAATAAGGGAGCAAGAATGGTGATGAGGGAATAAAGGAATAAAGCCTGTTTTAATATGTATCTGATATTTAAAAAACTCACAGGTTGAAACACAAGTAAAAAGTTGTTTAGGGAAGATGCAGGCCAAGAGTGTCTGACCAAAAGATAAGATTCAGAATAAACTAAAGAGGCTGTCTTTATCTTCAGGGAGTTCTCATCTCCATAACTCTAAACTTTTCCTTCAAGTGCTTAATAAGTTTATGATTTCAAGGAATATTTTGTTGCTCAAATTTGGATAAAGTGTATGGGGTAAAGTTGTATTAATTGATATATTTTCTACTTAAATACAACATGAAACACTGATTATAAGTCTGAGGTGGGCTTATTTGAAAAATTCTAATTCTGAATTTCTTATTGAAATTCAAGCAACAAATTTTATCTGGGATTGGAGGACACATGCCTACTAACACCTGGTGGCAAGACAGTCAATGAAGCAAAAATCAACAAATTTCTCAAGGTAAGAACAAAGAAATCAGATCTTATATTTTCAAAAAATGCATCTTTTGTCCTGAACAGATAGTAACTATTCAATGACACATTCATATTCCCTTGCTCATTAATAGTTTTTAATATAAAAGTATAATATTTTTTTAAATATTTTATTTATTTGACAGAGAGAAACACAGCTAGAGAGGGAACACAAGCAGAGGGACTCAGAGAAGGAGAAGCAGGCCTCCCGCCGAGCGGGAAGCCCGATGTGGGGCTCGATCCCAGGCCTCCAGGATCATGACCTGAGCCGAAAGCAGTCGCTTAACCAACTGAGCCACCCAGGCGCCCCCTAAACGTATAATATTTTAATGAAATTGAGACAGCTGCCAAGGCATTTACATGCTAATTTGGGAAGACTTAGGTGATAATAATAGAAGTAATAAAGACCTAAGGGAATTGCAATAAAACACATTTTTAAAAACATTTTATTAATTTATTTGAGAGAGAGCATGAGAGTGGGGAGGGTCAGAGGGAGAAGCAGACTCCCTGCTGAGCAGGGAGCCTGATGTGGGGCTTGATCCTGGGACTCCAGCATCATGACCTGAGCCGAAGGTAATTACTTAACCAACTAAGCCACCCAGGCACCCTATAAAACATTTAATTACTATTAGGGACTGAATTGTATCTCTTTCACAGAATCTATATGTTGAAGTCCCAAAGCGTATTTGACTGCATTTGGAGATAGGGCCTTTAAAGAGGAGTGGAGGTTTAAAGAGTTTCCTTGGATGGGCCTCTAATCCAATAGGAGTGGTGTCCGTGGGAGAGGAAAAGATGCCAGTGATACGTACTCACAGAAGAAAACACATGTGAGGACACACTGAAAAGGTGGCCTTTTGTTTCTTTGTTTGTTTTTTGATCATAGACTTTTCATCATCTTCTTCTTTTTTTTTAAAATTTAATTTATTTTTTTCTGTGTTCCAAGATTCATTGTTTATGTCCCACACCCAGTGCTCCATGCAATAGGTGCCCTCAGTACCCACCACCAGGCTCTCCCATCCCCCACCCCCTCCCTCCAAGTCCCTCAGTTTTTTTCTGTGCCCAAAGTCTCCCATGTTTCATTTTTCTCTCCAAATTACCCTACTCCCCATTTCCTTTCCTTCTCCCAACTGTCCTCCATATTACCCCTTATGCACCACAAGTAAGTGAAACCATGTGATACTTGACTTTCTCTACTTGGCTTATTTTACTCAGCATAATCTCTTCCAATCCAGTCCATGTTGCTACAAAAGTTGGATATTCATCCTTTCTGATGAAGGCATAGTATTCCATTGTATATATGTACCACATCTTCTTTATCCATTCATCTGTTGAAGAGCACCTTGGCTCTTTCCACAGTTTGGCGATTGTGGCCATTGCTGCTATGAACATTGGGGTACATATGTCCCCTCTTTTCACTACATCTCTATCTTTGGGGTAAATACCCAATAGTGCAATTATAGGGTCATAGGGTAGCTCTATTTTTAATTTTTTAAGGAATCTCCACACTGTTTTCCAAAGCGGCTGCACCAACTTGCATTCCCACCAACAGTGTAAGAGGGTTACCTTTCTCCACAGCAGCGACAACACTTGTTGTTTCCTGTCTTGTTAATTTTGGACATTCTGAATGATGTAAGGTGGTATCTCAGTCTGGTTTTGATATGAATTTTCCTGATAGCTAGTGATGATGAACAAAAATCTTTTTACGTGTCTATTAGCCATTTGTATATCTTCTATGGACAAGTGCCTCTTCATGTCTCCTGCCCATTTTTTGATGTGTTCACCTTTTTTTTTGGATGTTGAGTTTGAGTAGTTCTTTATAGATCTTGGATATCAGCGCTTTGTCTGTAATCTTATTTGCAAATATCCTCTCCCATTCCATGGGTTGCCTCTTTGCTTTGTTGACTTCTTCCTTTGCTGTACAGAAGCTTTTTACTTTGATGAAGTCCCAAAAGTTCATTTTCGCTTTTGTCTCCTTTGCCTTTGGAGACGTGTCTTGAAAGAAGTTGCTGTGGCCTATGTCAAAGAGATTACTGCCTATGTTCTCTTCCAAGATTTTGAAGGATTCCTGCCTCATGTTGAGGTCTTTCATCCATTTCGAGTTTGCCTTTGTGTGTGGTGTAAGAGAATGGTCTAGTTTTATTCTTCTATACATAGCTGTCCAATATTCCCAGCACCATTTATTGAAAAGACTGTCTTTTTTCCACTGGATAGTTTTTCCTGCTTTGTCAAAGATGATTTGGTCATAGATTTGTGGGTCCATATCTGCACTCTCTACTCTGTACCATTGGTCTATTTCTCTGTTTTTGTGCCAGTACCATGCTGTCTTGGTAATCACAGCTTTGTAATGAAGCCTGAAGTCAGGTAACGAGATGCCCCCAGCTTTGTTTTTCTTCTTCTGCAATTCCTTAGCAATTCAGGGTCTTTTTTGGTTCCATATAAATTTTAGGATTGTACCAATGCTTTGAAAAATGTTGGTTCCATATAAATTTTTGGATTGTACCAATGCTTTGAAAAATGTTGCTTTGAAAATTTTGATTGTAATAGCATTGAAAGTATAGATTGCTCTGGGCAATATAGACATTTTAACAATGTTTATTCTTCCGATCCATGAGCATGAAATGTTCTTCCAACTTTTTGTGTCTTCTTCAATTTTTTTCATGAGTGTTCTGTAGTTCCTTGAGTACAGATCCTTGACTTCCTTGGTTAGGTTTATTCCCACGTATCTTATGGTTTTTGCCATTATAGTAAAGAGAATTGATTCTCTGATTTCCTTTTCTATGTTTTCATTGTTAGTGTATAAGAATACCACTGATTTCTGTGCATTGATTTTGTATCCTGCCACATTACCAAACTGTATGAGTTCTAGTAGTTTGGGGGTAGAGTCTTCTGGATTTTCCATATAGAGTACGACGTCATCTGCAAAGAGAGAGCGTTTAAATAACTTCTATTTCTTTCTGTTGTCTGATTGCTGTTTCTAGGATTTCTAACACTATGTTGAACAGTAGCGGTGAGGGTGGGCATCCTTGTCTTGTTCCTGATCTCAGAGGGAAGGCTGTTAGTTTTTCGCTATTGAGAATGATATTCACTGTGGGTTTTTCATAGATTGATTTTATGAGGTTGAGGAATGTTCCATCTATCCCTATACTTTGAAGAGTTTTGATCAGGAATGGATGTTGTATTTTGTTAAATGCCTTTTCTACATCAATTAAGAGTTCCATGTGGTTCTTCTCTCTTCTCTTATTGATTTGTTCTATCATGTTGATTGATTTCCGAGTGTTGAACCACCCTTGCATCCCTGGGATAAATCCCACCTGGTCATGGTGGATAATCTTTTTAATTGTTGGATTTTTTTGTATTGTTGGATCCTGTGAGCAAGGATCTTGTTGAGAGTCTTGGCATGCATATTCATCATAGATATTGGTCTGAAGTTCTCCTTTTGGATGGGATCTTTGTCTGGTTTGGGGATTAGAGTAATGCTGGCTTCATAGAAAGAGTCTGGACGTTTTCCTTCTGTTTCTATTTTTGAAAGAGCTTCAGGAGAATAGGTGTTCTTTCTTCTTTGAGTGTTTGGTAGATTTCCCCAGGGAATGATCTGGTCCTGGGCTCTTGTTTTGGGGGAGGTTTTTGATCACTGCTTCAATCTTGTTACTAGAGATAGGTCTATTCAGATTGTCAATGTCTTCCTGTTTCAGTCTTGGGAGTTTATAGGTTTTCAGGAATGCATTCATATCTTCTAGGTTGTTAAAATTATTGGCATATAATTGTTGATAGTAATTTCTGATGATTGTTTCTATTTCCTTGTTGTTAGTCATGATCTCTCCCCTTTCATTCATAATTTTATTAATTTGGGTCTTCTCCCCCCTTCCTTTTTTTTATATCGGTTTGGACAATGGTTTCTTGATCTTATTAATTATTTTAAAGGACCAGCTTCTAGTTTTGTTGCTGTGTTCTACTATATCTCTAGTTTCAGATTCATTGATCTCTGTTCTAATCTTAGTTATTTCCTGTCTTGTGTGTGGGGTTGGTTTAATTTGTTGTTGATTTCCAGTTCTTAAGGTGTAATGAGAGTTGGTGTACTCAGGATTTTTCAATTTTTTTGTGAAGCTTGGATGGCTATGTATTACCCCTTAGGACTGCCTTAGCTGTATCCCATAGGTTTTAGATTAATGTATCTTCATTCTCATTGGTTTCCATGAAGTGTTTCAGTTCTTCTTTGATTTCCTGGGTTGATCCACAGATTCTAGAGCAGGATAGTCTTTAGCTTCCAAGTTTTTAATTTTTTTTCTGAACTTTTTATTGTGGTTGAGTTCCAGTTTCATGGCATTGTGGTCAGAGAATATGCAGGGAATAATCTCGATCTTCTGGTATCAGTTGAGCCCTGATTTGTGACCTAGTATGTGGTCTCTTCTGGAGAAAGTTCCATGTGCATTCGAAAAGAATACGTATTCTGCTGTTTTAAGGTGGAAGGTTCTGAATATATCTATGAGATCCATCTGGTCCAATGTGTCATTCCAGGCTCTTGTTTCTTTGTTGATTTTCTGTTTAGATGATATGTCCATTGCTGAGAGTGGTGTGTTAAGATCTCCTACAATTAATGTATTCATATCAATATGACTCTTTATTTTGCTTAACAGTTAGCTTATGTAGTTGGCTGCTCCCATATTGGGGGCATAAATATTTACAATTGTTAGATTTTCTTGGTGTATAGACCCTTTGAGAATGATGTAGTGTCCTTCTGTGTCTCTGACTACAGTCTTTAGATTAAAATCCAATTTGTCTGAAAGGAGAATTGCTACCCTGGCTTTCTTTTGAGGTCCATTGTCATGAAAGATAGTCCTCCATCCCCTCACCTTCAATCTGGAAGTGTCTTTAGATTCAAAATGTGTCTCTTGTAAACAGCGTATTGATGGGTCCTGTCGTTTTATCCAGTCTGCAACCCTGTGCCTTTTATTTTTAAGATTCTTTCTTTCTTTCTTTCTTTCTTTCTTTCTTTCTTTCTTTCTTTCTTTCTTTCTTTCTTTCTTTGACAGAGAGAGAGATCACAAGTACACAGAGAGGCAGGCAGAGAGAGGAAGAAACAGGCTCCCCACTGAGCAGAGAGCCTGATGTGGGCCTCGATCCCAGGACCCTGAGATCATGACCTGAGCCGAAAGTAGAGGCTTTAGCCCACTGAGCCTCCCAGGCACCCAACACTGTGCCTTTTATTGGAGCATTTAGGCCATTCACATTGAGAGTGATTATTGATAGATATGTTTTTATTGACATCATATTGTCTGTGAAGTTCATGTTTCTATAGATTACCTCTGGAAATTTCTGTTCTGTGTCACTCTTGTGTTCATTTGTCTTTATAGAACCCCTCTTAGTATTTCTTGTAGTGCTGGCTTGGTGGTTGCATAATCTTTTAGACCTTGTCACTTGTGGAAGCTCTTTATCTTCCCTTCCATTCTGAAAGTCAACCTTGCTGGGTACATTATCCTTGGTTACATATTTTTGTCATGTAATTTCCTGAATATGTCTTGCCAGCCCTTTCTGGCTTCCCAGGTTTCTGTGGAAAGTTACTCCCTCTATACATAAGGGATTGCTTTCCCCTAGCTGCTCTAAGACATATTCTTTGAATTTATGATTCATGAATTTCACAATTATGTTCCTGGAAGTTTTTCTGGCCTCATTGATCTTGGGGGGTGTCCTCACTGCCTCTAGGACATGAACACTTGTTTCATTCCTTAGATTAGGGATACCAGCAATAACTATGGAACTCAAAGGAGAGCAAATAATCTAATTCAAAATAAGCAATATGTTAAAAATTAAGAATTTAATAGGCAGTGAAACTATATTTCAAGTTTCAATGTAAAAAACTCCCACATTTTCAGAGAAATCAGAGTTTGACATTACCTTTGTTGTAATAAGCATAGTCTAAAAAATCATATCATGTTGATGAAATGTGTTCACTTTGGAATATCTTCAGTTTTTTGGTACAAGAAGGAATGAAAGCTGAAGAGAGTTTTCCAAATATGTGCTTAAACAAAAGAACATATAAAATTATTAAATTACTTATATTAGAAAAATGATAGAATCCATATACATAATAATATCATATGACACAAGAAGGGAATAACTGGTTTTATTTTAAAAACCTTCTATTATTTGGAGGGGAAAAGATTGTGATTAACTTCAGAATTTGATAAACCACATATAATTGCTAAAATCAATTACAGCTCATAATTTATAAATTAGCAGAATACAAAAAATGGAATCATGAAAATTTGTAATAAAAGAGTATATATGAATTCACATGTTAACATATTAGTATACATATTAAATGTTATAAGGAAAATAGATATTTATGTGACTCAAAAAGGTAATTGAAGACAAATGTTGATTACAGTGAAGTATGTAAAAGAAACTTAAAAATTAAGAGAAGTGTTGTGGGAAGTTATATGTAATATTAACCACTTAAACCTAGTATAGCTATAGAAGTTTATCAGTAAAAAACAAAAAATTAGGTCAATTAAACATCACTAAGAGACAAAGGTGATCATCAATTTATAAGAATAAAAGGAAGTTATTGCAGTTCTAAACTTTTGCACATTTGATAATATAGCCTCAAATATGAAACAAAACTAGGAAGAAGTAAATTTGTTTATTTGTTTGTTTGTTCATATGTCTGATCTTATTTATTTGTCACTCAGAAAATCTCATTTTCGACTGAACTCAGAGTTAGAAACTCTCATAGAGGACAGCCTCTACCTCTTGACAATCTATTTCAGACATTTTTCTTTGCCCTCCTTCATTCACTTGGCCAAAAATTTAGCATATTCTACATACTCTTTATTATTTTTCTTATTGTGTTGTTTTTTCGAAGCAATATGCCAATGTTTGTGTTGGAGGACACATGGAGGTACGAGAAACTGAATATTGGGCTTTGGGTTCCAGGTTTCTTACCTTCTTTGGTTAGGGGATTTCTCACCACAAACTGGTAGACATCATCTTCTTTAGAGAGATTGAAAAGTTTTCATATTCTGCTGGCTACTTTGGGCCCTAGGTGACTAGGCACAGTAGTATCAGGGAGTCCAGGTATATTTTTAACCCCCTCCGTTTTTTTACAATGACCTACTCGAGAACACTGTGATCGGTATCCACAATGCAACCCCAAACAGATGTTGACTTTCTTTCTCCAGTCCTCCTTGGTCTGTAGCAGAAATGCCTCTTACTCAGCAGCGGGTGGACACAGCAGTGGGTCCAGATGCCCTGCCTCATGGGGAGGCCTTGTTTGTCATTACCATTACTGATTAGGGCTCCATCACCCTCCCATTTTTCACCTAGAGCATAAGCAGCGACTTCTGTGGCCATAGACTTCTCATTACGGGTATGAGTTTGCATTCATCACCCACTTCAATGAGTTTCTGGTAGCCAGTAGCTGAGAAATATTCAGCTTCATCCTGAAGCAGCCTACTGCCTTTGAGGTACCACAAAAATATATTTATAATCAGAGATGAAGATTTTAACAAACTTCTGTTCATAAACAGTAAAATATTGAAATAATATATAATATGTAATCTAACAAATATTGCATATTACCTACCACCATAAATGTAAAATACACCTCATTTTCAAAAAAATGTAAACCAGATGACAATTCACAGCTTGCCAAGATTTCTGACAATTCTGTATAAATTTAAAGCCTTTATAATGGGGCATCTGGGTGGCTTAGTTGATTAAGCCTCTGACTCCTGGTTTCAGTTCAGGTCCTCATCTCAGGGACATGATATGGAGCCCCATGTTGGGCTCCAATGTCAGCAGGGAGTCTACTTCAGATTCTTTCTCTCCATCTCCCTCTGCCTTCACACACTGTTCTTTAAAAGAAAAAAGAAAGAAAAAAATAAAGACTTTTTAGTAAATAGATTATATTCTCAGATGCCAATGCATTCAATTAAGAAATTGATTAAAAGGATAATAAAATGTAACTGAACTTTCTGCATATGTTTGGAAAGTTTAAGACACACTGGACCATAACTTACTATGGATATATGAAAATATTTGAGCTTGGAAGTATACTTCTAACCTTAGAGGATTTTGTCATTTCAAACATTATATTGAGATAAAAGAAAGACTGAAAATCAATGCAGGAAAAATTGAATTTTTTAAAAATTGGGAAAATAACATCAGGAACAAGAAAGTAGAAACAAAGAAAAATAAAGAAGTTATTAAATAAATTAAAGAAAGAAAGCACTAAATACATTCAGGAGGTGCACCTGGGTGGCTCAGTCATTAAGCGTCTGCCTTCGGCTCAGGTCATGACCCTGGAGTCCCAGGATCGAGCCCCAGAGGCACTAGCCTGTACAATAAAAAAGAAAAAAAATTCTACAAGAATGGGAAGGCAAATGACATAAAGATGTCATTATTTTCTGTTCATAAGATGGTTCATGTAGAATAGCCAAAAGAAAATGAGGCTGAGCAGGAAGCCTGCTTCTCCCTCTCTCAGTCCCCCTGCTTGTGTTCCCTCTATAGCTGTGTTTCTGTCAAATAAACAAATAAAATCTTTTAAAAAAAATACAGGAAAAAAAATACATTCAGGAAATTCAAAGCTGGTTCTTAAACTTAACAAAACACTGGCAGAATTGTTCAAGAATAAGGAGAAACTGAGATAAACTGTTAGAAATGGAAAGCTAGCAATCTTGAGCACTTGTTTTGGCAGCAAATGTTCTAAGGATGGCACTGTTTGAAGGGAAAGATGGGAGCTATATTACACATTGTGCAAAAAAAATCAAAAACTTAGGAGAATGGGCAATTTTACAGAATAATATCAAGGACCAGAATTAATCAGGAATATACTGAAATTATAAATTATTCTATTGCTAAATAAAATTATTTCTATAAAAATATATCAGGAACAGGCATTTTTATGGGGAAGTCCTATAAAATGTTCAAGCAGGAGATACTAATTTTAACCAAACTATTTTTCTGATTATGATTTTGATTTTGATTATTTTTTTGATTGATACACATATATTTACCATCTTATCTACATTTCAGTGTACAGTGTGTTAAAATATAAGACACTATGATCAATATGGCTTGTTAAAAAAAGGGAAATTTCTGTGGATATTAAAATATATGACCACTTACCATATAACAGGAAAAAGATAGAAAACCTATGTAGGTCTATGAATTGGTGCAGAAGGTAATATTAGATAAAATTGTATAATCATTCATGATGAAAATAAAACAAAATGCCTTATAAACATTAAAGACCTTTCTTGATTTGATAAGGTTTATTTTCAAAAAGTTTGTGTCAATAATTATTCTCAATAGTAAAACATTTAGACTATTTTCATAATAATGAATAACACACAGTGATGTCTGTAACATGTCCATCCATATTATACCAGAGGCACTAGCCTGTACAATAAAAAAGAAAAAAATTCTACAAGAATGGGAAGGCAAATGACATAAAGATGTCATTATTTTCTGTTCATAAGATGGTTCATGTAGAATAGCCAAAAGAAAATACAAAGAGTTGCAGTAATAACTATTTTTATCCAAGTAAACAACTATGCTATTCATATATACAAGTTGGCTGCATTCCACGTATGTTATAACAAATGCAAAGAAGAATAAATCTAAATAAAATACATAATTTATAATAAGAATTTGATGTAAAAAATTTAACAAAGGTATGTAGTAATTTCATTAGAAAGTTACAAAAATTCTAAAAGACATTGAAGAAGAAGAGACATACAATGGGTAAAGATGGGGAGAATTAATATCATTAAGGATGTTAAGAAATTTCAGATTTATTTAAATATTCAAAGAAATTCCACAAAATATCCTAAAAGAGTTTTCTGTAAATTTAGTAAGGCATTTTTAAATATTATGTTTCCTTTTAATGTAATTTTAGATATAAAAAGTACAATAAATTAAACATACATAAGCTTTGACAAATGTGTATAACCATAGATCAATCACCACAATCAAAATAGCATACATTTCAATTGCTGCTAAAAGTTCTCTGTGCCTCTTTGTAACCAGAATTCCTCTTCATACTCAGGACACCATAGATGTACATTGTGTCACTATAAATTACTGTGCTACTCTTAGACATTATAAGCAGTATCACTAAACATATATTGTTCATTGGCCTGGTTTCTTTCATGACAGAATAATGGTTATTAAATCTCTCTATGTAGTTGCACATATCATAGTTTTATCATCCATATTGCTTAGTAATATTTCTACTGTATGGATATAATACAGTCTGTTTATCCATTCAAATGTTGATGGAGATTTGAGTTGTGTCCAGTTAGGCTAATATAAAGAAAGTCACTGTGAATATTCATGTACAAGTACTTGTATGTACTTGTTTTCATTTATTTGGGGTATATGGCCTCGGGTGGAATTGCTGGTGATATGGCCTTATGATGGATACATTATTAGCTTTTTAAGAAACTGCAAATTGGGGTCCCTAGGTAGTTCAGTCATTAAGTGTCTGCCTTCAGCTCAGGTCATGATCCCAGGGTCCTGAGATGGAGCATCGCCTCAGGTTCCCTGCTCAACAGGAAGCCTGCTTCTCCCTCTCTCACTCTCCCTGCTTGTGTTTCCTCTCTCACTATGTTTCTGTCAAATAAATAAATAAAATCTTAAAAAAAAAAAAGAAACTGAAAATTATTTTCTAAAGTAGTTATAAAATTTTACACTAACATCAGCAATTATGAGAATTCCAGTTGCTTCACATCCTTGAAACATGAGGTTTGGTCATTTATTTTTTAATTTTAACCATTCTAATGTGTGTGTAGTGATAGCTCATTATGATTTTAATTTATATTTTCTGTTTCAAAATCTTGTGAATCTTTTCATGTGTTTATTGGTCATTTGTGTATTTGTTATGAATCATCTACTTAAATATTTTGAAATTCAACAAGATATTAGGTTGTTCATCCCATGGTATTTCTAAGAGCTATTTATATCCCCTGGATACAAGTTGTCTTTCTTTTAAAAAAAATATTTTTATTTATTTGAGATAGAGAGAGAAAGCATGAGAGGGAAGAAGGTCAGAGGGAGAAGCAGACTCCCTGCAGAGCTGGGAGCCCAATGCGGAACTCAATCCCAGAACTCTGGGATCATGACCTGAGCCGAAGGAAGTGGCTTAACCAACTGAGCCACCCAGGCGCCCACAAGTTGTCTTTCTGACATACATGTTGTCAATGTTTTCTCCAACTATGTGGCTCACACTGTTTCTTTTTTTTTCATGGTTTCCATAAAAAAAGCAAAATTTCTAATTTTGATTAAATACTATTTATCAAGTCCACAGATAAAGTAAAAATTTCAAAACAAGCCAATCAATTCTAAAATCTTACTGGTGCAAAACAACCGAAGTCTATTTCTTACATAATTAGTTTGTGTTGGCTGGGCAATTGGCTCCCTGCAGTTACTCAGAAATCCAGAAAGAAGGAGTTTTACCTTACCACATCCACCCATTATCCCTCCAGCAAGGACAAGGGGGGATAGGAAATCGTTTACTTCCTCTTCACACTTCATCTGTGAAGTGACACAAATTGTTTCTACATGTCATTCATTGCTCAAAGAAGTCATATGACCACACTTAATTTCAAAAGGTCTACGAAATTTTGGTATTAGGTATATTGCCTAGTATGAGGTCACAATATTATTTCACATATGAAATCATGTATGTGAAAATGGTATCATTGATCTCCATTTACAAAACTACATGTTCTCCCTAAAACCTTCCAACAATATGAACTTGACCTCTGGGTAATAACAATTTTAGACCACTGCCCTTCACTCTATAATAAGAACAAATACTCACTCTCTATTTCTTTCTCTCTCTTTCATATATACACATAATATATAATACATATCAGGCAAATCCATAAGGAAAAGACAAAAAGAATGACAGAAAAAATGAGCAAAAGAACAAATGACATTTAACAAAAGAGGAAATTTAAATGGCTTGCAAATAAGTAGGAACACATTCATCCTTTTTAGTAATACATATCACAGTTACCGTTTTGAATAAATGCATTAGCTATGTCACAGCAACTTTATTCCCAAGAATATATGCTAGAAAAACTCTTCTTACACCCATGAACAAAGAAACATGCAAAGGAATGTGTACACCAACAACATTAATAACAGCACCATCTGGAACTCAAATGTATACTCACAGAATAATAGCTAAATAAATTATGGTTACTTTAATACAATTGATTATAACATTATAACAGAGAAAGACTTAGCAACAAGTATCAATATGAATACATTCTAACATATAATTGTGAGTAGAAATTAAAATCTGAAATAAGATAGTATTATTTCATTCTTGAAAAATTAAAAAATAAAATAAAATATTATCCCGTTTAGGGCTACATAACAAAGGACCCATCACTTACTAAACAAGAAAATGTATAAACTCCAGATAATGGTAATACATGCAATGAATGTTCGAATAAAGGAAGCTGAGGCTGGAGACTTGCACTGATAATACAGTTTTCTTTAATTGTTATAGTGCTTAAATGATTTGTTTTCTTACATTTTCCCCCTGATTTATTTATTTATTTATATACGTACTTATTTTTTTTTACTTTAAATTTATTTTATTTTTTTTAGTGTTCCAAGATTCATTGCCCATGCCCCACACCCAGTGCTCCATGCAATAGGTGCCCTCAGTACCCACCACCAGGCTCTCCCATCTCCTCACCCCTTCCCTCCAAGTCCCTCAGTTTGTTTCTGAGTCCAAAGTCTCTCATGTTTCATTTCTTTCCCTGAATTACCCTACTTCCCATTTCCTTTCCTTCTCCTATATATATTACCCCTTATGCACCACAAGTAAGTGAAACCATGTGATACTTAACTTTCTCTACTTGGCTTATTTCACTCAGCATAATCTCTTCCAATCCAGTCCCTGTTGCTACAAAAGTTGGATATTAATCCTTTTTGATGGAGGCATAGTATTCCATTGTATATATGGACCACATCTTCTTTATCCATTCATCTGTTGATGGACACCTTGGCTCTTTCCACAGTTTGGTGATTGTGGCCCTTGAACATTGAGGTACATAGGGCCCTTCTTTTCACTACATCTGTATCTTTGGGGTAAATGCCCAGTAGTGCAATTGCAGGGTCATAAGGTAGCTCTATTTTTAATTTTTTAAGGAATCTCCACACTGTTTTCCAAAGTGGCTGCACCAGTTTGCATTCCCACCAACAGTGTAAGAGGGTTCCCCTTTCTCTGCAGCCTCTCCAACAGAAATTGAAGAAGACACAAAAAGATGGAAGAGCATTTCATGCTCATGGATCGGAAGAATAAACATTGTTAAAATGTCTATACTTCCCAGAGTAGTCTATACTTTCAATGCCATTCTGATCAAAATTCCACCAATATTCTTCAAAGCATTGGAACAAACAATCCTAAAGTTTATATAGAACCAAAAAAGATCCGAATCACTAAAGAATTGCTGAAGAAGAAAAACAAAGCTGGGGGCATCTCGTTACCTGACTTCAGGCTTTATTACAAAGCTGTGATTACCAAGACAGCATGGTACTGGCACAAAAACAGAGAAATAGACCAATGGAACAGAGTGGAAAGTCCAGATATGGACCCACAAATCTATAGTCAAATCATCTTCAGCAAAGCAGGAAAAAATATCCAGTGGAAAAAAGACAGTCTCTTCAATAAAAGGTGCTGGGAAAATTGGACAGCTACGTGTAGAAGAATGAAACTAGACCATTCTCTTACACCACACACAAAGGCAAACTCGAAATGGATGAAAGACCTCAACGTGAGGCAGGAATCCATCAAAATCCTGGAAGAGAACATAGGCAGTAACCTCTTTGACATTGGCCACAGCAACTTCTCTCAAGACACATCTCCAAAGGCAAAGGAGACAAAAGCGAAAATGAACTTTTGGGACTTCATCAAAATAAAGAGCTTCTGTACAGCAAAGGAAACAGTCAAGAAAACAAAGAGGCAACCCACTGAATGGGAGAGGATATTCACAAATGAGACTACAGATAAATGGCTGATATCAAAGATCTATAAAGAACTACTCAAACTCAACATCCAAAAAGAAGATGAACACATCAAAAAATGGGCAGGAGACATGAAGAGGCACTTCTCCATAGAAAATGTACAAATGGCTAACAGACACATGAAAAAATGTTTATTGTCACTAGCTATCAGGGAAATTCAAATCAAAACCACACTGAGATACCATCTTACATTTTTAATTGTATATTCATATGATATAAACTTTTTTGTATATATGCAATATTTAGCAATGATTTTCAAGAAAGAATAGTAAAATAAACATGCTTCTGCCTTAAATCTCCCAATACTATAGATTTCTGGATTGTAAATATTGGGTACATCGTCTTTGACTCTGAAGGAAGAGGTCACATCACATGGTGCAGTGGGATAGAACACTACCCTGGATGCTGGGAGCCAGCCCCAGCAACAGTTGGGACCAAAAAGGTGGGGACAGTGTCGGCGATAAGCGAGAATGAGACCGGACTCGAAGAGTGGTTTGGGGATCTCCCAAAAACATTGTTCTCAGGGTTCTTTATTTATAGCACATTTTGGTTAAAGTCTAATCTAAGGAACGATCAGTTACACACAAAGACAGATCCTTACTGATGCACATCACATGTCTTGCTCAGGTGGTCTTTACCAATCCTAATCCTATCAGAATTTGCCTCCCCTAAATGCAGGGAGGTGAGTATGCGGTCATGTGGTTATGAGATTTCTTTTATTTGAACTAAGCTAGTTACAATGCAGCTACCATACTACTATGATTGTTTTTCTCATTATCTCTATTAATTATCATGTCTTAAAAGGGTAAGGTGAAACTTGAGGCTTGAGATAAGCAAGCTAAAAGTAGGAGCAGAGAGATGTTTAATATCATTGTAAATAGAAAGAGAAGTGTTTTTCAGAACTAATCAGGTGAAAAGGGAGAACAAAGAAGGCAAAGCTGCATGGCGTCGATGACCGTGACCTTGCCTCACTCCCTCACTTTGAGGAAGGGTCATGGCTTCTGTGCCTTGCCGCGGGAACCCATATCAATGACGGTGCCTCTGGTCCACGGCACCTGGACATCAGGGGAGATGAGCTCTGGAGGGGTCAGAGCCTCTGAAGCAAATGTTATATTACTTCAGACAAATGGCTTCACTCTTGTGATTTCCCTTATTTGCAAAATGAAGGAAATCAGAGTAGGAGACTTTTAAGCACATTCCTACTATAATATCACACAATTAAACATATTTTCATGAGGTAAATGGAGATGATGTGTTTTAAGAATCAGAGAGAAAGTATATCCCCCCTTTTCCATTTGTTAAAACTTGCATAGTTGGGAGGTCACAAATAACCTTTGTGAAGAAAGTGTTATTATTTCTCATATTGAGCTATAGGTTGACTTAAACATGATTATAAACTTAGTAAAGGTCATACCTAGACTCCAATTCAGATCATTCACCTGATTCCCTCCTATTTTTTTTTGACTACACAAAAATGTTCTTTACTTTATACTGTAAAGAAGAAATACCAGAGTTCCAGAATGAAAAAATAGAAGAAATATTTTATAAATAGAAGTAAAGGAGATTATGATATAACCAAGTTTCAGCGGGAAAAGGGATGAGAAGATAAATAGATTAATCAAAAAGCCTATTACATTTTAGACATTATGCTAGGCATTGACTAATGTTATCTCATTTAATCTACATAATAATTTTAAGGGTAGTTATTTGTATCATTTATATTTTATAGGTGGAAGAATTGAGAATTTGAGAGGTGATTTTCCTTGAACTTGAGACTGACAGTTTGTATGACAAAATCTCCTATCCTAATTTTGACACCACACTCATTTAACTTGAAGAACTAAGTTTATCACCCCCTTGAAACTAAATTTATGAAAAATTCCAAAAATGATTGAGATGAATGGATGGCAATCCAGAGAGTATGATTAAGTATGATCAGACTATTTGAGATTTTAATCATGGAGAATAAATTTATCCTTAATAATTACTTTTCAGCTAACCTCTGAGAAGAGTCTGCAATGCCTGCTCTGCTTAACTAGCTGCAATGGCCTTGGGTCCAGAGGCCAACAAACTCGGGGTACCTGGGTGGCTCAGTTGGTTAAGCGACTGCCTTCAGCTCAGGTCATGATCCCGGAGACCCGGGATCCAGTCCCACATCAGGAAGCCTACAGAAAAAAGAAAAAAAAAAAAAAAAAAGCCAACAGACTTAAAGAATGTAACAGACTTCAGCCAGCGCCCCTCCCCCCATGACCAGCACAGTAGAGTGAGTGCTTCTCATCAGGCAGTCATAAGTCATGAGGGATGGAGAGATGGAATATTATAATACTCACACTCAACAAGTCTGGAGAGATGGAATATTATAATACTCACACTCAACAAGTCATCAGCTATGGGGTCCCTACAGATTTCATTTGCTATTCACCCATTCTCCAATGAGGTTGCATTTCATTAATTATCAGTCCATTATTGATTACCATTCTGAATTACTTAGTAAGCAATCTTGAAAGGAGGAACAGGTGCTGACTGGCCCATCCCGTGTTGTTGCCGACATCTGTAAATGGAATGTGTGGGTTCACATACCCTATGTGTGGGTCACAGTTCCTGGGTGTAATGAAGTAGGAACCTTGGTAATGTGCCTTTCCTCAGAGAGGTAGGGGATGGTATGCAGGGTATAAAATGATGTCATAAGCAACATTTCTGAAACCATAGCATTATCATATTCTCTTAATTGTCTGATTCTATGTCTTTCCCACAAACTGGTGAGTTCTGTGAAGTTAGAAATGATCTTTCATGCTTGAAACTAAGATTTCTTCTCAGCCTAACACTTTCCTTCAGGCCTCCCACGATTAAGCTAGTATCTTAAGTAAAGTGCTTTGGGATTAGTTTAAAAACGTGTTCTGGGGCACCTGGATGGCTCAGTCGTTAAGTGTCTGCCTTCCGCTCAGGTCATGATCCTGGAGTCCAAGGTTCAAGCCCCTCATCAGGCTCCCTGCTCAACAGGAAGCCTGCATCTCCTTCTCTCACTCCTCCTGCTTGTGTTCCCTCTCTGGCTGTGTTCTCTCTGTCAAATAAATACAAAATCTTAATTTTTTAAATTTTATTTTTTCACTGTTCCAAGACTCATTGTTTATGCACCAGCACCACTGGTGCTCCATACAATATGTGCCCTCCTTAATACCCTCCACCAGGCTCACCTTCTTTTATTCCCCACACAAATTCTTACATGACTCATTCTTGCTGTATTTGTTGTACATTTCTTCTCCATATTCTGCATGTCATTTCCTGCTATGACCCTGATGGCACATTCGCACTCTGAGCTCACATTCTTGTAACTTCAACAATCCTGTAATTGGCTCCTCTATCTTCCTTATCTCACTGTTCCAATCCATCTTTTGTTACCAGTGGAAGAAAAAGAATTTAAACATTGTATCTGACAGGTTAATTTGCAACAAAATGGCAGTACGTTCAGTTTAAGGCCAAGAGATGGAGAAAAGGAGGCTTTAAGATACCCAGTATATCATTGAGCTCACAGAGCATGGTAATGACTGACATAGATTCAAGCACATTTGATCTGATTGGAGAGGAGCCTGTAGAAGGAGCTTGGTCAGATGGACATGACTTTTAATATCACCATCTCCATTTATTTTTCCACTCAGAGCAAATTACTTAGTATCTCTTAATAATTACTGTTCTTATAAAGTTAATATTATAATACTTACCTTCCATGATCTATTTTGAAGATTAATACTAAAATTAGTATGTTCCCTGGTACCAGGAGGTTAATAGGGTCCATGGTCAAAGGAACGAGGCTGAAACAAAAATAAAGGTTAAGCAAAGCTTTATTTCATGCCAAGCATCAGAATTTTGCTGGCTGACCAGGGTCACCTCTCTCCAGGGGTAGAAGGACTCCCCCTTTTCAGGTTAGCTTTTATAGGGCATCCCCTAAATCATAAGGGGACCAAGGTCCCATAACTCCCCAAGTTAATTTACATTTTCATTGTATAGGGGAAAACTGCACCCCAAGCTAACCTGATTTGCACTTCCATGGCCTCCCATCTGAGCCCAAGTACTGGTATCAGGCTGCCCACCCATTCTTATTCATTCTAAATACCTCCCAGGATGCTCCCTGGGTTGGGAGATGAGGGGTTTAACTGGTTGGGCGACTCCCCCAACCTGGCTCGCCTTTGTTTTCTAGGGGCCATTTGTCCCTGTAACACCTGGAACTGTTTATCTGAGTAAACAGGATGGCAGCTTGGATTTTAAAACAGCTCCTTACAGAGGTGTTTAAGGAATAATTTTATTATTTATCTCAGTTAAATAGAATGGCCTTCTGGCCACTATTAAATTAATAATCAGTGTTTTAATTTTGCATTGTATCATAAACAGGCATACATAAATTTTTGAGTGAAGCAGGAAAGATTTTTTTTAAAGATTTCATTTATTTATTTGGGAAAGACAGAGAGTGAGAGAAAGAGAGGAAGGGAGTACAAACAGAGGGAGTGGTGGTGGGAGAGGGAGAAGCAGACTCCCTGCTGAGCAGGGACACCCCCCCCCCCCAATGCAGGGCTTGATCCCTGGACCCCAGGATCATGACCTGAGCCAAAGGCAGACACTTAATGGACTAAATCACTCAGGCACCCCAGAAGCAGGCAAGATATTTAAATCTATTTTAGTAATAAGTAAGTCAAGGCTCATGGATGATAAGGTTGTCCATGACCTAATAATACATGGGGATCAATTTTATGTCCCCAACTACACTGAAAGCTTCTCAGTGGCAGAATCATCTTTTTTTTAAAATCTTCAAATATATATGCTAATGCTAGATTAAGCTATATTATGCAGTGCTTAAAAGCATGGACTTTAAGTCCTAGAAAACCTCTTTTATGATCATGGGCACACTTAATTAAGTTCTTTAGACTTCAGTTTTCTTATCAGTAAAAAAGGGACGATAACACCAATTTCCTTGATTTGATGTAAAAATAATGTAAGATATTAGAATGGTTAGAATATAGGAAATATAAAGCTAATAGGAGCTATGTTATAAATAAGAAGAAATAGTTGAGTAATGTCACATAAATGTCAAACCATTCTCAATTTAATTAAACATAAATTCAAATGTTTTGCCATGGAAATTGAAATAGTGTTTGGTATTCCATTGGAAATTTCAACATGAACTAGCAAAGAAAGTGTTTTGAATTAATTTCCTATCAGAACTTGTAGCATAGGAAAAAAAGTTATCTGATTTAATTATCAAAATATTTTTAGATAAAATGATGTAAGACCTGTCCATCTACATTGCATCATTGCATGGGGAAACATTATAGATGGAAACATGAGAGAATGTGGTATGAAGTCAAGTTTTGTATCAATACAATACCTCAGTTACATATTTGGGCTTTGAGAAGAAAAGAGGGAATTAGAGACATTTTTCTGAAATTCATATGATTATTGTTATCACTATGCCTATCAATAATGCCTATTAGTAATATTAAAATAGTTTTAATGATACAGTTTCTATGAAACTGACCTATGATTGATCTTAATGTTAGATATGCTTAAAATATTTACTTACAAAGTGTAGATTTCACAAAAATTTTAGAACTTCTTACCCTAATCCAGAAATCAGGTTATCTTCAAATAAAGGAAGTTTTTCAGCATTTATAAACTACTTATAAATAGACTGCATTTTAATAACTTCCAATGATTTTTACATGAATAAGCAGAAACATGATTTCAATATTTCCTTTAAACAAACCATATTTAATATAAAATATAAGAGGATGCCCTTTGAATGCATATGGTCTATAAGTCTGTTTCTGAATTTCCCTGATTTAACAAGCTATAATTTGAATAATAAGAGACATATATTACTTTTCCTTTTTCTTTGTCCCACTAATCAGTGATGAGTTATTTTCTTTTTAAGATGTGTCTATTTATTTGAAAGAGAGAGCACATGAGCAGGAGGGGAAGAGGGCAAGGGAGAGAGAGTCTCAAGCATACTCCATGCTGAGCACGGAGTGAGACACAGAGCTCAAACTCATGACCCTGAGATCAAAACCTGAACCAAAACCAAGAGCCAGATGCTTAACCAACTGCACCACCCAGGCACACCTATGATGAGTTATTTTTTTAAGTAAAATCTGCATGACATAAAAGTGACGCTTTTATAGTGTACAATTCAGTGGCATCAAATACAATCAAATACAATCAACACCTAGCTTTAAAACAGTTTTCTCTGTCAAAAAGAAAACCAGTAGGTATTGAGGCATGAATTGCATGGAGGACTGGGGGTGGGGCATAAGCAATGAATCTTGGGACACTGAAAAAAATGAAATAATAATTTATATATTAATAATATATAATATATAATATATATTATATAATATAATAATATATTAATAATATATAAATAATAAATAAATTATTATTTTTAAAAATTAGTAATAGAAGAAAGAAAGAAAACTGCATAAGCCTAAAGTGGTTATTCCCCATTTCACCCTCTTCACAGCCCCTAGTAACCAGGAATTTGCTTTCTGTCTCTATGATTATGTATTCTGGATATTCCATTGCATTCCATTCCATTCCATTGTATTCCATTCCAGCTGGGTGATTCATTTTATGACCTTTTGTGTCTGGCTTCTTTCATTCAACATAATTTTTTGAAAGTCATCCATGCTTTAGTATGTTATCCATATACCATTTTCTAACTGATAATATTCCATTATATGTATGCACAACAATGTGTTTACTCCTTCATGCTTTGGTGAGTGTTTAGGTAATTTGTACCCTTGGCTCTTGAGAATAAGGCTACTATGAATATTTGTGTATAGGTATGTGTATCAGTACCTATTTTCATTTCTTTTGGATAGATATCTGAGAGTAGAACACTGGGTCATATGGTAAATCTATGCTTAACCTTTTTAAAGTAAGCTTTATTTTTTGTAGCAGTTTTAGGTCCAAAATGGAGCAGAAAGCACAAGTTTCCCATATGTGCACCATCCCCACATGTGTAGTTTACCCCACTAGGAGCATCCTGCCCCAATGCAATATCTTTGTAGAATTGATCAGACTGCATTGACATGTCCTTATCAGCCCAAGTTCATAGTTTACATTAGGGTTCACTCTTTGTATTTCACATTTGTGGATTTTGACAAATGTATGTGACATGCTTGTACCATCACAGTAGTTTCACTGCCCTAAAAATCCTGTGGGCTCCAACTATTCATCTCTCCTTCCACCCTGTTTTCACTTTCCAAGAAGGTGCCAAACTGTTTTCCATAGTGCTTGAACCATTATATATGTCCATCAGTGTATTACAGCTCCAATTTTTTCATATCCGTAATACTTGTTATTTTCTGGTTATTTGCTTATAGCCATCCCAGCGTGTATGAAACTGTATCTCATGATGTTGCTCTACATTTTCCTAATGACTAAGGATATTAAGCTTTTCTCCGGGTGCTTGTTGAGCAGTGATATCAAGTGCCCCAAACTTTGTGGTTGCCACTCAGAGACACCACTTAGTTGCCTATCTCTGGCAACCATGAGATTGTAACAACTAGAGAAAGAATTCTTAACTGGCTAACTCCTGGGCACTGGGGAGAGGAAAATGACTGAAATGCACAGTCTTTCTATGAAAGAGTCTGATTAGCTTATCTCATAAGCTAATTAAACACAAATTAAATACAGTGAAACACAAATCTAAGGACCATGTTTAATCCTTCCCAGACATATCAGAGAATAGGCACTATCTTTCTGGATTTCCCTGTGCCCCTTCCTAGGTTGCCAATGTCTCTAAGAAAGGATCTTGTGTACTTATCTGAGACTCCATCTTTTGCCGCACTGTTTACAGAAAAAACGAGTTGGTACTTGGCTTTCGTGGCAAGTCGGGTTCAATGTAACAGGAGCAAACAAAGAAAACGTTCTTATCTGACTCAGTATACAGAATACAGACATAAATCTTCCAGTCTTCCTCTGGAAAAGGTATATTTGCCTACGTTAAATACTGCTGCCTGGAGGTCTGTTTCCGATCAGGCAGTATCTAACCATGAACTAAGATCCTCTGCCCCTGTGACACTGACAGGTCTTGGCACACCCTCAGCTATGGAGGGACATTAAAAATAAAGTAGGCTGATTGGACAATCACAAAGGTTTGAAAGACAAGTAAGGGTTAGAGCAAGGTTGAGTAGCAAGTTTCATCTCCTACATGGTGCCATTCCTTCAGGATTGGGAGATGTGGCTATTTTATCTAACACTAGAAACCAATATAGAAAGCCAGAGAAAATGAACAAATAGAGGAATATGTTCCAAACAAACAAACAACAACAAAAATAAATAAATAAATAAATAAAGTAAATAAAACCTCAAAAGACATTGATGAAACAGAGATAAAAAAAATTGTGCAAAAAAGAGATAAAAATTATGATCACTAAATTCAGAACAACACATGAACAAGGCAAAATTAAAAAAAAAAAAATACAAGTAAGTACCAAACAGAAGACACAGAGCTGAACAATGCAGTAACTGAACTAAAACATATAACAGAGTTGTTCAACAGCAGACAAGAGGAGTCAGGAGTCTGTAGTTTTACTTTTTGTGGTACCTTTGTTTGGCTTTGGTACCAGGGAAAGCTGGCCTCAAGGAATGAGTTAAAAAGTGGTCCTTCATCTGTTTCCTTCTTGAGGTAAGGAATGTTTTTAATGGAGGATAGTCTGAAGAAAGGCAGGCAGGAGAAGAGGCCCTTCTTTAAGAGGATTATTCTATACCATTAGGAAGGAACCCTACACTTTTTCCCACATGAACAGTGACCTGGTAGGTAGATGAGCTTGGGGACAAAAACCTGGTTAACCGTGGAGGGTTAATCAGATTACAATAGTCTGCCAACAGGCCCATAAAATCCCCAGATTCAAACACCTAAACAGAAACCCTCTAGGATCCCCTCCCCCTTTGAAAGCTTTGTACTAGCTCTCAATAAACTTTCTTTGCTGACCACAGCTCTTTGTCTGGTCTACCTCTTCAGTCTTTGAAATGGCGTGACCAAGAAGGATAGGCACTAAAGGAAAAAAAAATCCTGAAATATATTCAGTCATTATCTCTTTCATT
Source organism: Spilogale gracilis (assembly GCA_004023965.1). NCBI lineage: Eukaryota > Metazoa > Chordata > Mammalia > Carnivora > Mephitidae > Spilogale > Spilogale gracilis. The sequence continues at coordinate 77,935 of PITA01000003.1, forward strand.
AAATTTCCTATCCCATTCTCCCCCTCTTCTCCTGGGATCCTTATAACTTGTATTTTAGTCAACTTTATGTTGTCCCATAAATCCCTTGAGCTATCTTCACTTTTGTTCATTCTTTTGTCTTGTTGCTCTGATTGTATTTGTTCTACTACTTTGTCTTTGAATTAATTGATCCTTTCTCCCTCTTCATTTAGATTTTTAATGCCATAGTAACGTGTTTTAGAGATTCTTTATTCTGCTGACTTTCTCTAACAAGTAATTTTGTGGTTGTTGTACTACACGGTAACTAAAACAACTTGATTCAAATTCTGAACTCTGTCTTAGCTGCAGTGGCCTTCATTTCTGATCTTTTTCTAGTCTTTGCCTTTTCCAGATGCCTTTTTGTGTGGGGCTCTGAGAGGTCATCCCAGTAGAGGCATAACTTAACAATCAGCAAAGGATTGAGATGGGATTTTATAAGTGGAATTTGGTGGCTCAACTCTTCAATAGCTCATTCCTTTTAGGATTTTTCCCTGACTTTCTTACTGTTCTGAAAACCTTAAACTCTGTCCTCAGATACTGCCAATCCATGAAGAAAAAAAAAAAAAAGTTATATCTTCAAGTAAAAGACACAGAGTTGTCAATCTCACCTGCCTAATTTCTTCTTTCATGTTTATTGTGATTACTCTCCCATTTAATCAAAAAGGGCTTTGAAATGTTTTGTCCAGGTTTTGTAATTATTATATATGAAAAGGTAATCTAATCAACACTTATAATTCACATATGTTAACAAAATTTAGATTAAAAAATCTAAATTTTAATTATGCTTTCAGTTTATTTGTAATAGTTACATTGGCTATTTCTCTGGCCAACTTCTTTATTTTTCATAGTTTCTTATTGCAAATACTTTCCAGTTCATTTTTTTTAATTACATGTATTGAACAGATCCATATCTGGTCTTTATGGTTCTCTTTGGCTTTTCTTTGTTTGTGCTGGTTCTTGTTCATGGTATCTTAGTGTATTGTGAGAGTAGCCACTTTTTACTATATGTTATTTTCTAATATCCTTTAAAAAAAAAACATGGATTGAAAATATTTTAATCCAGAATATGTCTGTATTTGCTTTTTATTAGTCTCTGGGGGGACACTATTAATTTAGGTTGCTGTAAGTTCAATTCTCAGCTTAGAAATTTTTGAACCATCTAAGTTGTAAACATAACCTGATAGTTGAACTTATTTCAGATGCTCAGGCACATTCCAGCCCCCATTCTTTATCAAAATATTACATTTTCTGTATTGCTTGCTTTCATCAAGGAACGTATGTAGTTCTTTATTTCAATGGCCTGTAACTCCTTGGCATCACGATTTCCTATTAGACACAACACCTTGTATAGGATATAGACTGTCATCTATTCACTCATTTCCATAGGAGCAGACAAAGATCAAAGCTCAGGTCTACCTGGTAACTAAAACTAAATTCTCTGAAGTGAAAGCCAACTGCTGAATTCAGCTTGCTTTAGGGGATTTCTGCCTTCACTTGGTCCTTGTTCTGATAGTATCTTAGTTAATCACCTAATCACTGTATTTTTAAGATGTTTCAAAATAGCTTTATCCAGAGTACTTTTAAGTTATTTTTAGAAAGAGGACCCCTAACTTTCTGGGGGAAAAAAATAAAACTATTAGATACTAAAAACACATTTTTTTCTTAATCTTCACAGAATCCTATATTGCTGGGCAATGATATTAGTTATTAACATTTCTGTTTTCAAGGCAAGGAAACTTAAACACACAGAATTTAAATAATATAACCATAACTTCTTTAGTAAGTGATAACACTAGAATTGGAATTTAAGTCTGTGAGATACAAAAGCCCATGTTCATTCCAGCACCAAGCTAGGTAGGAATACTGACTTCATAAGTGATTTACTGTGGAACTTGTGAGCTTTCTCACTTACAAAATCGGGACCATAACACTTATCATGCAATGTTGTTTAATTTTTAAATGAGATAATATATGTTTGAATATATGTAATACTATATATGAATCATTTACCAGATAATGTGACACTGAAAAATTAGTATACATAATAGCTGGAAAAGTAAGTGTTATACATTTATAACATGAACATGTGTATATATTTGTAATTTAGCACATCATTGCTAAACAAGTCACTAAATAAATGCAGAATTGACACATGAAAGCACAAATGATGAATGAATTGACCTACCAAATTATTTACATGTGTGGCCATCTTAGTTAAATATAGCAGCCATCACTCTGCCTTTACTGTTTGTCAGGCATTCGGAAAGGGTATTCTGACCCAGAACACAGTTCAGAATGTTTATGTTCCTAAGAGCAGTTAAAACCATTTTCCAAACATTTGTGTTGTCGAGTTGTGGTCGAGTAGTTGAAGCGATCACACGCTGATGTTGGAAGTCTGATCTTGACACTGGCTCCCAGCACTGCTGCAAGCAAGTCACTTAACCTTGGGTTTCAAGTTTTTCATCTGTAAAATTGGGATAAAAACACTTACCTGCCCCTCAGGAAAATGTGAAGATTTCTGAAAGTAAATGTGTTAGAAAGTGCTTTGAATGTGAATATGATACCCGAAATAGCAAAAGCAAATCCCTTTCTTTATCCTTTCTATTCCCACTACTACTCCCTTCCTCGGTTAGGGAATTAAGTTTTGTAGACTCTGAGGAGTTCGGAAGCCAGAAAACAAGCCTTTCAGGAAACTTTGCTATTAACCACCTGGGAAACTGGTGGGTCCCTCATTCAGTTCACTGCCAATTAAACAGAAAGTTAAAGCAATACCTGGAATGAAAGACGTCCTATGCTCTTTATGTAGGGTTTCCTGGGATCAGCCTACTAGGGCTATTCTAATAATAATTTTACCCAAGCATTCAGAATTTTCCCCATGGTATGTGTTTGACCTGGGAAAATATCATGGCATTTTGGAAGTTTGAAGACTACCATAACAATAAATCTGCTGAAACTGAAGTTTATCTCTTGGAGTCTCTTGTGAGAAAAACTGAAATAAAAAACATGGAGTTTCTATAGCTCAATCTGCTTAGGGTGATTTGTCGTTCCTTATCACAAGCCCTGGGGACACCACAGCCCTCCCACAAGTTCACACGCATCAACCACTCTGTCCTGTGTGACCCACAATGACATGAACATTCAGGAAGCTTCTGAGTGAGTTATTAGAATGGGTTAGACAAAGGTGCGCAAATGACCAGATCAAAATGTGGAAATCATGACTGGGGGAATACTGAGCTTGCAGGACCGGTTGCAGTTTGAGGGAGTTTCTAGCACTGAAGAGGTAGCTCCATAAATCATGCTGGGCAAGGAGAGAGTTGACACAACTGGCATACATTCTAGAACGTGGAGTTTTGGTGCCACTTCATGTGCAGAAGGTGAGCACTGCGTCAGATGTTCTCTACTATCTTCATGCCTTAGAGTCAGTAAATACTCAGAACCTCTCTGGTTTCAATGTGGTTTTTGGTTTTTTTTTGTTGTTTATTTTTATTTTGCTTTGTTTACAGATAGCATGGTAAACAATCCAGCAAACAGCCTCAGGAGAGAACATGGGAACACCTCCCTGGCTCAGTCAGTTAAGCGTCTGCCTTCAGCTCAGGTCATGACCCCAGGGTCCCTGGATCAAGCCTCAGGTCAGGCTCCCTGCTCAGTGGAGAACCTGCATCACCCTGTCCTTCTGCCTGTCTCTCTGCCTACTTGTGCTTTCTCTCAATCTCTCTGTCAAATAGATAAATAAAATCTTAAAAAAAAAAAAAAAGGAGAAAACATAGGCAAGAGGCTTCATACTTTCCCAAATATTTCATTTTTATTTTCCTGATTCCTTGCTGAGAATGGCATTTGAAGAAAAGAGCTCTTCAAAACTCCTAGGTCAGTACCTCCTTCTAACACAGCCTTCAAATTCAATCAGTGAGCACACGGCAATCAAGATGGAGGGGCTTTTACCCTGGCTATGATTTGTAGCTCTTGGGACTTTATGATGGAGTGACAACTGTCTTTGGAGTCTATGACTCTGCCCTACATACTGGAGCTACTCTAACTAACCTTCCTATGGACCCTTCCACATTGAGTAAAATGCCAGTAGAAGCCCAATAAACATGTTCAGTTCATTGCTAATTGGTTTCACCTTCCATTTGATATCTGTCCTTTTACTTTTACTATTTAGGGAAATAAAATCTTTGACATGAAAATACCAACAGGTGTTGGAAAAGCATTCCAGGAGTAAAGGTGAGCAATGGATATGATATATAATGCTTGGAAAAAACAAGTATCAGCTACAGCTGGAAATTGATGTAATACATGCCTTATGTTTGATAATTTTTATTATCTTGACTATTTTGCAAATGCATATTTATTAGTAGCTATCCTTTATTGAATATTGCTGTGTATACACATATATGAGTGTGTGTGTATTGTTAGATCCTTCCTAATATGAAGGAATATATCAAAATGCATGTAAAAGCAAGATCACAGCCCTCGTGGTGTACAAGTCTACAGTTGGTGGTCTTCCAACTCTACTTCCAACTCTACTCTTAAAGTCACTAACAAGGCTCCCTAATCAATAAAAATCCTTTAACTTGAGTAAAGAAAATAGCTACAAGCAGTAACAATGTTTATGAGTGATTATTTTAAAAATGTACAATACCCAAAATTCAGAAAGATCAACTACAAAATATTAGGAAAACAATAGAGAAAGAGGGGTACCTGGGTGGCTCAATCATTAAGCGTCTGCCTTCAGCCCAGGTCATGATCCCAGAGTCCAAGGTTCGAGCCCTGCATCAGGCTGTTCCCCTGTCCCTGTTCCGTGGGGAGCCTGCTTCTTCCTCTCTCATTCCCCTTGCTTCTGTTCCCTCTCTGGCTGTGTTTCTGTCTGTCGAATAAATAAATAAAATCTTTAAAGAAGAGAGAGTGAGAGAAAGGAAGGGTCCTGCTTACTAAAACAATTCAGCAAACATTAAAAAACAAAACTCTCTGGGTGGGAGGCCTGCCTTCTCTGCCCTGTGTAATGTGTAATTCAGAAAGACATGGAATAGAAGAGAATATTAATTATGGAAATTTTTCTTCTTGGTTTGCATGTGACAGTAATTCCTCATAGTGAAAAAGAGGAAGAAGAAGAAGAAGAAGAAGAAGAAGAAGAAGAAGAAGAAGAAGAAGAAGAAGAAGAAGAAGAAGAAGGAAGAAGAAGAGGAAGAAGAAGAAGAAGAAGAAGAAGAGGAGGAGGAGGAGGAGGAGAAGGAGGAGGAGGAGGAGGAGGAGAAGGAGAAAAGAAGGAGAAGAATAAAATTTACTGATGGTGAAGACTTCAAATACTGGGTCTTCATTATAATATGTCTTATAGTAAGTGAATAAATTACCATCCTGCTTTTTTATATTTGGATGAAACTTGTTAAAATGTATCTATTTTTTTTAATGTGTTTATTTGAGAGAGAGAGAGATAAAGCATGAGCTGGGGGAGAGGCAGAAGAAGAGGAAGGCTTCCTGCTCAGTAGCCAACCCGAAGTGGAACTTGATTCCAGAACTCCAGGATCACAACCTGAGCTGATGGTACACACTTAACTGAATGAGCCACCCAGGCATCCCAAAATATATTTACTCTTGACAGCTGGATTCCTTCTTACAATCTGATACAATAAACACCAACACAGAGTGGAGGAAGCCCGTAGATATATGGGAAAATCACCCAAAAAGTGAATACTTTCCAAGAAATTCCTAGTTTCAGGGCTGCCCCCTGGTTTCATGATGACAATATTTAGGTCTTTCTGGTGATGGAGACATACTGATTTCATGTTTTTCAGCATTTATTATATATCTTTGGGGACAGACTCTGTTACAGTTTATCACCCCACTGCCTATCAGAAGGGTGTTGAGGGGATTAAAGGCGTAGGTGGGTATACACTATTTTCGAGATCAGGTGTCAGTGAGGTCTTTCTCTCAAGTGTCTAATGCATGACTGCAAAATAGTGATAAACAAGATACTAATCTTATAAAGCAGAAAAAATAAATAGCATCATATTCATCATGAAATAAGAGTAGGAAAGAAAGAACTATCCTTTGCCTAAGGAGAAAGACGATTAATTGTGTTTTGCCAAAGAGGCTGGTGCTTGGATGGCATGGCATTTCCCATTGGAAATGGGACTTCAAGGTAGAGAAACTTTATGAATTATAGAAGAAATTCTCTTCTTTGATTTTGTGAACTGAGCAAGATGGCCAAGTTTGCAGTGCTCAGGCTATATGCACCAGGATGTTCATGTGATCATTGCCAACGCTGTGTGGTCATCTCTTCTTCTCCTGTAGGAAAGGTCAGTCAAAGCCCCAGTTTTAGGTTCGGCCCTGCACTGGTTCATTTTAATGGTTCTCTCATTAAAGCCTGACAGTAATCCTGTGACACGACTGCTATTCCCATTTTAGAGGTGAGGACCCTGAAGTCAGTGGACACAAGGAATTTTTCTTTAAAGATTTTATTTATTAGTCTGTCTGGGTGGCTGAAGTGGTTAAGCATTTGCTTTCAGCTCGTCATGATCTTGGGATCCAGGGATCAAATCCCATGTTGGGTTCCCTGCTCAGCAGGGAGTCTGCTCCTCCCTCTCCCTCTTCCTGTTTATCTCTGTGCTTGTACTTTCTCTCTCTCTCTCTCAAATATATAAATTTAATTTTTTTAAGATTTTTATTTATTTATTTGAGAGAAATAAAGATAACAACAGAGATAGTGAGAGAGAGCATGAACGGGGGCAGAAGGGTTGTTGAGAGGGAGAGGGAGAAGCAGGCTCCTCAGCCTAGCAGGGAGCCTACCCCAGGGCCAGATCCTAGGACCCTGAGATCATGACCTGAACGGAAGGCAGACAATTAACCGATTGAGCCACCCAGGAGCCCTAAGAGGGCTCATGGAATTTAACCAAGGTTGCACAGTTAATAAGTGATAAAACTGGGATTGGCATCAAGGTCAGTGTTTTCCAAAGCACATGCTCTTTGGATCATGCACTCTTTCTTTGAATCACAAGTCACCATCTGGCTTAGCAGCAAGAGGAGAAACTGGCACGATTACAACTGGAGTTTAAACATTATTTATTCGTTTGCCATTGAAAACTGTGTTGATGACTTAGGCTTGATGAGAAAAAGCATGGCGATGACAACAATAAAGGGCAATGACATAAAACACGAAGAAACACCCCGTCTGTTTCTGCACATTTGTCCCTGATTCTAATAGTGCTTGCAGAATTATTTCATAGATGTTTATTTATAAGAAAATTTACAACTAGAGTGTTCCAGACTCCACTTTGTTACAAAGGAGCTGGCCATGTAATTTCATTCTAATTTCAGTGTAAATTCCAAGTGTGTAGTACGACTTGTTATGATTTTAACAATATTTATAGATTTGATTTTCCTCTGATGGTTACCTTGTAATACTCAGTGTTCCTACTGCTGTAAAATAATGTAATTGTGTTGTAAAACTACCTTCCTGTGTTAAAACTATTTTTTTTATATTTTACTGTACAAAGTGGATCATTTTCAAATATATGTCTTTCACATCTGTTTACTGCTGGGCAGGGGCGGATTATGTCTCTGTCTTGTTTGGTTGGCTTGTAAGTGTCTATATTAGTGGCTACTGGATATTTAGTGGAGAGTGGACGTTTTCATGAAAACTTAGAATTAAAATGTCTTTAGGGGGAATAGAATCACCCAGTCAATCTGAAGGGCTCAGACATTCGGTTATCTTAGAACCAGACTCCTTCACTGTTGGAGTTTCCCTCTTATCTCACATCAGCATAGGAGCTCTGAGAATTACCACCTGGCTGCTGGTAGCTTAAGTCAGGAACAAAGACCAATCTAACCAAAAGGTGGCTGGGACCTTGTGTGGTGTCTAATTTTGCCCTCACTCCAGCCTTGAAATAGGATTGGCATTTTGTTGCATCTTCAAAAGTGACAAATATTATTTGTCAAAAACTAGTAGTAAAGATCCAACAAAAAATAAGGAACATTGGAGATACATTAAATTAAGAAATAGGACATACTTAGTAAGGAGCGAGTCAACTTACTGGTGGTGATAAACCCACCATGATTGCCCTCTGGAGGGTTCACACAGCCTCCTAGCTCTGACTCTGGCTCTTCCACTGGTGAATAGGACCAGTTTCAAAATTCATCTTCCCTGAAGCTTGGGCCATCACCAGTAGTTATTTTCAGAATTGGTAGCAAGACCTGCAAAAGCCTTATCAGCCACCACAGCTCTGAGCTGGCTTTGCCTGGTGACCTTCCCCCAGAGGGAATGGATTCAGTTTGCTTCAGCAACCACTTTATGATAGACACAAAAATGTGAACGTTGAAATGCAAACCAGATTTCCAATTACTATCAGCTCATTTTCTGTCATTTGAGAAAGGTCATAGGCAGCCTATTTTTAGTTTTGATCATTGATTAGGGGAGGCATACTCCTCCTAGCTCTTAGAGTTCTCTCTGTTTCTGCCTTGGCAGTTTTGGAAAATCCCCTGTTTGTTTATTTTTAGGTTCAGCAAAAAAAAAGAAAATAGCGGTTGTATCCATATAATCAAACTGATATAAGGTGGCTAAAAGGTTGACTATGTGAGAAAAAAATCCTTTCGTTTGTAGCATTTTATTTAAAAAAATATTTAAATCACATTCAGCAGATATATAAAGAGAATTAGCCTCTTCTCTTAACTGTACTGGAGGTTGGGACAAGGAGGTGAAGATAGAACATATTTAGAAGAGATCGTAAACAATAATAAACAAATTCTGAATATATCAAGAGCTTTGCATGAATTAATATACATAACCTTCAGAATTGCTCGCTCAAATTATCATTTTCATTTTATGGTGGAGGAAACCAAGGCTCAGAAGAGTGAGTTAATTTGCTCAGCTCCCGCAGAATATTGATAGATCCAGGATTTTAGTCTGGTTTGTTGATGCCAAAGACTATATGTGTTAGTGGAGTGGCCTCTTCATGTAGGCACAAAATAATAGAGTTACCATTTATCTTCAAAATTAATGTCTCCTTTTGATTAAACCAGCGCTTGAGCATTTGTCAGGAGAGAAGTTCAGCACTGTTTGTACCCTGGCCTGTGGGACTGGCCTGCTTTTTGCTTATACTTCCAAAATTGTTAGGAGACAGTTGTGTTCGCACCAGGAGGAACAGTGACCCACATTTGACAGAACTGGGCATCAAATCTGAGAGGGGAGAATCTAATATTTTTCATGTTGTACAATTTCTGGGCCATTTAATAAGAGAAGGTAATGCCTATAAGATTTTCACTACTGAAATGATACTAAACAAATTAGTAACAAGAGTCAAAGCAGTCATATGTTTTAATAAATTTGTTCACAGCAATTATACAAATTCCAGTAAGACTCTTGGACCAGTGGAGGATAGTTGTAGTTGAAGAGTATAAAATTATGACTATCTCCAGACTTGTAAATGCTTTTTTAAAAAGAATTTCCAATATGCAATCTTCATTTAGTTGAAGCCAACCTGACACAGTGTGCAGATGAAGCTTAGGAGCAGATGGGGGCAGAATCAAATTCCAGATCTATAAACTACTAGCTTTGTGGCATGGAGTTACTTAAAAATCTCTTTCATGGGGCTCCTGGGTGGCTCAGTTGGTTAAGCAACTGCCTTCAGCTCAGGTCATGATCCCAGAGACATGGGATCGAGTCCCACATTGGGCTCCCTGCTCGGCGGGAAGCTTGCTTCTCCCTCTCTCACTCCTCTGCTTGTGTTCCCTCTCTGGCTGTGTTTCTCTCTGTCAAATAAATAAATAAAATCTTAAAAAAAATTAAAAAAATAAAAATAAATAAAAATAAAAATCTCTTTCATAATTTATGTAATCTTCTGAAAAACTGAGGTTAATTGCACTTGTAAGGCAAGGTATTTAAAATCATCAGAAACAGTGTATGGCCAATAAAATCTCCATAAATGTTAATTTCTCTTCTGTATAATTAAGCCAGGTCTATGTCATTGGTAAATATCCTGGATATAGGTATGTAGCCAATCCCTTTATAGTGAATTTGGTACGCAATTAACCCTAAGCAAAAAAGAGAGTTTCTGCTTCCTTTACAAATGTGATTCTTTATTATGAATGTCTACTTAATGGAATTTATAATGGCTTTTTACAGAGAATTTCTTTATTGTGTTTCTTTTCTATCATAAATTTCTTTGACTCTTGTCATCTCTCCCCGTAACAAGGGTTCTTACTAACCCAAAGAAAAGCTGCTGAAATCCTAAACCACTGGCTAAAAGACCAGACCTTTCACTGGGGACCCAGAAACACTAAAAGAACAATGCACATTTAAATTACATCTGCCTTCTCCTTGCTGGCTCAAAACATCTGCAGAGTTTACAGATGGATAATGTGTCATTTAACCAGTATCATATTCAAGCAAAAGACCCATACAATGGTTAGGTTTTATGGTTTTAATGGTAGGCTCTATGGTTTTGATTATAGTGTGTTTACTACTATAAAACAGATTTTCTTTTATTTTTCAACCATTGGAGATATTTGTAAAATCTACCCAAATACTTCTGAACTTACCTGGAAAACAAATGTGTGTTCATCAGACTTTTTAAATCTGAACTGGAAAACAAAATCCCCATGCCCCCAAGCATGCCAGGAGAATAGTTGCTTGTAAGAAAAAAAGAATTTAAATTAGCTCCATTGTAACCACAGGGAAGGAGACAACCAGACAAATGTTATACTTTGGTCAAAATTTCTTCAAGCAGTAGGAATATCTTGACAGTAAAGAAGAGTTCATGGAAACAAATGTTGATTACATTGCCTGTTCTTTTTCTCTATTGGTGAAAAATAATGAGAGTGGCATAGAACTTAGTTGCCTATAGCTGATATGCTAGGGATAAATCAAGCATTTCAGAACACAATATACTCTGTAGACTATTTGCTTCTAGTTATGTATTAAAATAAATGCTTTTGACAAATTACACCATTTAAATAGACAACATCTATCTTATCAGCTAGGTTGGTTCTAAGAAACTGTCTCTTAAGGTTTCCCGTCCCACTTTCTCATTTTTTCCCTCCTCTGGTTGCTTCCTGATCCATTCAGTGAAAACAGAGCTACTCTCAAAGGAATGAATCTGATACTGTCAGAAATGTGATTTGCTGAGGTCTTTGGAAGTTTCATGATTTTTTTTTTGCATGCGTTTATATTTTTCTTTTATGATCAGAATGTAAATGAGGTGGTTTTAAAACATATATAACAATAAATTTTTTATAAAGCATATATAAATATATTTTAAATATATTTACATATATAAATATATAATCATATATAATTACAAATTATAGAAATACATTATACAAACAGACAGATGATAAAATTGGATTATAATAAAATGAAGAAAGATATAAAGACAAAATTATAATATTATAATGGGATCCAGGAATTTGTATCATTGCCTGTCTACAGTGGGTTCGTAACTGTCTTGACCTTTCCATCAACCAAAGCAAATGGTAAAACACTTGTCACAATATCTATTAAGAAAAGCAGATGCCGGACGCCTGGGTGGTTCAGTCGTTAAGCCTCTGCTTTCAGCTCAGGCCATGATCTCAGGGTCCTGCTCTGTGGAAGCCTGCTTCTCCCTCTCCCACTCCCCCTGTGTGTGTTCCCTCTTATTGTTTCTCTAGCTCTGTCAAATAAATAAAATCTTTAAAAAAAAAGTTGTTGAAAGCTTGATTACTTGAAATCTGACTCCATTAGCTTCAAAAAAGTTCTTCAACAGTCTCAAGGTCACTAAAATAAATATAATCTTCAATTTCTTTTAGCAGTTTTGTCACATCACTCAATGTAGACTAAGAGAAGAAAGTAAAAAATTAATAACAGTGAGTCCCAAACTTGTTAGATGGTGACAAACATACTTACTCTTCGGATCCCTGGGTTCTAGGTTCCTATTGAATCAAGTCTGGAATTCCTTATGGGTTTTTTTATTTGTTTGTTTTGTTTTAAATCATCTTATTAGAATTACTGGTCTTTTTTTTTTTTGCAAGTTCTGTGGAACCAAATTATTTTTTATTTTAAATCAAACCCAATTCTAATTTTGACTTCATTATTTATTTATTTTTAAATTAACATATGATGTATTTGCTTCAGGTGTACAGGTCTGTAAATCATCAATCTTACACAATTCACAGCACTCACCATAGCACATAGCCTCTTCAATGTCCATCACCCAGCCACCCTATACCGCTCCCTCCACCCACCAGCAACCCTTGGTTTGTTTCTTGAGATTAAGAGTCTCCTATGGTTTGTCTCCCTTCCCCGTCCCATCCATCTTGTTTCATTTTTTTGCTCCCTACCCCCCTCCCCGAATCCCTGCCCTGCTTCTCAAATTCCTCATATCAGAGAGATTATATGATAATTGTCTCTCTCTGATTGACTTCTTTTGCTCAGCATAATACCCTTTAGTTCCATCCACATCATTACAAATGGCAGGATTCCATTCTTTTTGATGGCTTCCTAGTATTCCATTGTATATACATACACCACATCTTCTTTTTCCTTTCACCTGTTGATGGACATCTAGGTTCTTTCCATACTTTGGCTATTGTGAACATTGTTGCTATAAACATTGGGGTGCACGTGCCCCTTCAGATCACTACATTTGTATCTTTAGGGTAAATAGCCAGTACTGTGATTGCTGGGTCATAGGGTAGGTCTATGCTCAACTTTTTGAGGGACTTCATGATATATGACCACCTGGTTGGCCTCAGACTATTTATTTAAACTTGCTTAGATCTATTTAATAAGTAATAAGAAATATCTATAAAAATAATAAATATTTATGCAAATCATGATATGTAGCTTATATGTTGTTGGAAGGTTGACTGACATGCAGAAGATGTCACTCAGGTACAGACTAAATACTCTATACTTCAGCTGCTGCTCTTAACTCTGTTTGTTTCAGGAAAGTTTTGTTTCTTGTTAAAGAAATGTTTGGTATTATTAAAGATAACTGTAGGATCAGTCTGTTCTTCTGGTCCTTCAAATTATACCATGTAAATAAATGGATTATTTGCCAATGAAGGTAGCAATAATAGGCCCTGGATCAGGGGGCACTTGCCATTATTTCAAATATTCTGTCATTGTCATTCACAATTTCCAGATACACTTTCCAAATAGTTGGTGCAAGATGCATCAGTATAGCACCTGTCTGCTGAAGTTGAGTGCTATTTTCAATGACAAAATCCAATCGCTGTGCTTTAATCCATTTGCTTTCTTTCTTTTTAATAATGAATGGGCCATAGGTCCTCCTTTTGTGTTGACACAAAACATCTCATTTAGTTATTAATACAGCCCCATGATAAAGACATATTTTTTCTGTATCATTTTTCGTATAAAGAATTAAAGTATGGGGCACCTGGGTGGCTCAGTTGGTTGGGCGACTGCCTTCGGCTCAGGTCATGATCCCAGAGATCCGGGATTGAGTCCCACATCGGGCTCCCTACTCGGCGGGAAGCCTGCTTCTCCCTCTCTCACTCCCCCTGCTTGTGTTCCCTCTCTCACTGTGTTTCTCACTGTCAAATAAATAAAATATTAAAAAAAAAAAAAGAATTAAAGTGTAGCGAGTTTGAGAGATTCACCCATGTCACAGAGCTGGTGGTGACGGAGCTATACCTGGGAAATCTGTTTTTCTCACTGACTCAGTGTCCTTTTCAGAGGGCATATTATACAGGCTTCACAACTAGTCCTCTAAAGTATCAGCATCCGTGAGGTCTTTTCTGTTTTTTCCCAGGTTTATTGAGGTATAATCGATGAATTAAAAGTAAACATTTAAGGCGTACAAAGTGAAGATTTCCTTTACCTGTACCCTGTGGAATGATCACCACAATGAAGCTAATTAATACATCCATTATCTCACAGTTTTCTTTCTCTGTGGTTGAGAACACAAGATCTACTCCCTTAGCAGATTTCAAGCCTACAATATAGTATTAACTACAGTCATGATGCTATACATTAGATCCCCAGAACTTATTCGTCTTATAACTGAAAGTTTTGTACCCTTCAACCAACATTTCCCCCTTTCTCCCTCTCCAGCTCCTAGCAACCAGCATTCTACTCTCTGCTTTCATGAGTTTGGCGATTTTGTTTAGATTCTACATATAGGTAACATCATATAGTATTTGTCTTTCTCTTTCTGACCTACGTTACTCAGAATAATGCTCTCAAAATCCATCCACACTGTCATAAATGCCAGGATGTCCTTCTTTTTATGGCTGAATAATATTCCATTGTGCACATATACCACATTTTTAAGCAATTCAACTGTCAATGGCCACTTGCGTTGTGTCCATGTTTTGGCTGTTGTGAATAATTAACACGGGGGGGCGGTATGTCTTTGAGATAGTGACTTTATTTCCTTTGGATGTATACCCAGAAGTGGGATTTCAGGAGCATATGGCAGTTCTATTTTTAATTTTTTTTAAGAAACTTTGTACTATTTCCCATAATAGATGCTCCAGTTTACATCCCCACCGACAGCCTAAGAGAGGGTTCAGTTTTCATCACACTTTCACCAATACTCCTTACCTCTTGTCTTTTTGATAATAGCTACCCTAACAGGCATAAGGTGATACCTCATTGTGGTTTCAATTTGTGTTTCCCTGATGTTTAAAAATGTTGAGCACATTTTCTTACACATGTTGGCCAATAGTATATCTTCTTTGAATATACAGCTATTCAGATCCTTAGCTCATTTTTAATCAGAGTATTTGGGTTTTATGTTATTGAGTTGTTTGAGGTCTCTATATACTTTGAAAATCCACCCCCTTATTGGATATAGGGCTTGTGAATATCTTTTCCCATTCCATATGTTGCCTCTTCATTTTGTTGATTATTTCCTATGTTGTGCAGTTTTTAGCTTGATGTGGTCCACTTGTTTACTTTTGCTTCTGTTTCCTGGGATTTTGGTGTCCATATACAAAAAAGTTTCACCAAAATTAATGTCAAGGAAATTTCCTCCTATGTTTTCTTTAGAATTTTGTGAATTTAGGTCTGAAAAAGATGAGAGAGAGAAGGAGGAGAGAGAGAAACATTTCTTTGTTCAAATATATTTGGAACAGACTTGGTGAGACAAGTTAACCTAATGAGACTTTCATTATATTTAAAAAAAATTTAAATAGTTTTATTTACCACAGAACTCTGAGCCATGGACTCACTAGGGTATAAGATGCAGTCAGCCTTTGCTCTCTGCCTCAAATCTCAGTCCCCCTCAGTCCCTATCTCTACATGTCGGCCAGAGATATTTTATTCAAGTACAAGTCCTCAGATCTGTTTCTCTCTGCTTCCTCTGACTGACTTAATTCACGTGCTCTCTCCTCCAGGAATACTTTGGGCCAGCTTACTATTTTAGATAACCTTCCTCCTGGCACACCTTGCACCATCACTTTCACAAGAGTTAATTTACTATAGTGTAAAAAAATGCATGTCCTCCTGGGTTTTCCAATAACTTGAAAGAGCCTTTTATCCCAGGGTACGGCATAAGGCCAAGGGGATAGAACGTACACTATAAAGATTTCTTAAACTAAGCCCCACACTATCTCTCCATCTTTGTATGTATTCTCTCTCTCTCTCTTTCTCTCTCTCTCACATACACACACACACACACACACACACACACACACACACACACACAGGTCTTTTTCTCATGCTGTCACTGTGAGCACAGACCCAAAGTCATGTAAATAAGATCATTGTTTTACAACTGGACCCAGAAGCGCTCATGTAGAATGGCAGTTTTCTCCACATCCTGTATCTTTTTATTGGCGATCTTTATATTTTACGCTCCAAGAGCAGGATATAGTCACAACCAGCTCTCTGCACCCCTCAGACATCAATCTTGTCAAATCTAACTGAATCAAAGCACAAGTAGTTATGGAGTGCAGCTTGACAAATAGAAAAAAAAAAAAGGAGAGAGACGCATCCATCCAATATTTTCCTTTAAGAGATCCCCTTGTGAGATTACCTAATAGCTTCCCCAAATTTTCTCTCTGTTGTTTCCAGCCTCTTTACTATAATAATTTTGCTCTTTGTTCAGAAACAGGCATCCATCCCCAACATTGCTTCTGATTCAGACAAGCTAAATACTTCCCAGAGCAGAAACTACACGTGCTAGCCAGTGATACAATATGATCTAAGTTTCTGTGGGAGGCTAGCTTTGTGTGGGAGTTTAGGATTTATGAGAGCACTGAGGGATGTCAGGGAACACACCATAGTGTGCACGTCGACTTGTGGCCCCACAGTGAGGCTCTATTAGACTTGGGCTATGGACAGCTTGCACAATCTCCAAATATCATCCCTGAAAATACTACCTGTGTCTCTATGCTCGGAGGGATGTGCGATGGATCCCGTGTCTCCTACTTAGCCAAGGGCTGTCCCCTGGAACCATTACTGCCAGAGTCTGCCTGTGTTATGCAATCTGTGGAAAGCCTTCCTGCCCAAAGCGTCTCTCAACAGTAGGCTGCTTTGGGCTCCGAAACTGATTTCAGTGTAACCCTCCTGCTTCTCAGGGTGGTGGTTACCCATGGATTGGGGGACTGGAAGGAAGTATGGTAGAGACTTCTAGGGTACTAGTCGTAGTCTGATCTTGATCTGGTTGTTGGTTGTGGTATTCATTTGCAGAAACTCATCAAAACCAGAAATTATTTCTCACTATGTAGTGTGATTTAATAAAAAGATATTTTAAAGGATAATTTCTTAAAGAACCATTTACATTTTAACCAGGTGAAGGCATTTTGTCTGGGCATGGTAATTTCACCCTACAGTCTAGTACAAAAAGAGTGGGCTTTGGGTCTGACAAATTCCCATGAGTGGTCCAATCTGCTCCTTCTCTCTGTGTGTTCTTCCCTCCTTTTGTTTCCCCACCTGCTAAATGGAAATTGTACTGCCTACTTAATAGGGTAATTGAGAGAATTGAATTGAATAAATAATAGAAAAGGCACTTAGTACAAAAAGAAGTAAGTATATAGTGGATGCTATTATTAACAGTAGCGATACAGCAGCTGATTTAGGAGTGGATAAAGAAAGATGAGAGGCTCTTCTGGTGTGGCTGAGGTGTGGTGCAGTAGCCATGTCGAGCTTTATTAGGAGGAAGGAAGGCAGGAAACCTAAGTGAAATCTATGCTGCTGTATACAGGAAAAAGCTTTGAAATGTAACAAGTTCTAAAATATGCAAATTTGCCACCAGGACCAGTCTGGTGTGGGGGAGGTCTTATCTGCCTCCTTGCAGTATGAATATCTAGGAGAAAAGCTTGTCAAATCGCCCCCTTACCCCTGAGGGCATGTTTGCACTTTCGTATGTTCATTTTCTGCTGGAACATAAGCTCCAAAATGGGGGAATATTTTCTTTTAACATAGGTCCCCTGAGTCTCTAGAGCCATGCCCAGTACACATCAATGGGGATTAAAGATGCCAACAGTTGGTGGTGGGTTATTCAGATTGTATTCCACTGTATAAAAATGGCCTGGCATTTCGGCAGCCATGCACTCGTGAGCATCAACCATGGATGCTTGGATATAATGAATTCTAATTTATATATAATTTGAAATAGATGAGCCAATGTCTATAGATTTAGAACAGCTCTTGCTATGGTAGACTTTGCCTTTAGGAGAACTGAATTTGAGTCCTCACATCTCAACTTATGTATTTGAGCTATGAAGTAAGTAGTAGTGGTTCTGTTTTCATCTATAGACTGGGAAGAAGAAAACCCGTATTAGAGAGCTGAAGATTTGTACCTGAGAAGAGTAGTGTTAAGAGTATTTAAAGAGTTCTTTAGAGGGAGGCCAACCATAAAAGATTCTTAACTCTAGGAAATAAACTAAGGGTTGCTGGAAAGGATGTTGGTTGGGGGGGTAACTGGGTGGCAGGCATTAAGGAAGGCGCATGATGGAATGAACCCTAGGTGTTATATGCAACTGATGAATTACTAAATTCTACCACTGAAACTAATAATGCAGTATATGTTACTTAAATTGAATTTAAATTAAAAAAAAAAAAAACTTTTTTTAAAAACACTGCGCACCTGGGTGACTCAGTCTTTGAGGGTCTGCCTTTGGCTCAGGTCATGATCCCAGAGTCCCAGGATAAAGCCCTGCATCAGGCTCCCTGATCGGCGGGAAGCCTGTTTCTCCCTCTCTCAGTTCCCGGTGCTTGTTTTCCCTCTTTAGCTGGGTTTCTCTCTGTCAAACAAATAAATAAAATCTTTTTAAAATTTTTTTTTAAAAAATAAGGAGCTCTTTAGCTTAATAGTTGATTGGTTGGAATTTTCCATCAATAGGCAAGGAGAAGACCCTTCCTCAGAAGAAATTATAATAATTTATTTATAAAGGAGACTTTAAGAATTAAGGTCAAGCAGAACAAGTAAGTGGACTTCTCCTTTCCCTAGGAGATAAAAAGTATTTGTGGATGTGAAGAAGATGAAGCATTTGTCCCTGATAGGAGGAGAAAAGGGGAGAATAGATATATTCCAGTTACATCAGAGAACATTTTGATTAAGTTGGACTTAATCAAGGACTGAAAAATTTAAAATACTCTTTATGGCTATTCATAATAAAATCAAGAATACATTATAAAACAAGTGTAAGAAAATGCAATAATTCTCACATTTTTCCCATAATGACTATTTCAATGCTTAAAAATATGAGTCAAATAGCCAAATACCATAGTCTTAAAAAAGGCGTGTGTCTTTTAGAAAAAATATAGAACAATCAAACAACAGATTTTGTGTAATAATAGATTATGGAATAAGTAGTTCATCTCATGACATTATATTAAAAGCTTAGAAGACCAAGTACAGATGGACTCAAATCTTAGAAAACAAAAGTTCTTCAAGAAAAGCAGTTAAATCAAGAAAACAATGATGCAAAAATTCCTCAGATGATGAAAGAATGAATAAATATAACAAGGATAAAATGAGAAGTATTCACAAATAAATATAATAGACATTTTATTGTAAATATTTTTCTATATATAAAAAATCATATGTGGACTCCTAGGTGACTCAGTTAGATGAGGGTTGGACTCTTGGTTTCTACTCAGATCCTGAAGGCAGGGTCCTGAGATCAAGCCCCACTATTGGGCTCTACAGGCAGCAGTTTGAATTTGGTATTCAAATTCATTTTTTAAAAAAATATTTTATTTATTTGACAGAGAGAAACACAGCTAAAGAGTGAACACAAGCAGGGGGAGTAAGAGAGGGAGAAGCAGGCTTCCCGCCAAGCAGAAAGCCCAATGTGGGACTCGATCACGGGTCTCCAGGATCATGACCTGTGCCGAACGCAGACGCTTAATGACTGAGCCACCCAGGCATCCCCTCAAATTCATTTTTAAAAGTTCTTATTACTATACCATTAACATGTATTCTCAGGTTCATCAAGTGGTTTCAAACATTCAGAACATTTATATTCCACAATCTTTCTTATTCCTAAAATATTAATATTACTTATCAATGAGGTTTTTCCTTAATGAAGTTCTAAATCTAATGATTTTTTAAACATACTTGTCCAAGTTTTTACTATGTTTTTAAAAATTTAGTAAGTTTTATTCTGTGATTTCATAAAGCCCTGGCAAATGCTATATAGATAAAATAATTCTGTGATTTTTGGCCCTCCATGTCAATTTTTAATGCAAAGTATGGTCTATTAAATTTACTGAGAAATCTGTTAATGGAGTTGTAGCTAGCATTTCTTAAAATTATTTAACTAAGAGATATCTTATTAATTTTAATCTTAGTATTTCCCTAATTGTCAAGCAAAATTTTGTTTCAATTTAGTTTTGTTCTGAAAAGCTCAAAGTGCTAAAATCATGACATTACCAAGTTAATAGATTTTAAATGAAATACATGCAAATCTATTTAAAACTTTTCAAAAAATCTGAAGTATGCTATCTTATCAGATTGATCATTTAGTACAATAAAAAATAGCATTAAATGTCTTAAGTCTACTACTTGTGAAGTTGAAGGCTTGAAACATTTCTCAACTTGCTTGTAAGGTATGAGGAAATGTATTCCAAATAACTTGGAAAAATTACAAATTATAATTAGTGTATAAACTGACAGAACATGATCATAGCTGAACTTATTTAAAAAAAAATTCAAGGCATGGTACACCATTGGTCACGTGAAGCATCCTCATTATTTTTATGCCAGACATTTATTTTGACTTTTATGAAAGTGTCACTACTGAATCCATATGGTAGTAAATAAACTAGACTTTACATGAAATGATAGTCGATGCAGAGGATATAATGAGAAATTTCTACGATGATATAGTTCTTTATCAGTTTGAGGTTGTAATGGAATTATTACCCATCCAAGTTGTGTCTCTCTATACTTAATTGCATCTTTGCATTTTACAGATATATATGTTTACAAGGTTTCTATTGCCTAAGAAAGTCAAAAACTGTTTAAATGTTGAAATATACAACATCCTTTCCAGAATATACTCATGTCCATCAAATAAATAAGGCTAAAATGTATTTTATGAGCAGAATGCAATATAGACTGCTGCAAAACTATGTGGATGTTGTAGTCAAGAGCATATTATGACTGAAAAGAGATTTTCAGTTAAATGGCATTTTAAAGAGAATTCATTCCCTGATGTGTATAGTCCCCTTCATCGTATGCCCTTCACCCATCTCTAATATTTTCTCCACCTGGTCACCACATGTGTGCTCTATGGAACTACTTATGCTTAAACAATTATATTATGGTCTCTCACTCTTCCCTCCCAACATGAATTATCCCTTAGTTTAGACCATATTCCTTTATGATTCATTAATTTCAAATGTGTGTTATTCAACAGTCAGATAATTTAACCAGAATGATTGCCAACCAATTTCTGATAGTCTGTTTTCACCACCATGTTTGGATGTGGCTTTTTAATGGCCTCTTAGTTTCCTGAATTGTCTACTCACTTCTAATTTAGCATATACCACAGTGTACTGCAATTTTTGTACAGTTTTTCTTCCTTTTTAGAAGTCTATACTCTGAATTTAGATAATACGCCATCTCTGTATCTCTAGTAAGTAGTGCAATGTTCAGCACTCCATAGAATCCATTATATTCACAAAAGAAAGAGAGAGAAGAAAAAAGAATACACAATAAACATGGGTAAAAAGGCAGACAAGAGAAAGAAAGATGAAAGGAGGAATAATCTTTACCAAGTCATCTAATGACTCCCCATCTCACTGAGAGTAACTGAGAATAATCCATTAATTGATTTCTTGATCTAGAAAGCCCTACATAACATGGCCCATTTAGGTTCTCTTTCTTCACTTTCTCCTCTTCTTCCCCCTCCTCCTCCTCCTCTTCTTCCTGTCCTCCTCCTCCTCCTCCTCCTCCTCCTCCTCCTTTTGGTAAGAGAGAGATAGTGCGCTCATGTACTCATGCACAAGGGTATGGGGGGAAGGGAAAAGGAAGAGGAGAGGGAATCTTAAGCAGACTCCACGCTCAGCACAGACTGCCCTAGGGCGGTGTATTGCACAATGGTCTCATAACAAGACTATCTCACAAGCCTGAGATCATGACCTCAGCCAAAATCAAGACTAGGACTCTAAACTGACTGAGTCACCCAGGCTCCCCTCTTTCCCTTTATTTCTTAAGAATTTTTCTTCCCATTAACACTGTTTCAGCTGTGTTCTTTTGCATTTCATCCAACCTTACAGCTCTTCCCCATGGCAGGCCTCACATGTTTTTCCCCCAGTTATTCACATGGTCTACTATCTCACCTCGATCAAGATTTTGCTCAAATTTCACCTAGAAGCCCACACCTCAACAGATCCCATCTCCCCTATCTGCTTTTATCATCTAATACTGTAAAATAAGGTATATATGTTATTTAGTTCCTACATTTTCTGTCTTCTATCACTGGAGTGTAAACACCATACAAGTAGGGATCCTTCTCTAATTTTTCTCCCAATGTATCCCAGTCCTGGAAGAATAATTCATTGATTCTGAGATGCTCACATGTGTCACTTGAAGAAATGTTAACTCTATTTCCAAGACGGAAGTATGACTTAGACCAGAGGTTTGACATCTCCTGTCTGTCACCTGTTTTTGTAAATAACTAGAACACATCCACACCCATTCACGTATTATTTATTATGTCTCTTTTGTCCTACAGTAGAAGATCTGGGTAGTTGTGGCAGAAGCTAGATGCCCTGAAAGGCCTAAAATATTCATCATTTGACCCTTTATAAAAATTATTTTCCAAAGTTTGACTTACATTGCCCATTAAAATTTGCTGATAAAAAGACCTTTGTGGTGCATATCTATGGTTTTAAATGATATCCTATCCCCAGTGGCAGCTCAATGCAAAATTTGATCTATACGAGGTCATTGGAATCTATTAGGATGATTGGAGGTCTTATCCCAGTTGGAATTTGGTATCTACAAGCCTGTTTGATGCACTTGGAGTTCCTCATTGAGACCCAAAGGGTAGAAATGGACATGGAGGTCACTGACAGAAAGTTCAAGGTCTAAATACTAGAAGAAAACAATATAAGCATTCTGTGACCAGCAAAACAAGATAGATAGATAGATAGACAGAAAGACAGATAGATAGATGATAGATCAAGAGAGAGATTTAGATGTAGATACAGATAAAGATACAAGGAGATAGAAATTAATGATTCTGCTATGGGTTTGCTAAAACAAAGACAAGGCATTGAAGAAACATCTTTCTGCCCCCCAGACATTGAGGGGCACTCTGAGATGGCAGGTGAGAAGGCTGGTAAGGAATTCCCACACGCAGAAGCAGAAAGAGCAGAGATGCCAAAGGTCTCAGGTGAAAGGAACAGAGAGTGGCAGTGATTGACAGCAAGCAGGCTCTAAACATCAGCTAGAAAGAGATTGGACTACGGCTCAGGGGCACTGGGAGAAGAGCAGCCAGAGGGGCAGGAGGGCAGAAACTTGAGGGTTGGTGCAGAGACATGGGAAAATTTTCCCTTTGGGACCTCCAGAGAGGCACTAGAAAGGGGAAGAGCCGAGCTACACACTGTGCTGGGATTTTGTCCTAGCTGACTTGGGGCTAAACCTCCAATGAAGCTACTTTATTTTTCTTCAAACCTGTAAGGTACTTTTGCTTTCATGAATAAATCTTTAGTCTACCAAACAAAAACCTCCAAGACATTTTAGATGAATATGTTACTGGTATGGGCAGAATTCATATGATGCGTAAGTATGACATAGAGTAGGGAGTAGATCCTGTGTGTCAAACAAGGGAAACGATCAGGACGCTTGGAGATTCATGAGATATAAGTATAAAGTATACAAGAATCATTAAATGTTTAGGATACACTCAATAGACATGGTTCTTAATTTTCATGAAGTTTTAGTTCAGCCACGTGTCATTGACACCCATTCTGACCCCATATGTTCTCTGCTCAGCAAAACACAAATCCCATGACTTTTCATTGAGCTGATGGTCAAGCTACTGCCGTGTCAATTTACTTGACCCTTTATGTCTCCAATAGACAAGTATGTGATTAGCTCCGGGCACTTTCTATCTGTTTGAGCCTAAAGGCTGTCCTTGTATCTACACCATCAATAAGAAGGCTGATGTGACAGACAGAGTGTCAGGACATGTGAACATCGTAGTGCCCAGAATTCTGGTAGTGAGGACGTTCCATCTTATTTCCACCCTATTCTGAGTGTCCTGACACCTGTCAGAAGGCTTCTCACTCTGCGATGTGACTTGATAAGCTCTGTGATTTTAAAAAGCTGTGTGATTTGATCATTTTAATTTGGGTGACTCTTGCTGCATGGTGCCCACTGAGAAAGCTTGGCTGGTATTGATCTCGAAGGGCACCAATGCATTCACACAATTTCCCACCCAGGAGTGTCACTCATCATCTCTCACATAATGTATTCATTTGTTTAGTTCTAAGGCCTATACAAGTTCATGGAGAATGAATGTTACCCTGAAAGTATTTGTAGGGGCGCCTGGGTGGCTCAGTCATTAAGCATCTGCCTTCCACTCAGATCTTGATCCCGGAGTCCCTGGATCGAGCCCCACATCCAGCTCCCTGTTCCTCGGGAAGCCTGCTTCTTTCTCTCACACTTCCCTTGCCTGTGTTTCCTCTCTAGCTGGGTTTCTCTCTGTCAAATAAATATATAAAATCTTTAAAAAGAAAAGTATTTGTAGAATGAAAGAATAATACTTTTGAAGTGTTCTGATCTAGAACCCACTCCTTTTGTGACACTGGGAGTATTTACAAAACATACAGATGAACCTTTAACAGAAATTTCAAGCACCTATGAGATAAGATTCTTTTATCAATCCTTATATTCTCCTAAATGCAAGAAACAATTCTCTAATCATGTAATTCACCTAAGTGGTTGTAAAAGACAAATGTTATATAGCACCTACTGCATAAGGTGCAATTCTAGATAACTTACATCTGATGGATGAGTCCCAGGGAAGTTATGTAACCTAACAAGGTCATGAGAGATTTAAATCTTCAAGTCCCGCCTGTTGAATTTAAACAATTGACTTGAGGTCATGTGGTTTGGAAGTAGCAGAATTAATACCAGAAGGTAAATACCCTGGTGTTCATTTAAACTTCCTTCCAATAAAACTTTGCTGACACCAAGCTTTTTTACAAACTCTTGAATTTTCAATAATTATAAATTAATACAATGTTAATAATACATTCTAGTAAAGTATAATTTTAAATAACATATATAAAATAAATATTATAAAATAATAGAGTATTAAGTAAATAATTATTATAAAACAATTATTAATGAACTTTTAGAAATGTTTCCTTTAACTGAGATATTTTTATTTTATATTTTATAGGGAATCTTCTTGTAAATGATCTTATATATATATATTTTTAAAGATTTTATTTATTTGACAGAGAGAAACACAGCCAGAGAGGGAACACAAGCAGGGGGAGTGAGAGAGGGAGAAGAAGGCTTCCCGCGGAGCAGGGAACCGGATGTGGGACTAGATCCCCGGTCTCCAGGATCATGACCTGAGCCGAAGGCAGTCGCTTAACCAACTGAGCCACCCAGGCACCCGGAATGGCCTTATATTTTTAATTTTGGTGTCCATGTTGTTCATCACTAGTGTATAGAAGTAGATTTTTGTGTTTATCTTATATCTTGTGATCTTTCTGAACTGACTTCTTTTTACATTCAGAGAGTATTTAGATGTATTTTTTTTTTTTTTTAGGTTTTAAGTATTGGGGGATTTTTCAGTTATATTTATATTCTTGATTTTTAGTTTGATTCCACTGTGGTTGGAGAATGCACTCTGCATGATTTCAGTTCTTTTGAATTTGTTGAGATTGGTTTTATGACCCAGGTTATGATCTATTCTTGTGTATGTTCCATGGACACTTAAAAAAATTTATTGTGCTGTTATTGGGGTAGAATATCCTATAAATATCAATTAGATACTGTTGGTTAATAATATTGTTCTGTTTTTCTAAAGCCTTGCTGACTTTCTGTCTTGGTATGTTCACAAGCCTTGTGATATAAGTGTATAATCGTGTATTTGTCTATTTCCCATTTCAGTTCTATCAGCCTTGATTTTATAGATTTTTCAACTCTGTTGTTTAATATATACACATGTAGGATTGCTATGTCTTCTTGATAGGCTGACCCTTTAACCACTATAAATGTCTGTTTCTGTCTCTGTGTTCTGAAGTCTCTTTTATCTGATATTAATATAGTCCTTCCTGCTTTCATTTTTTTCTTTTAAAGATTTTAGGGAGAGAAAGAGAGAGAGAGAGACAGAGAGAGAGAGAAAGACAGAGAGAGGAAGCACAGGGGGGAGCGATAGAAGCAGAGGGAGAAGCAAACTCCTTGCTGAGCAAGGAGCCCCATGTGAGACTCTCTCCCAGGATCCTGGGATCATGACCTGTGCCAAAGTCAGAGAGTTAACCAGCTGATACACCCAGGCACTCCTCAACCAATCTATATTGTTATATTTGACATGAGCTTCTTTTA